>JAPDVR010000025.1:6790848-7390848 GCA_026230005.1 Gila orcuttii
TTTATTTACAGTAATATCAATAATTGTTTATATATATATATATATATGAAAATAATGATGAAATAATGAAATGCATATCATTATTATTTCTTTAATTACAAAAAATCTATACAAATAACCAGTGAATGCAAATATTAAAGAATCTGAATAACATAAAAAATATTATATTTTACTTTATGCATTATTCAATGTAGTAAATTGATTAATTGTTGCTTTTTTAATTATCACAAGGTAGATTCTTTTATGTGTTTTACCACATTAAATTTCAATTTCTTTAAACATTGATAGCTGAATTTATTCATTAAATGATTTTCACTTTCACAATAGGCATTACTCTACAAGCAGGGAAATAATATGCAGTTTTGTGTTAGAATAATAAACGATAATGCTTTGTAGTGCAAATCTCTCCTCTATGTATATGTTTAGTGGAAAGACAAAGGTAGCCTACAGTTCTCTTGGTATTTACTAACTGATCTTCAAGCATATTCAGACAAGCATGAACTAAAGCTGTTAAGGTGTCTGTCGGGACAGTGACAGAGAATAAAAGGTTGAATAAAGCTATTCTCACCTAAAAGATACATGTCAAAGCTTATGTCATCAATTATTTGCCTTGTGTTTGTAACGTGGCCTTGAAATATTTACCGCTGAAAGCATTTATACGTGTGCGTGCATAGCAGGGTTAGCAGGGAATCATGGGAGGAGGTAAAGCACTCGTTTCCGTTCCCCGGAGGTGCAGGTAACTGCAGTCAGACGAGCTCATATCCCTCATGAGACCGAATCAAACGGCTTCAAAGAGCTCAGACGCCAATAACACGAGACGTCCATCAAAGGCACAGCCTGTCTGTCCCTCTGGTATCCGTCAGACGCCGCACACGGTCTCCCGCACGGCTCTGACAGCAAGATTAGCGAGGAAGAAATTTACTCATCTGTGATGTGTTCATGGAAAGACATTTCAGAAGAAAACAAGATCTAAACATGCCAAAAAACGAAAAGATCTGATAGGCTCTGTGTCCGTAAAATGGCCATTACTGGATGTCAGACATTCGGTGTCAAATAAAACTCTGTCAGATGTGTTAAAGGGATAGTTCACCTAAAATTATCCTTTTTGAAGTTTCATGAGTTCCTTTGCCCATATAATCTTTAAGCTAATGAGGTAAAGCGTATCTGGCTTGCTGTCCGCAGTGGAGGGGCTCGAGGAAGGGCTTCTGGAGCTTAGATATACCCCCCAGTGGGACTACTAATGCTTAGATGATGAGTATGGAAGAAAGATGCCTATCTTATGTTGGTGGAGTTTGTGAGGTGGAGGAATGCTATAACAGTTGATGAGCGGCTGCTTATATGCTCCGCCAGTTCATTGAAAGATTAGATGGGTTCACTCCTCCCGCAATTACATTGTGAACTTCACTTAAAGGACTAGTTCACTTTAAAATTAAAATTAGCCCATGATTTACTCACCCTCAAGCCATCAGGTGTATATGATTTTCTTCTTTCAGATGAATACAATCAGAGTTAAATTAATAAACACCCTGACACTTACGAGCTTTATAATAGCAGTGGATTGCAACCATCAGATTGAAGCTCAAAACATTGTACCCATCCATCATAAACCAACTCCACACGGCTCTGGGGGGTTAATAAAGGCCTTCTGAAGCAAAGAGGAGTTTGTGTAAGAAAAATATTCATATCAAAAACTTTATAAAAAAAAATAAGTAGCTTCCGGCCAAAGGAACATACAGATTCCACTTAACTGTAAACCGCAACTTATGTGAGTAATGCGACGTACTGCTGATATTTACGCTACGCCATTACCCATACGCTACTTCTGACGTCACAAGTTGCGTAAGTTGCGCTTTAGGCGTAAGTGAACTGCGTTTGGCCGGAAGATACAATTTTACTTTGTAACGTGTTAAATATTAATATTTTCTCACACAAACTCATCGCTTTGCTTCAGAAGGTCTTTATTAACCCCTGGAGCCGTGTGGAGTTCGTTTATGATGGATGGATGAACTTATATGTACAAAACAGAAACGGCCATTTACTGCCATTATAAAGCTTGGAAGAGCCTTGTCTATTTTTTTATATAACCCCAATTGTTTTCATCTGAAAGAAGAATGTCATACCTAGGATGACTTGAGGCTAAATCATGGGCTAATTTTCATTTTAAAGTGAACTACTCCTTTAATTCATTTACTCATCCTTGTGTCGTTTCAAACGTGCACTTGTTGTATTTACGTGGAAAAGTATAATTAGCTCTTTAAAAGAGGACCTTTATGCTTTTTTACATATTCAACATTTAGGGCCCTATTTAAACGATCTAAGCTATTTAAACAACGTGGCGCAGAACGTGTAAATGATAACTGCGTCGGTCTGAAACTAGCAAAAAACAATTGCGTCGCGCCTGGTGCCACATAGCCGGGTGTATGATAGAGCCCTTAGTGTGTAATGTTGCTGTTTGAGCATGAAAAAGGTCTTCGAAGCGGTTAACCAATCACAACACACTGGTCCAGCTGACCAATCAGAACACGTTGTGCTTTTCAGTAGGAGGAGCTTCATAGAGACAGGAACTAAACAAAGCGTTACTGACAGACTGGGACGAGAGGTGCTGCAACAATGGAGAATATGGGTCAAATATTGTTAATTTTTTTTTTTTTTTTTTTTTTTTTTTACATTCAACCTATTCTAGTAACCGAAAAATTAAATCAAAGGGCATAATAGGTCCCCTTTAATGTTTCTTCACTCATTTTTGGGTGAACTATCCCTTTAACACGTCTATGAAACAAAGCATCATATTTGACAAACTTTCTTGAGTGTTTTAAGACTCATCCTATTCAGTGAAAATAACACTAATTAAAGTTGTTAGACACATTATCCGAACATTATTCTGTTAGTCTCACTCTATCTGGTTCTCATGTTGCTGAGACGCATCAGACTGTGAATTCATTATTAAAATGAAACTTTTGTTAGTTGGCTTTAATTGGAAGAAGTTGTCACCAACTGCATATTCTGCATATTTCTTGTCTGAATCTCGGTAATGGAGAATAAATTAACATATGTTAAATGTCACGCTCTGTCTTGACTGTCTAGGATAATTTTATTGTCTGCTTCAAAATAAAACATTTGTTTTATTTAGTAGAAAAGTTTTTTTGGCAGTGTCCGAGTGCAATCAGATGATCATGACTTGAATAATAGTAATTATATTATAATAATATACTGCCTTTTTAAAATATAATACTTTTATTCAGCAAGGATGCATTAAATTTATCACCAAAAACTGACAGTAAAGAGACTTACAAAAGATTTTGATTTAAAACAAATGCTGTTCTTCTGAACTTTCAATTAATCAAATATTTCTGGAAAAAAGGGAACATGGTTTCCACAAAAATAGTAATCAGTAGCCTATACTGTTTCCAACATTGAAAATAATCAGAAATGTTTCTTGAGCAGCAAATCAGCATATTACAATGATCTCTGAAGGATCATGTGATTGAAGATTTTCAAAAGAAATTCAGATTTTCATCACAGAAATAAATTACATTTGATACAATTTTCAACTAGAAAACACTTGTTTTAAATTGTAATAATTTTTCAAAATTTTACTGTATTTTTTATCAAATAAATGCAGCCGTGGTGAGCATAAGAGACACTGTTCAAAAACGTTAAACAAAAATCTTACCGTTCCCAAACTTTTGATGTGTTGTTTATATGTATATTATTATATTTATTATTATGAACATTTATTATGACCACTGATTCTATTAGGGTCTGTATTTTCTTCTGACTGTGTTGGGATAATCTGACTGTATTATTATTATCTACGTTTATTAGGATCATCTGACTTAAGCGCAGTCAGGTGAACTTTAATCATCTTCAGGACGGGTTATGTTCATTACATAAAAGAATACAGCAGCTAACATAGTAACCGACGTGATGATCAACAACCAGCCAGACCATCTACCAACCTAGAGCTTATTTAGAGATATTAAAAGATGACATTCGGCTCATTCTGCAGAGATAATGAGCTCTCATCGCTAATTGGCTTCCATTCAATGGAGAAAATGTCATGGAAATGATTGACTGTACAATCAGAGGCCGAACCCTCCGGCGCTCGAGTTTGTCACAGTGTGTGAACGGTGAGCAGAATCAGCCCATGACATAATCAGCAGTGTGATATCAGGCGTGTTTATTTTCATGTAGTATTTAATTTCCCTGATTGATGGCTTCGATCTGGTTCTTATTGAACACAGCGAGGAGAAAATGAAGAGTTTGTGTGGAGAATGAAAGAAACAGAATGAGTGAAAACCTTTTGAATTCATGCTCAGCGGTACAAATCTGATGTGGCTGACTCAGTCTCGTTTACTGTTACACGGTCTGATGCGGTTTTGTAATCACTGCTGATTCCGCTCCTGCATACACCTCATTAGTGTCTGAGAAAACACTGTAAATAATAACTGGACATGATTTATTGTGCTTGCAGTGTGAAACAGATGCAACGTTTATTACATTAGATTGCATTGGTTGCTTTTACCTGCTTTCCTCTTCAGACTGATCTGAGATCAACACTATAAAGTGCAACAGTCAGGTTCCGGAAGTAAAAATACATTCATTTTTTCCATATGGAAACTGATTTTTAACTTATGAACCTTTAAAGACAAACCTACTGTGAGCTACGAGGTTGTTAATCGATGGTATTTGCTTCTCTTGAAGCCGTCAACCCACATTATTTCAATTTAGTTTTTAAAATAATCAAGTTTAACAGCTGAATTTGTGGTGAGAAACTACATTACCCATGATGCTGTGCAGAAAATCGAAACAAGCAAGCCAAAATAGCTCTTTAGCTCCACCCACTCCCCTTAAGAACTGTGAAAGACATAATCAAGTCTATATCTATAATCCAATACAATCTCACAGTCACTCGTCGTAACTATTTTACATTTTGCGAACAGGCTAGCAATAGCGAGCTAGTGTTCAAAGCATAAGATCCCACCCTATCTTCAGAGCGTCTCTAAACCCACGCCTTCCTAAAACACATGAACACACACCGAGCAGAGTCTGCAAATCATCTTGAGACGAGAGACGGCGATAAACTACCTCATGTCTCAAAGTACATTCAATTATTATAATAATGAACAAAATACTAGTCTGAGGATGTAAACCACTCTGGATAGAATGACACAGTCTGCCATCTCGTAATTACAGTTACGACATGATTGGACGAGCATTGTGTGGTCCTGTGACTTCCACAGAAGATATATGTACATGTTTTAACATTTAGACCACTTCTATTATTGATTGCTATCGGGATGTTAAGAGAGTTTCAACCAGTATAACAAAAAGTGTTTATAAAACAAATTGCCCTACCTTTAACAAAGAAAAAGTGGTTGGGCACTGTTGCACTCTATTGAGTCGATCTGAGCACAGCAGAATCAGCTATTTGTATCAGTTTACATCAGAATGGTGTAGTTGTATCAGAATCATCTGATGGAATCAGGGTCGTGCGGTTGAGTTTCGATCGTTTAACTGGATTGGGTGGTCTTTCTTCCTGGCACTCTTAAACAGCAGTAAGGACGTCCAGCTGTTCTCCGGGCAGTAGAGAAAGTAGCCCTCTGACGTCTGATTAAGTATTTCATAAATGTTGCATGGAGAGCTGATGGGTGTAATTGGCCACACCATCCATCCTGCCTGTCAGGACAAACCACCTCCTGTGGCCACCAGGCACGGCTCACTTCCACGGATCGGACACTTTTAGCTGTTTCTTTTCTAGTCATTCATTTTTTTTTAAAAAAAATCCAAATAATTTTCTATTTGTATGGTTGACTGATAGATGTATAATTATTTGAAAACAGACTGTAGTCAAACACTTTCATAGGACTCAGCATGTGCTTCGCCTCCAATCTCATAACGTGGCTGTGGTATTTGTTTAAGTGAGATAATTGGTTTGATAGGCCTTTTTTTCTGTATTGTGAACAGTCAAAAAATATTGTAATAAATAAAAATGCTACTGAACGCGTTTATTGTTTAATGGTAAATTCCCTTTCTCACTGTAAAGGCCCATTCACACCAAGAATGATAACTATATTAGCGTTAACACCAGTGGATTAACATTAACATTTCTGTCAATGTTTTTATGGTTTATCAGCTGGAAAAAATAGTTCTGAAAGTGATTCCGACGATATTGTTTTTTCTGTGTCATTATTGTTATCGTTCTTGGTGTGAACAGGTCATTAACTAAATTAACATTGCTACATTGACAGCTCTTTTTTGAGATGGTCACCTGGAGATTCATCTATCAGAAATTAATAAAATAAAAGGAATAAGACTGTAAGATCATTCTGAATGCACTAATAACCTCTCTCTCTCTCTCTCTCTCTTTCTCTCTCTCTCACACACACACACACACACCCACACACACACACAAACACACAGACACACACACACACACACACACACACACACACATACACACACACACACACACACACACACACACACACACACACACACACACACACACACACACACACACACACACACACACACACACACACACACACACACACACACACACACACACACATACACACACACACACACACACACACACACACACACACACACACACACACACACACAGGTTTAACTGCAGAAAGATCTGTCAAGATCAGGTTTCTCAGAAAGATCTCAAGCACTTGGGCCGTGAGAAAATCTGGCAGTATGCGGATCTTCAGACAAGCATTTCTGAAAAGCAGATAGTTCATTTCAGTCTAATCTTATATAATCTTCATGCCTGTCAAAGCAAGATCAATTTCTCAAAATAAACAATTCATGCTTTGCAGAAGATCTCAAAAAGATCTCTCTTAGAGAAAAGTTTTATGTATGCAACACATGATCAGTGTGTCTGAATAGAAACGAACAGCAGATCCAGGGTCTGAACTCAGAGAATATCAGAACAACAGATGCTGACTGTCCTATTTACATGTATTACTGTCCACAGATCTTTAAA
The DNA here is from genome assembly GCA_026230005.1 of Gila orcuttii. NCBI lineage: Eukaryota > Metazoa > Chordata > Actinopteri > Cypriniformes > Leuciscidae > Gila > Gila orcuttii. Next base: position 6,797,849 of record JAPDVR010000025.1, read on the forward strand.
GCCTTTGAAGAACCAGAATCTCTTCAGATGCTCCTGGAAATGTGCTGCAGAATCGATACTATGAGCTTCAACTGGATGCAATAAAGCTGTTCAGTTTGTAGTTATCCTAAAACCTGGAAGATTTTCTTTTAAACCATGGATTCCCATGGGAATTTCTAATGTGTCTTTGGAGTAATGGTTTTCGGTAAAATAGGGTCTGTGGTTAACATTACTCGAAGAGACTCCAATGTTTTGTTTTACTTTTACATGACACACTTTTCTAAAAACCCACATCTCAAATTCTCTAGGGTGTTTATGAACTACAAACTGAACCACTGACATCACAACGCATGGCATCCTGGGAACTTTCTCAGTGCAGGAGAGCTCAGCTAGAGTTTTCTGCTTTTATTAAGGCAACGCAATGGAGATAAGAGGAAACGGCCCAGGCTTTTCGCTTTTAATCAGCCGAATATGACACCAACCGCAGAGAAATAACAAACTCTTCAGCCAAAAGAACCAATAAGCTTTTGAGGAACATTGGAGCTGATAAAGCCAGGGGTTGCGGTGGATATCAAGGTGTGCTCTTGTACTTTAAACCCTCTATGAGACGCACCTGTCTGTAATCAGTCCTGGCATCCGCAGCAACATCAGCCTGATTCACACATTTACATAAAACCTTTCACAGTCAGATGCAGCGATACATGAAGATCATGAGGGAAACGCAGTGGATTGGATTTAATTCAATCAAAAAGCGTCTTTGGTGTAATTTTAAATGGATTTCCATTCTAGGTTTTATAGCATTTTACTCTTTTGTGAACCAAAAACAGTTATAAATTAGTCTTTCAATTAAAATGCGTTTTGGCCATTCATTTACACAACAACGGCATTTTGGAGGCCTGAAAACAATTTTTGAAAACAATAACGAGATCGTCTCCGTGTAAACTACAAAAACGGGAATTTGTTACACAGTGACGTCATGCGCATGCATATCAGGTGTTCAGACTATAGGCGTTCCTTTACAAAGTGACATCGCCCACTGGTCTGGCAGCAGTATACAGCATTTTTAGTCGTTTTCACGGATCTGTGTGAACGGGACTCATTTTGACCACGTTGTCGCCAGTACACGAAAAAATGCAAAGTAAACGTTTTTCCGTTTTTAGTACATTGTTGTCGTGTAAATGTAGCCTGAGTTACATTTAGTCATTTAGTTTTGGAATAATTTATAAATCCTGCAACAGCAAGGTTACAGGTTTGATTCTCAGGGAATGCATGATCCAATAAACAATTTTAGTTAAAGGGGTGGTGGTTTAATACCCTTTTCACAAGATGTAAAATAAGTCTTTGATGTCCCCAGAGTGTGTATGTGAAGTTTTAGCTCAAAATACCAAACAGATATTTTATATAGCATGTTAAAATCGTCACTTTTTGAGGGTGAGCAAAAACACACCGTTTGTGTGTCTGTCCCTTTAAATGCAAATGAGCTGCTGCTCCTGGCAAAGAAGGCGGAGCTTCAACAGCTTGTGTTTTTACCTCACACAGAGATGCACTGAACATTTCAAAAACTTTTAGCATTTTATGTTCAAACCGGATTCAGACAAAGATGGAGAGACTCAAGAAGAAGTGACAACGTAGAATGCAACAGGACATTTCTGAATGGTTAGTTGATGAATTTATGTAGCTGATGTGGAGTTAACTATCTTCTAGTCACTGATTAGCATATTCTGTCATGATAATCTATAAATCGCGTTCCCGGGGGCGGGGTTTATGCAAATTTAAGGGTTGGTGATGTCACTAACCCAGGAGGAAGCTCATGTAGTCCCTACAAGCCGTTTGTTGTAGTCCTTAAAAAGCAATTTCTTTAAAAGAAAATATCTCCCTTTGCTTTGAACTTTGAGCGTTGTTACTTTGCATATGGTATTAATGCTTAAACAGCAACATTACACACTAACTAAAGTTAGAAAAGTGAAATCATAATCAACCACCCCTTTAATAATGCATTAGGTATCATAAACTAATAATGAATAATTTTGGTTAATGACAAAATTTATAAATATACAAATGTTCATTTTTTGGGATTAAACCAATTTGGGATTAAAAATGTATTAGTATATGTAGAAATTACCATTAAAGAACATAATTAAATGTTGTAAAAATCATGAGTTCGTGAGAATTGCATGCTAAATAAATACATTATTGTAGTATTAAGTTAAAGTTCCTAATGTAAATGTTGTGTAAAATGATTTTTCAAGCACGTGCGTATTGTCTTTGTTATGGACATGATATAAAAACCTAAGGACAAATTTTTTTATCTGTCACAGACAAAACAAGCTCGAGGTGGTGAGCTCTGTATGTGCGCTACATTCGTTTTTGAACACATTTTATATGGATCTACTAAAATCAATATTTTTTTATTTTTACCTTTACCCTTGTGGAACGGCGATTTGTCGTAAAATAGTAACCTGTTCACTTAAAATGTAAAAGCTTTTCACTTGTTTGTAAGACTGGTTGCCCCGAAGGTCACGCGAACAGATGGAATTTTCCAGAGTGATTTATGTTGAATTGATAGATAGAGCCGTGCGCACGTATCACTGCTGTGACCTCCCAGAACTTATCAGAGCTTATCAGAGGCTGATTTCACCAGCTCACAGCTCAACTAAACCCTGCACACACACTGAAACTGGCTCATGCTGACCAGGGGAGAGGGGAAAAGGTCTCTGCTTTCATTCTGTGTGATGATGTCGAGAGAAATAAGAAGGTACTGTAAAGAAGGACTTTGAAGTTACACACATTTATGGTGTTGAATACATCAGAAGGAGTGGAAGCAATTAAATTTGGACTTGTATTGATTTTTCAGGACTGCAGACAGGAAAGTTTTTACCGCTTAAAGCTAAAATAGCCTATATCAGTGTAATGTGCAGAAACAACTAAAACAGCTGTAAGGCACAAACACTCTCCGCAGAGTGAATTGAGTCACATTCTGTAGGAAAAATGGTGTCATTTCTGGCTTATGACTTTTACATTTCTGACTCAGAATTTATACATCCGAAGGCACTGAAACTTCAGACACCAAAAATGATCGAGTGCAAATGATTCCTAATTTATTACACTTAGTGTAAACAGTGGTTGATAATGAATAATATATTGACGGTAACAAGGTCAACAGTGCCTTTTTCCTGAATATCAGCATGATTACAAATGTGACATTGATTTTATACAACAGTTCAATAAGCAAGTAGTTCATATTAAGTGACTTACATTTTAGACTCAATATTGACGTTTTTTTGCTTTATTTCGCCAGAAAATATTTGTTCCAAACAAATCTACAGCAGAGCGAATTGGTTGAGTCAGTGGTTCAACGATACCATGTCATTATATTTTTATTATAATATCAATATTATTTCATGATGTATAAATAGAACAATATTTTTCAAAAAACACATTATTTATTGCACATTTGTAACGATCACCATTGAGAGTGCCCGGAATTACTATCAGAGGGCACTCCAATCAGCACACATCCACAGACTCCATTCCCCATAATCCTTTACCAAGATTAATCAGCCATGATCACTTTCACCTGTGTCTCATCATCTTGTTTACTCACGCTATATAAGCCTGGTTCTTTCTGTCATTCCCTGTGAAGTGTTGTTTAGTGTCACACTGTAATTCCAAGCATTCTTTCTGTTGATCCTGTGTTCTTGGTTTTGGATCTTTGTCTGTTTCTTGGATTCCCCTGTTTCCCCTGCCTTTTTGTGTGTTTGTTTGTATGAACTGCCTACCTTCACTCCGACCTGAGTTATTACTCTTTCAATGTAAACTGCATTTGGATCCTTAACCTTCGTAGTTTGTGACAACATTGTTGCATATTTAAATGAATGCAACATAATGTATTTTTAATGTAAAATATTCTGTAACATATATATCTTTTTATTAAAATTATTTATTATTTTTATTATATAAATATTAATTTATATTATAATATTATATAAATGTAACAATATATTTTCATTAAAACAAGGTTATTTATTTTTGTACATTTTTGCACAATTAATGTAACCATCATTGTTTTTTTTGTTTTTGTTTTTTTGTAGCAGCCCGACTAGGCCAGTCATAACAGCAGTGACTAATGGCGGAAGTGTGAGGCTAAATCTAATACTTTCCTACTATATAGTATGCGAAAAACCAACAGAGTATAGTACTGTATGTCCAAATACATAGGGTGCATCTCATTTCGCATACTTATGCACTACATTTCTAAGTATAAATAGTCTGAGTAGACGTGTGTTCACATTGAAAATCCAAAAAGAAAAAGTGCACTTTTATGTTGGAATGTTGGACACTTGAATGACAAAATAACCATATAAAATTCACACACTACACGGATGAATACAGTGCATTAGTAGGCTACATAGAGTAAGCGCATATTGTATAGTGCGTCATTTAGGACGCAACTATAGTATTTGAAAAACAGTAGGCAAAAAAAGTACCCAGATGACCTACTACTTCCACCGAGATTCTGATGTGCATATGATGGACACTTTATTATCACATGAGGCCACGGCAGGAGATTTATGAGTGGAAGTGAAGCGACGCCACTGACGCTAGTAGGTCACGTGACAGTAACAACATGTCAATGTCAATGTGCATTTTATTTATACAGCACCATTAATCACAAATGTGCTGATGACAACAATGTGCTGCACAATGAAGATATAACAAGACAATACAATATAATTAATAACAAAAAAGAAAAAACACAATGCAATACAACTTCCTCATTGATTATATGCCAATTCACAAAAAGGAGTTTTTAATTTAGATTAAAAGAGACAGTGATGATGCAGAGCGAATACAGAGAGGCAGCGACTGAATCTTTGCATCTCAGCTTCGACCTCGGGATGCATAACAATCTCTGGTTGGACGACCGGAGAGAAAGAACTGGACGATATTCAGTTAATAAATCCGAGAGGTAAGGAGGGGCCAGACCATTTAATGATTTAAACATCAAAAGAAGAATTTTAAAACTCACTCGATAACGCACGGGCAACCAGTGCAGAGAACGTAAAACCAGCGTAATGTGGTCCCGTTTTCTAGCACTGGTTAAAAGTCTTGCAGCTGCATTTTGAACTATCTGCAACCGTGATAAAGCTGACTGGCTAATCCCAAAATAAAGTGAGTTACAGTAATCCAATCTAGAAGTAATAAAAGCATGAATACATTTTTCTTGACAGAATAGGTTTTGCTTTTACTAATAGTCGAAGCTGAAAGAAGCATGATTTGACCACTGTATTTATGTGTTTGTCAAATTTCAGCCCATCATCAAAGACAACCCCCAGATTTTTAACCCAAGGCTTCACAGACGAGAATAACTCACCAAAGTGTATTCTTGGTGTACTAAGAGAATCTGAAGGACCAAACACTATTATTTCAGTTTTACTCTCATTAAAATTAAGAAAATTTAAATTTAAACAGGTCATAAGTGCCTCCAGACCATTCAAACTCTGTTTTAATGGCAGATAGATTTGAGTATCATCCGCATAGCAATGGAACGACCGACCTAAAAATAGAACCCAATGGGATCATATATAATGAAAAAAGAATATGTAACCCTGAGGAACACCACATGATAGAGGAGCTGCCTCAGATCAATGTTCACCCATGATAACTTTAAAACTTCGGTTACACTTTATTTTAAGGTGTCATTGTTACAGTGTAATTAAATATTTAAGTACAGTGTAATATTAATTAACTACATGTACTTACTATAGGGTTAGGGTAGGATTAGGATTTGGTTGAGGGTTAATTGCATGTAATTAGGCATAATTTACTGTTATTACTATGGTAATTACATGTAACATATGTAACAAGGACACTGTAAAATAAAGTGTTACCAAAACTTCTATTAGAAAGATATGATTTAAACCATTCAAGAGCACTTCCTTTTACGCCAACACAGTGCTCCAAGCGAGCAAGAAGGACAACGTGGTCCACAGTGTCAAAAGCAACACTCAAGTCTAGGAGCACAAGTACAGCATAGTCCCCAGAGTCGCCAGTTAGTAGGATATCTTTTAAAACCTTCAAAAGAGCAGTCTCTGTCGAGTGGATCTTTACTACTACATCAGCTACAACATAGCTGATGTAGTAGCTACGTCCAAATTTTATTCATACTACCATATTCATACTATATACAACATAATTTTTTAACAATCACAGTGAATTGAAATTCAAATGTAGTACCTACTTCAAGACTCTGCATCTGTTTGTTCAAGCAATGCCAGATGGAAGGCATGTGAGAAATAGTGTCTGGCATTACACACTTCCCTTTTGAAGGACTTAAAAAATGGTCAAGTAAAACTATATTAGGACGTTTCGGTAATTCGGTCCAAGAATCCTTCAGGGCAAAAATGACTATAGAAGTGTAGGATGCAGCTACTCTGTCTCTTTCTCCTGCTTTTGGGGGCGCTGGCCTCATCTGCCAGATGGAGATGTCAGTCAGACTCTGTTCATTTGTTATGCAGATCTCAAAGGAAGAGCGCTTGGGCCACGGATGTCAAACACTGTTTATTTTTCCTCAATATGTGACCTCATGCTCAACTCTCCTCCCTCGTTTCCTCTCCTCTTGCGCGTCCGCAACGCCAGAGATTATTAAGACCATTACATGGAAACAGCCATTGTGAAAAGACTCAGGTGACCCCGGATTGCTCGAGTGCGACCAATGGAACGGACGAGCTCGCAAGCTCATGGGGTGAACATCTGAGCACAGATTATAACCGCTCTACATTCATGCTAATGCGTCTCCGGGGGAGATCAGGGTTCATGTGCAGCATTAGGATGCAACTACTGTGTAATATTTCAGAAAAATAATGTGCACCGGATATAAGCGTCATGTTTACAATCTAATGCTTTTAAGGTCTTGTACCTGTTTTAGGAGAGCTGAATGTGCTGCCAGTGTAGAGGACTGGGAAGTGAAGCCTTCTATGTGATTGCACTTGACTGATTCTATTCTATAAAGGATAATAATATCTAAATGGATCAATTTAATCATAGTCCTACTTCTTGTTGAGGAAAGGTGTGCTATTCTTATAGTGACACACCAAACTGACGTAAAATAAATAGCGGTGACTAAAGATAACTGTATTTGTATTTAAAGTCTAGAACATTTTTTATTTTATTTCATATAATTAAATATAAAACATAAGAATAAACATTTTCATGTCTAAAATGTTTTACATTTAAATAGTATAAATACATGGGCAAATCACATTTTTAATGAAAAGTAAATTATAAAATAAAATTTTATATGTTTTTATTTATTATATATAAATATTTAAAATGTATGTTTTATATTTAATAAAAAGTTTAATAAAGTAAATTTAAATAATACAATTAATCTTTTTTATACATTAATTATACTATATTATAGCGATTAATTATAACAGTAATTATACATATGTTAGTGTAATTATAAATTTCTTACTGTGTAATTATGTTTATTACAGTGTAATAACAGAAGACATTTATCGATTCTTTTGAAGAAATGTATCAATTCTTTTCGAGAAATGTATCATTCATGTGAAGAAATGTAGCGAATTATTTGAAGAAATGTATCGATTCTATTCGAGAAATGTAGCGATTCTTTTCGAGAAATGTAGCGATTCTTTTCAAGAAATGTAGCGATTCTTTTCAAGGAATGTATCAATTCATTTGAAAAATGATGTAGCAAATTATTTGAAGAAATGTATCGATTCTTTTCGAGAAATGTATCAATTCTTTCTGAGAAATGTATCGATTAATTTGAAGAAATGTAGCGATTCTTTTCGAGAAATGTAGCGATTCTTTTCGACATTGTAATTATTATTATTATTTGTTACAGTGTAATACTTTTTACAGTGTAATTATACATTTATAACAGTGTAAATATACATTTATTACAGTGTATTCATTCATTTATTACAGTGTATTCATTCATTTATAACCGTGTAGCTATACGTTTGTTACAGTCTAATAACACATTTATTACAGTGTAATTATATGTTTGTTACAGTGTAATAACAGAAGAAATGTCTCGATTCTTTTGAAGAAATGTATCAATTCTTTTTGAGAAATGTATTGATTCTTTTGAAGAGCTGTAGCGATTCTTTTCGAGAATTGTAGTGATTATATAATATACGATCATTATTTTAAGTACTTCCATGCTATAAAAAATTTACATTTTCACGTCTTAAAATATAAAATAAATGTTTTCTGTTTTTTTGTGTGTTATTTGATATTTATTTATTTATACAACTTTTTTCTTAACCTAAAATTTATACATTTAATACCTCTCCATTAATGTCTTGAATATAATTTTATATACTATTTTTAATTAACTCTGTCCCCAGCATTGACAAAAAAAAAAAAAAACACCTGATGATGTACTAATCACATTTCACCCACGTCACTTTAGTCTAGAGAGAGACATGGCTAAAGGGCCCCATCATTTAAAGGCCACAGCTCCAGATGAGTGTGCAGGCAGGTGGCCCCATGTGCTCGCTGTCTAATGTGTGAATTGGATTCTGGCACTTGTGCGGACAGCAGGCTACAGCCTCTTTAACAGCGCTCAATCTGTTCCGGGTCTGGACGCAGAGCGGGTCAGGGTCTGGGATTGCTCTACTATCATCCGTTCTGTCTCTGATTCTCCACGGCCTTCACAGGAGTTTTGCCTTCCAGACATTGACTTGCATCAGTTGCGTGTCTTTCAGATCGCCTCTTCCTGTCCTTGGTGTGACCTGGGAAAAGTCCGGATGGACGTAGGTGTCATGATTCTGCCTTAGTGTTCTTGATTTTCCCTGGTCCTGAGGCAGGATCATGACAGAATCATGTTTTGTGTACAAGCGCATGGTCTGTTATTTGGGCCATGTGCTTGTGTTGTCTTGTTATGTAACTCCGCCCCCTTGTTACCCTCGTCTTGTCATTATTGTCTAGTCAGTTTCACCTGTCCTCGTCATTAGTGTTCCCTATATAATCCCCTTGTGTTTGCTGTCCTGTGTCGGTTCATTGTTTGACGTTGTTTGACACTGTTATTCCTATCTGCGTGTTAACTTACCTGTGAGTACCTTGTGAGAGTTTTGTCTAGTGTATTACTGTTCCTGTTTCCGTTGTTAGTTTATAGTCTAGTTTGTCAAGTCTTAGTCTAGTTTAGTCATTCCTGTTCCATTCCTGTTTTGCCCCCTCGTGGGTTTTTGTTTACTGTTTTGTGCCTCAATAAATCCTGTATGTCCGCATATCGTCTGCATCTGTTGCTGCTGCCACCAATACAGTATCCCAGTCTGTCTTCCCGGTCGCCCCTGTCTCCACTAATTCCCGGACTGTTTCCCCGTTTGTCCCTGTCGCCACTAGTCCCCGGACTGTTTCCCCTGTCTCCACCTCACCTCGGACTGTTCCTCGTGTGTGCTCATCCAGTTCTCCCCGGACTCCCCGCCCAAGATCATCACCTCGTCAACCCAAGACCCCTAGTCCACATATTCACCCTGGACTGCCCCCTAAGAACTTTGTGTTTCCTCCACCTCCCCTGCCTTGTTTATTGGTTTTGATGTTTCACCCTAACCCAGTAATTGTCTTTTCGTGTATGCCTTTGTTAGTTTTTGTCATGTATTGTTGGTTTGTGTCTTTGTCACAGTCTGTCATGTCCCATGTTTAATGTCCCCTTGAGGAGCGTCTGGAAGCCGCTCCTTAAGGTGGGGGTTCTGTCATGATTCTGCCTTAGTGTTCTTGATTGTCCCTGGTCGTAAGGCAGGATCATGACAGAATCATGTTTTGTGTACAAGTGCATGGTCTGTTATTTGGTTGAAGGAGAGAACCCAAACGCAGACGATATGCGGACACACAGGATTTATTGAGGCACAAAACAGTAAACAAAAACCCACGAGGGGGCAAAACAGGACTGGAACAGGAATGACTAAACTAGACTAAGACTTGACAAACTAGACTATAAACTAACAACGGAAACAGGAACAGTAATACACTAGACAAAACTCTCACAAGGTACTCACAGGTAAGTTAACACGCAGGAATAACAGTGTCAAACAACGTCAAACAATGAACCGACACAGGACAGCAAACACAAGGGGATTATATAGGGAACACTAATGACGAGGACAGGTGAAACTGACTAGACAATAATGACAAGACGAGGGTAACAAGTGGGCGGAGTTACATAACAAGACAACACAAGCACATGGCCCAAATAACAGACCATGCGCCTGTACACAAAACATGATTCTGTCATGATCCTGCCTCACGACCAGGGAAAATCAAGAACACTAAGGCAGAATCATGACAGTAGGAGCGGCGTTTCTGTTGAAGCATGTTAAAGAGTCAATATAGAGAGAATAAACGTGACTGAAACTCAAACAAGAACACTGACCCAGATTTGAATGGGAACATAACCATGGTTTGGATGGAAACAGTGACTCAGGTTGGAAAAACTGACTGAGGTTTGAGTGGGAATATTAATCACACAGGTATGATCTCACAAGCTGCTGCTTGTTTTTAGATTAAAAGAAATCACACACTGTTTTTTTAGAGCTATTATTGGAGTCAGTGATTATGAAAAAAGTCAAACATGTTGCTTTTAGCAACCACATGTTGATCTTTGTATCCAAAGTATTATTTTGGTTGGTTGGTTAAATTAATTATTTTTAATTTACAATCGCCATGATTCATTAACAAATCCAATTTACTCATAACCTTAATATGATCTGCATTTTATAGATTCAAAATAAATGGAAGTTATAAGTTATTTGCTATATTTTATATCACAGGGTATTTCTTTAAACCACACTCTTTTGCAAATAAACTGTCGCATGAACAGCTAAAACTAATTTTCTTCTGTTTTTCTATTGTTACTTTACCCTTTTTTATGTGATTGACTCATTACTGAGTTTTAAGTAATTTAATATTCACTAAAAATCTTGCCATCTGTTCTAGTTCTCTTTGCAGCGATATCTGATTTGTAAATTAATCTATTGTGTTAGATATTTTCAATGAATCTTTTCACAAAACTGTCTGAATTATTCACTTGAACTGGACTCTTCTGGTTTAACTGACTGAATCAATTATCCGATTTCAGTGGTTAAAGAGGTCATCGGATGCCCATTTTACACAAGTTGGTATTCTTTAGGGTCTTCATGTAAAGTTTGTAACATACTTTGGTTAAAATTACTCAATGGTTGTGTAGAACAACAGCCTTTTTATCTCTTATAAAAAACAGCGACCCGCTTCAGTGCATGTCTCTTTAAATGAAAATGAGCAACTGCTCACCCCACCCCTTTCTTCCATGGGGCGTCTCAACACAAAACACGTAAAGTGGTAGACAGTATACAAATGGCTGAGGGCAGAAATATGCTAATTCGGGAGAGTCCGTCAGGGATCGTGGGCGGAGCATGAGCATTATGACATCATATTGCTTAAAAAATCCAAACGGCTTGATTATTTACAGTGTTTAGGGTTTATGAGGATTAAAAAAAAGGAGTGAATGGATTTTTTTCATTAAATGGTGGTTGTGTCCACACACTGCAAAGACACATTTATATGCATCCGATGACCCCTTTAACAACTCACTAGAGGGAACTGTTATCTGTGAAAGGCTGAGCCAGCTTAAATTTTAGTGTGTTTTTTTAAAAGACTTGTAATATAGCACATTTTAATGATACTTCTGTGATGCTTTTACACTTATTGAAGCTTTAGTTGGGAAATTTCACCCCCACCGCATAAAAGAGTGACCAACACCGTCTTCATGGTTGAAAAAGTCATACGGGTTTAGAACAACATGAGGGTGAGTAAATGATGACAAGATTTGATCATAAAATGAAGTAACATAATTTACATCCAATCATAGACTGATATAGAGATAAAGGGATTTTGAATATCATATACCAGCCACAGAAAAGTGGTAGGACAACATAACCATGTTTTTTTTTAAATTCCCTCATTTGCAAAAGCAGCTCAGGGCTGTAGTTTTGCCCCCTCTGTGATTCAGAGACTCTCGAGCTTCTTTCTGTCGTCCTCTCTGCTAATGAAACTGCAGAACACTCTCAGCATAAAAGCACAGACTTTGCTAACAGCCTTTGAAAAGGTCTCTCCAATTGAGATTCGACATGCTCAAGCAGGGGTGAAATTTTCTAGAGGGAAAACAACTTTTAATTTCAGTTTTGAAGCAGCCAGGCCCGTGTCCTTTTCTGTTTCACTGTCTTTGCTCTTGAACGCTCAAATAAAGTCCAGGCGCATCTGGCCGCTGCCTTTGATCTTTAGAGTTTAACAGGCTGAATTTTTCTTTGTTGCAGGAGACGGTCTGGTAAAATGAAAGGAAGTAACGTAACAGTTTTTGCTGTGACGCTGCTTAAATGGAAACCAAGGCTGCGTCGAAATCGCATACTTTCCTACTATATAGTAGGTGAAAAACAGTATGTGACAAAAGAAGTATGTCTGAATTCACAGAACTCATAAAAGAAGCATGATCTACTACTGCTGTGAGATTCTGAGGTGTGCATATGATGGACACTTTACTATCCCATGAGGCCACGGGAGAGGATTTGTGAATGGCAGTGAAGTGACGCAACTGACTCTGGTGGGTCACATGACAATGACAACATGGCGAATGTAGTAAGTACTACACAAAAATGCTAATGCAAATAAAATAAAATGCAAATTTAAGTGAGTGTTGGCAAAAGTAATCTAAAGTTAAAAATGAGCATAGACTATTATATAACCAATTTGCCTAATAATGATACATTATGTAAAAAATTCTGATATTGGTGGGTAACAGTTATAATACTGTTATATTGTGCAATTCCTTCTAGTATCACAGTACTCATTTGATGTACTGCTTTTGGCATATTAGCCTATATAGTAGGGAAATATATACCAGTTAATTCAATGGTCCACTTTAGACATTCATATAAGTATGAGTAACATGTCAACTCTAGTAGACTGTTAGGGTTCGGGTGGACCATTAAAATAAAGTGTTAGCAGATATTAAACCGACAGTCTACTAATCCTCTAATGAGAGTTAGTTGCAAAGTTACTTATTAGTTAGTAGGAAGTCTAAAGTGAATATCGAATAAAATGTTACAGATATATTCATCCCTCTTTTACACGTTCTTAAACATTAAACATGCTTGGTTGCTTTAAATACATTTTTCAGTTAAATTTTCTAACTAATGCCCGTACACGTGTATGATTTTGGGCTGTCCCGGACGAAAGACGACCAATCGTGGCGATTTCTGTGGTCGTGGCTCCTAAACGGTGATCCTGTGTCGTACAGTGAGAGAGGTTCGAAGACGGCTATTGTCACTTTCTTGTGACCAAAGATAGTCAGCGATTATTTTCTGACAGTGTCGTAAATTTAGCATGATCATCTCACAGTGTGTTTGCTGCTACTGACTAGCCAATAAAAATGCAACGTGAAATGGCGTATTGATCAACACAACATGCCGCTAAAACTCAACACTCCTTACCTCAAGCTCCATTTACAAAATTAAAAAATTGCATGCCAAATTGTCCTTTTTCCCTTGCCATGACCGTGTCCATATTCTCCTTTTTCACTTCCTCCTCGTTTTTCAGCGCACATAAAAACCACAATTGCCAAAGTGCGATTGATCTCGCTCTATATGTTTGTCACTAGCGCATGTCGTACAGTGTGATTTGTAACGATCTTACAGGATTTCTGAAATTGTTCAGCCTGTAACAGGCATAAATAGGATTCAGATTTAGCTGCAGTGTTTATTCCGATCGTCTAAAGTCTGGAAATGGCAGACCAGAATGACATTGACTCATTTGCGAGAAGTCTCTGAAGCTGAAGCAAATGGCAGATGAGGGTTCAGGTCAGAAGGGTACCAATTCCACCGAAATAATTTAGTTTGATATCCCTTACAGCTGGTTCATGAGTCATGTATCACTTTTATAGTAGTGTGGGATATCTGTAAACCCGGATATCTGCCGGCTAAAGACAAAGCAGAACGAATGAAGAAAGCAACGCTAGCGTTTAGCTTCGGAACAGAGGAGACTTCAAGCTATCTCTAAACCACAGACACGCTGAGTCACTTGTAGACGCTACTGAGCCTCTCTCTGAAGTAATGAAAGAGGTAATTGAATATTTAAGCACTTAATTAAATTGACTTTTTCATCAGAGTGGGAACAGTGCAGTGGCACTTACTGTCTTAAGTAGCTCTTAAAATAAAGTTTCTGCAGCTCTGAAGGCAAAGCGGAGCCTCTCTGATCAGTGAAACGATACAGAAAGATCTGAGCGCACAGCTATCAGGGATACGCTCCTGCAGCCGCTGAATCACAGAGCTGGAATTTTCCCTTCTTCATTTCCGAGGACTATTCGCATGACATTCACGTGGCATCCGGGGAAAGATCGGAATTGACTCTAAGTGGCTGTTTGCACAACAGGAGGTGTCCTGCGATCGATTCGGGGATAATCAAGATGCAACAGTCACTTTCACAAAACTTAACTTCACTTGAGTTCTCTTTCTAAAATATTGACCTCGCTGATGACGTCACAGGCCTTTTTTTAGAGCCAATAAGAAGCCTTCAATTTGTTAAGAAGTATTTAAAAGTCATGCATTTCCGTTTAATTTTGAAATAAATGAACAATAATAAATTACATTTTCACTGAAATACAATATAATCATTCAGAAATAAAAATGTAAATATGTAAATAATACTAATTAACTAAATTATAAAAATTAATAACTATAAGAGACAGACTTTAATTTACATTTACAGAATTATTCATATATACACAGTATATATATATATACATTTTATATAAATATATAAAATATATAGAATTTAATAATATATATTTTTCAAGTATGTATTTTATATTTATTATTAATATGTTTATACACACATATACTGTATATATATAAGTTAATTAATTTTTATATATATGATATATAATTTGATATAAATATATATATTTTCAAGTATGTATTTTATATTTATTATTAATATGTTTATACACACATATACTGTATGTATATATATATATATCATTGCATTTTATACTTATGTTTACAGTAGGATTTAAATAATATTAATAATTTTTATTTATTTTTTAACACTAATGTAGTTAGAAGGCTGCGACAGGATCAGTGGGGAAAAAGACGTTTCCTCATCTGATCAGATGACATCATCAGTGACATCACAGGTTGATTGACTAACTGATCAGCAGAGTTGCCAATTTAGATTTATACACCATTTTAGAGATTTTTTCTCAAAAAAGCGACTACCGACAAATCTAGCAGCTTCTTGGACAGCTGGTTAACATTCAGTCAGTCACTATATCATACTTGTTCCGTTGCATAACAGCAAATATGTAAATGAGAACAGCTTTATTTGACATTCGGCTATATGGTGACAGCTGGCGCTTTATGTCATCTAGCGACATTTTTCAGCAGGTTTGAGCTACTTTGCATTGAAAATATTTGGCAACACTGCTGATCAGGTGATCCCACTGATGACACATAAGCTACAGACAGATAAAATGTCCCGTTTTCCACTAAATTATGGCATTTTACAGTAAAATGTTCATTTAAACCTGCCCACCAAGCCGTCGTTTCTGTCAGCAGTCGCTAGGCAACGCTGGTCACCTGCATTAGCCTGCACAAACCCGCAACGACCTCATTACTGAACTTATTTAAAGTGCTAAATTTCAGTAAGTGTTTCATAAATGCCCTCATTAATGTCATGTCGCAGCAAAAAACAGAGATTTACAGATATTTTCTCTGCTAATTTATCTTTCTGCGGGAAAAATAGGAGTTGGACTGTGCGCATCGAAACCCGTAGGCCGTACAGACATCATCATATGAGTGTGTGTCCATCTGTTAGACATGTCAAAAGTTCAACTTTCCCAACCAAAACTTTCTCATTATTCTCTAATAACTGCCGGGTTTTTTTTCGTTCTCATCTCATCTGTGTCGTCTTGATTCTGTTTGGTCTTATCAGCATGTCACTGTTTATGATACTCGGGCAAAATATAGACAGAGATGATTGATGTTTGTGATCGCTGCATGATTTTTATTTCGCTCAGTCTGTTCAGAGCTCATTAGAGGAAAATCATATTGTAGCCGTCCAGGGGAAAAAACAACAGTATCGGCAAAGTGAAATCTGTTCTCCATCACTGAACATCACATCTAAACTGGGGGGGGGGGGGGAATCCCTGATTTAAGCATGACACCTTTAAGTTGGAAATTCTCAGGAACAGGAAATAGATGAGGAAGGGAACAGGAAATAGATGAGGAAGGGAACAGGAAATAGATGAGGAAGGGAACAGGAAATAGATGAGGAAGGGAACAGGAAATAGATGAGGAAGGGAACAGGAAATAGATGAGGAAGGGAACAGGAAATAGATGAGGAAGGGAACAGGAAATAGATGAGGAAGGGAACAGGAAATAGATGAGGAAGGGAACAGGAAATGAACTGGGTAAGATATTGATTGTGATGTTCTAGCAGATTTAGGAAATATTCTGGGTTCATTTCAAGTTCAGCTCCATTAACAGCATTTCAGGCATAATGTCGATTTCAGAAGAAAATAATTTAGACTCGTCCCTCAGTTTTTTGAGGCACAAGCAAAAATTATGGATACAGTAAGGCATTTATAATGGTAATACAAAGTTTGGTAAACAGCAATAATACATTTTTAGTGCTATCAAATTGATTAATAGTCGTTAATCACATCTATCATAAAAGTTTGTACATACATATAAACATTATATATTTACAATATTTGATGTTGCAATTAATCGTGAATAATTGATTTGACAGCACTATAAATTTTATTTTTGTAATGCGCCTTTCTCATACTCAAAGCATTGAAATATGTACTGTATATTAATATATATTATATACCATTAAAATATATACTGTAATGTATCACATTATTATGATGAACTTCTTCTAAATAATTTAAGTTTTAGTTGTCCTTTTTGTTACATTTACAAATAATGAATATTATAAATAGTACTGTAGTAACTTGCATTTTATTATAATATTTTATTTTTCGATCCATCATCCAAACCGCTTGTACTAGTGCCGTTACTTTTTTGATTTATTTTAATTTTAGTTTATATTGTATTTTACTTTCTAATTTAAATTTAAATGTATTTAACTTTTCATCATTATAATTGTATTATTAATTATAATTATTAACTAAATAAAATTTGTTTTATGTTTTAATTAATTATTTTATTTTTTATTTTATGTGATAATTCACATTATGCCACAAATGCTTTCAACAAAATATTCCTTAGTTATGATTTGATCCTTATGTTTGCTTGAGACAGAATTATTCTACAGCCTTTGACAACATTCCCAGAGCTCTTGGAAAAGCAGTTCAGCAGTTTTAGCTGGAATGTGGTGATCTCCTCTTTGAAGAAGTGCCAGGAAGGAACGGGGGGAAATCTCCATTGCAAATGTGAACTCTACATCTTGCTGATGCTAACATCTTTTCTCCTGTAAAGGTACTTATATAAGAACAGTAAGGAACCTGCTAATGAAGTCTGTAGATGTCCGATTTCAATGGGTAATGAGGGAATTTCATAATTTCATAATCAGGGGAAACAGATTAGCATCAGGTTTGATTTTTCATACACTGACTGACATTTAAAAAACTCTAGAAAAGAAACATTTTATAAACAAAACTGCTGTTAAACTAGTAGCAGTTCTGATTGCGTCATATAAAAAGTATGTTCTTTTATAATATAATAATGTTCTTTTATATATAATGCTTATTTGAAAAGGCTGGTCTGAATGTGTGTTTCTGGTAAGTGCAACCATAATTTCTTGTCTTGTGATTTTTATCTGCTAATGAGCAGATGTAAGAAGGCAGAATTGATTCATTGCTCGCATTAAGTCCTACTGCGATCTTTAATTTGAGCTTGTCAATGTCAGCTTGAAATTTGATTGTGCATCAGAACTGACAGTTTTCTGTAATGATCACAAGCAAAGCACTTCAAAGAGAACATCAGAGATATGTGTTTCCAGGTCGACATGGAGGAGTGTATCAGATGCGTCTAACGTCTATGATATGACGCATTTCAGGATGAATCCATATAACTAGCAGGAGAACATTTAGGGTGGGACTTGATATTCAAATCCATTGGGATTTAAATGAATGGTGACATTTACTGGTAACACACTGCTTTCCCCATCAATGTGACCTTGGTTATTTCTTAAACCAGAGACATTTCTGGGTCCAGTTTTAAATTTTAAATTGTCTTTAAAACCCAAGGCATTAAATGGTGGGTTCCATTTGTCCTTGGAAGTGGGACATTTCTCAGGAATTTTTAACTGGAAAGCCCTCTCAAGTGGAAGTTGTGAACTGGAAACTTGGAGGAACAGCTACAACCCTGACATTAGAATCCAATATGGCTGCTCAGCACATCAGCTCCAGTAAAACAGTAGTAATATATTGTTTA
This sequence comes from Gila orcuttii, assembly GCA_026230005.1. Lineage (NCBI taxonomy): Eukaryota > Metazoa > Chordata > Actinopteri > Cypriniformes > Leuciscidae > Gila > Gila orcuttii. Next base: position 6,816,292 of record JAPDVR010000025.1, read on the forward strand.
TTAGCACTTCTATTTGTCTGTTCCTCTATAAACACAGAGGTGCACAGAGTACTATACAACCTCTATTTGTGGAATAATACTATTATACAAAAAATTCTTCGGCATAATACTTATCTGTGCAAAATACCATGTTTTTTATGTGTTTGTATTCTAAAAGTGTTGCCTGGACGCGCGTCTGTGACTGGTCCTACTTGCACCGCTCCGAGTGGGATTCGAACCCGTGTCACTGACGTGGGAGGCGTGTTAACAAGGAGGCTAAAGTCCGCAGTGACTGGTGTCAGTTGCTAGTGTGCCTCTTGAGATTTTTACCTGCCCAGCTGTTTACTAACTGGCCTCTGTTACACTCACTCCCATTAGGGTCACGGCACCAATGTGAGCGGCTCCATTCCGAGCAGGATTTCAACCAGATTGGAAAGTGGGCAAGCAAACAAGGACGTTAGAGACCGCAGCCTCTAGCGTCAGTCACTAGTGAGGGAGCGAGGCCAAGGGAGTGAGGTTTACCTGCCCAGCTGTTTACTAACTGGCCTCTGTTACACTCACTCCCATTAGGGTCACGGCACCAATGTGACTGGTCTAACTTGCTCCATTCCGAGTGGGATTCCAACCAGATTGGAAAGTGGGCGAGCAAACAAGGACGTTAGAGACCGCAGCCACTAGCGTCAGTCACTAGTGCGCATCTTGAGGCCAAGAGAGCGAGGTTTACCCGCCCAGGGTTTTACTAGATGGCCTCCCTTACACTCATTCCCATCTGGGTCACGGCACCAATGCGACTGAGCCCATAGCAAACCACAACCATCCAATAAATTCCTAATGGACAAGATCAAGTATCGCTCTACAATGATTTCTTGTTCAAGAAGCCGTTAGTATACATCACAATAGAGATGAAAAGACTATCACAACTTCCGTTTCATGCCGACTTAACTCAAACATTGATGACTTTGAATACCACTGCACGTCCCTGCTCTGTAGAGCTCACAGCACACACTCACACATCTGCAACACTTTCTGCCGTGGCCCCAGCTGGGGGTCGCGGGGTCAATGTTGTAAGTTCAGTGGCAGAGCAGTGATTGTTAAACCTGCTCTCCATCTCTGCAGGCTACAGCCGCACATGAATCCTTCCATCAGCGGAGGAGAGAGAGAGCGAGAGAGAGCAGATGGAGGGAAGGTAAACTCTCTGTAGGGAGGAGTGTTTGAACTGCTGTAAGAAAACCTGCAATTTAATATCTGTTACTGACTGCATCGCAATGCAGAGGCTGATGCGATTGTTTAAACTACATCCCTGTGCTTGTTTTTCAGCTGATATAGGGCTAGTGGACGCAACACCACAAAACTATAAGGTTCTTTGTCCATTTACACAAATTCTTGTTTGTCTGTTCAGTCTTTTACATGTCTGACTCAATAATGTTGAGAAATATATTTGAATTATCTTCATTTGAGGGCAATTTTGAGCTATATTGAAATGCGTTTTGATTAATCATCACATCAATAAGGATGAGAGTTTTGGGCCAGCTGATAAAACTTTCACACATAAATATTCCCTGTATAATTTATAACAACTGTAAAATATTCAGCTATGATTGCAAATTTCAATTGAAAAAAAAACTTTTTCAACAAGAAAAAAGATTTTTTATAAAATATTTTTATAGTAAAAATTTACACTGTTTTAGTCTTTAAAATAATGATAACATTATGATAAAATATAACATTTAAATGTAAATATAAAAAATTTAACTTCTTAAATACATTCAAAAAGAGGTTTTATATATTAAAAATACATTTAGTAGATGAAAATGTATAATAAAAAATTAAACATTTTATATTATAAATTTAAATATAAAAGTATACATTTAATTTCTTTATTGAAAATGCATTTGGTGTGAAAATGTACAATAGATTAATATTGTAAGCTATTTAAAATTACATAATTTAAAAATTATACATTTTAAAAATGTTAATTATACCTTAAATGTAAATCTAAAAATTACAAATTCATTAAATTATATTTTGTGTGTGTGCGCCTGTGTGTTGAAAACAGTGAATAATTTGGCAAATCAAGCCAAAATCTGATCTACTATCCTGACAGAACAAGTATAAATATTATGTGCTGTTGAATCCTTCATGTAGTGAATTTGATGAAAAATTTAAATCATTAAGCAACTCTATGTGTTTTATTTATGAAAACGTTTCATAAAAACATGACGTCCTAGAATGCCCTAATTTTTTTTCCAGTTTTCAGTTTCAGCATACTTCTGGGGGACAATTTTGTCCCCAAAGTATAGCTAAATAAAGCCACACTTACTCAGATACACACTTGTCTACACAGTGGGAGCTTTCCAAATCTATAGCGGGACCATTTTGCCTCATAAAACAGCAGCGGCGTCAGAGTATTCCTGGCGGGGGTTATTTCTCATCCGCTCTGCTGGAAGAGCTGTATGATATTACAGGGGTTCCACAGTAAATAAACCTCATATAGATGAATTTCAGCGGTGTGATATTCCTCTGGATAATTTATTCTTTTGTTTGTGTCTTTGACTAGATTTGCATATTTTGATTGTTTTTGCTTCTATGGGTGAGTGAACGACAGCTCCAGAGATTTTCACCTCACAGCTGCCACGGTTATCTCGCTTTCCACTCCAAATGTGTGTGGTTTTTAAAAGCTCATAAATTATATATATTTATTTAGCGAAGGTGAAGTGTCATTTTTTCGATGATAAAACACTTTCATGTTCCTTAATTTGCAGGGACAACTAGAAGTCATGCGGTGGTTGATTGGCTTAAATGTAAACACTGACTGTGGATCTAGCGAGAAACATGACACAGCAATAGTGACTCTTACATCGGTGTGAATTAGGGGCGGGACTACCTGTTTTGCTGACCAATGGCAGATGGAGTCAATATATTTTCATTTCACTCTGGCGATTCTATATACAGGTGAAACTCTGAAATTATTTTAATAATTAAAATAAGTTATAAATTTGATTATTATGGCTTACAGCTTATGAAAACCCCAAATTCAATATCTCAGAAAATTAGAATATTACATGAAATCAGTAAAAAAAAAAGAATTTTAAATACAGCAATGTCGGCCCTCTGAAAAGTATAATCATGCATATGTATAATAGTTATATATACTAAATATATTAGTTTCACCTTTTAATCTGAATTACTGAAATACATGAACTGTTGCACGATATTCAAATTTTTCGAGTTTCACCTGTATATAGCCTATATAGGCCTACTAAAAAAACACATTAGGGAGGTGTCACAAATGTGCTTTCTATAGATAGGCAGCTTAAACTGTGTTGTTTGAGTGAGTGTCTGTTATACTGGCAATGTCTTCCCGTCATCAGGGAAAGATTTTGGCACCCGATCATCATAATTATAGTCTTTTTAAAGTCATCGCCGTATGCCAGATATACCCAAATTCACTTGTGATGATGAGATTCTGTTCTCATCAGGAGAGAGTTCCAATCGGCAATGCAAAGACTGAAAGCAGGAATAGTTTCGACGGTTTTGTTTTGAAAATTTTTCACCTCTGAAATGTGACCTGAAATGACGTTTAAGGGTATTGCCATTGTTTTATGCTAAAATACTTCCTCCTGTCACATAGGCACATATAGGACCATTCTTGATTGATTTCCCTTTTCCCTTTTTTCTGTTGACAATATTTTAGACAATATTTCAATGTTTGTAAATATGCCATTGTTTGTAAATCATTTTTGACAATATTTAAATTATTATGATGAAAAGGTAACAATTTAGCTGCAACATACGTATATCGTGTACAGAGTTAATCAGTAATAAATAAGTAATCAATAGTATTTTAATATTTATATTGTATTATTTTTCAGCAAATGTGCTTATGAATTTGATATGTTTTGGGATTTCCTGTTCAATTTCCTAACAACTAAATTTTTCAGATATTACAAATTTATTTCTGTAAAAATTTTTTTTTAAATCTGTCAAAAAAACGATTGAAACTGAAAATGTATTTTTTAATAAAAAAAATTTGTATAGGTGTGGAATATATAATAGATTAATATTTTAAGTTTTTTACCATTTAAAATAAATATCAAATAATGTGCAATAAATTTTTTATTGTAAATGCAAATATAAAATGACTTTAGTTACATGAAATACATTATTTTTAAAAATCTGGGGGGGGGGGGATTCTAAGAAATGACATTTGTATGTGTAATACAAGGATTATTGTATATTTTTTAGTATGTGTTTAAAAGACACAACGGATGTGCGCTGGAATATTATAGCTTTTGGCTAATAATTAGCATGTAAACTCAATCATTTTTCTTTAGCCCTGAAGCTTAAGCTGCAAAACAGTTCTGTTAAGATTTAACTGGCTAACGTGATGAATCCATACTGTGAATTGACACTGACAGTCAATGTTTTTCTTTTTACCTTTCAGAACGGTGAGTGAGAGGACGCTAGAAAGGAACGAAATTGAATCGGGGCACAACACAGATCAGATGCAGACACATAGGTGTGCTAACCGTACGGCCACAACACAGACATTTTGGATGGTAATATTGACAGTGCCTTCATGTCTACTTTTGGGAATATCGTCTGTGCAGGCGTTTGCATATGATTGCACAAATTCATCACAAACAGCTTCACTCAGACGTCTCTTATATAATAAAACCAGTGTGTGTGTGCGTAATGAGGGTAAACAGCAGTCAGTGAGCAGAACGCTGAATTTATGCGTGCTTATGAAGCAAAACAACAATCCACCAGCTCATAACAGTTGATTATTCAGTCTGATCTGATCTGACAGTGTACATAAACACAGTGGGTTGAACTCCACACCTGATTGGTCCAGAATCCAGGAAAACTCAGATACTGTATGTGGGAATGACAAAATTTTCAATGTGCCTCTCAGTAAGCTTATTTGTACGGTCCTTTAGTGAGATAGCAGAACATTAGGGTCTCCAGCGAGGCTGTTTTGCATTTGCCTTACATCTGCTTGATTTAATTTATTTGCGAATGCCGAACCTCAAATGTCAGATTCTGCTGGCTCTCATTTTCTGTGAGCGGTGAAACATCCTCAGTAACATTAAGACACGTCTTGCCTAATTAAACTGTAATTAAATTTGTACTCCAGGGGTTCTATTTTAAACACAATACAATAATACTCATCCTGCTCCAACACCGGAGGAACAAACTTGATAAAGTTGTTCTCGTATTAGAAATGTCACATTGTGAAAATGGTTTTAAAGGAAATGATTCAGTTGATTTGAAAAAAAAAATGTTTATGAATCTGACTCCCATCAGGGAATCAGATTAGCAGATGTTAGAATTTGGTAACACTTTATTTTAGTGTCCTTGTTACATATGTTACATGTATTTACTATTGTAATAACAGTAAATTATGAATAATTACATGCAACTAACTCTCCACCAAACCCTAACCCTATGTTGTTAATTAATATTACTCAGGACTTAAATATATAATTACACTGTAACAATGACACCTTAAAATAAAGTGTAACCTAGAATTTTACTGTAAGTTTCGTAATTAACAAAATGGCTGCATCCCAGTTCGCACATTATCACTCTTTATAGTATTTAGGATTAAATAATAATAAATAAATCAAGTACACTTGAAGATGCCCAGATGGCATAATAATGATTTTGAAGTATGGATCTGCACATGATTTTTGAGGTAATATTATCCACAATCCCTCATAAGAAGAAGGCTGTGTATGCATAAAGGCATGACGTATGAAGATATATCTAATGCAAAATTTCACACATGCTTGCAAGACATCATAATACCATGTCTAATGATCTAAAACAACTGCAAAGCCAGCATTTTTTAGCCTTTAGACACAGCTGAGGAGTTTTAGATATTTTTAAATAAGGTCACAGCGGACATAGGGTTTAAAAAAAAATGCATGAACCCATTAAATTAATAAATTAAGTGAGCGACTGAATTAATTTAGCTGAATGCAAATAATAACAGTATGCAGCAAAGGGTTTTTTATGGCCTAATATTGGCCTACCATCTTACTATGTACTCAATACACTATCATTTACAAGTTTGGGGTATTTTTTTTTTTTAATGAATACATTTATTCAGCAAGGATGCATTAAATTGATCAAAAGTGACAGTAAAGACATTTTTTCTAAACTATTCAGAAAAAAAATTCAGAAAAACAACGCATTTCCACAAAAATATCAAACTGTTTTCAACATTAATAGCAGCAAATCAGCATATTAGAATGATTTCTGCAGGATCATGTGACACTGAAGAGTAATGACTGGAAATTCAGCTTTGCAGCATAGGAATAAATTGCATTTTAAAATATTTCCAAATGTTTTGAATTGCAATAATATTTCACATAAATTACTGTTTTTTGTGTGTTTTTTTAAATCCAGCCATGGTGACCAAAAGAGACTTCATTCAAAACCATTTAAACCGACCTTTTGAACGGCAGTGTACATTACCTTCAAAGTATGTATTTTTAGTGCATAGTAAAGTATGAGATGCAGTTTAGAAGAACCTCAAATGAACTGAACTGTATATGTCGATCTCACGGCCTGTGACTTTGTATAATTAATTGTTAGTTTTCCATTGTATTTAAAAAATATCAGAGTAAGATAATAAAATGACATGACATTTCACATCCTCATTGTCTTTGAAATGAGTTAATTAAATGCAGTGCTGTAAGAATGAGCCAGAAGGTTCATGCAAGAGTGATCAAGTCAGTGAAACAGTGCACTGCATGTGTAGGGAATGATCGTGCACGGCTCTTACGATCTCTCATTTGTGTCTCAGTGTGGGGGATAATGCATTACAAGTTACGAGAGTTACGTAATCAGATTGCTTTTTTCAAGTAACTAGTAAAGTAATGCATTACTTTTAAATTTACAACAAAATATTTGAGTTACTTTGTCAAATAAGTAACACAAGTTTCCCATTTATAGACTGACGCCTGTTGAGAGAAATTAGGAGTCAGTGCAGAGGCATTGTGTGGAGTAAACATTGTAGATCTAGAATAAATGTGAGCATCATCTCACTTGCACAAAAACAGGTTCAGTATTCCTCAAAATGGATAAATACTGTGAAATGCAAACTCAAAATATTATGCAAACCTGCAGTAATTGAATATATTAAATAGCACAAATATACTTTATGTATTTAATCTCACTTTATTAACCGATGTCCTTGCTGCTGACCTTCGATGATCCAATTCAACAATTCTAATAAGCAAAAATCACATTTGTGTTTCATTTTCTTTGATTTTATTGCTGAAGTAGGAGTGTTGAACTTTCTTCTCTTGCGTCCTATTAAAAATCAAACAAGCAAACGCAAAACGTAACACATTACTTTCCGTAAAAAGTAACTAACTAAACTTAACTAAAGTAACGCAATATTGTAACGCATTACTTAGTAAGTCACTTTCCCCAACACTGCTGTGTCGTTTGTTAATTGATAGTTCTCTAATAGGATGTTCCTCAAAAAGGAGTGACGTAAATTGTGCATGTGGCATTTAAAGATTTTAGGGAAGGCACTGCGGGAGTGATCTCACATTTTGCTGAAAAATGTAATTGAATTCAGTTTCGCACAATACACATTGTCCCAAAGCAGCTTTACAGAGAATAGTGTCTTACAGCCTCCCTCTGAGCAAACCCAAAGCAACAATGTCCATGAAAACGCCCTAAGATGGTTAGCTGGGATGAATGCTGTTCCATCCAATTTCGGATGTGGTATATTCCTACCAGGAAAGATGTTTTGGTGTAGGCTTAGAAAATGATTGTTTACTGGTTTATGCTAACCTCAGTGAAATCTTAACTCACTGATGCATTTTATTTGCTTAAAGGTGTCACCATGTTTCTGTGACGTTATGGACCCACATTTTAACAAAATGAGAGTTCTAGATTTCCACAGATGTTCCCCAGTCGGAAGTCCAAATTCTAATGGAGTTCCTTTGCACTTTCTCAAGTCTGAGGTCTGAACTTTTCCAAGTCTAACGTACCTGAGAAAAACTTGATAAGATCCGAAGCTCAGTGGGGAAATCATTCTCATCTAGCTGGTATTTTTGCATGACTTCAAAATTGAACTCTAGTTTATTAGCACACCTTTCTGGTCTTTCTGTGAATTATGTTTGTCTTTGTAAACTTTAATTAAAATGTAGTAGTTTTTACCAGCTGATGTCACTTAGGCCTGTCCTGACGATTGGTGGATTTTAACCAGTAGCATTTAGCAAACACACATTTGATTTGTCTCCATTCTTAGTTTCTGAGTCCTGTTCACTCAGAAATGTCACATTATGTTGCAATTTGTAATCTAAATTTTTTTTTTTTTTTCATTTCAAGCACGCACTTGACTTTTAACCTTTGAGATGCATTTCAAACAGGCAATTTGCTACAAACCGACTGTCAGCTGGCGTAATATCTCTAAGTTTAGCATATTATCTCTCTGTTTAGCATTTTATCGTGCCGTTTAGCATTTTGTTGCCATTTTTTCATGCGTTACAAGTGTTGATATGTTTAGCATGCGGTGTTGATGTGATTCTTGTTTTGATCCTTTTGTCAGATCAACAGAGCAGCAAAACCATGTTCACCATTAACAATACGGACATTTACGATGGGAGTTTGTTTGTTGTGTGAAAATGCTGTTGCTATGAGACTTTTTATTTCCTTGTCCCTTTTTGCAGCGGTGAAAGGTGCTAATGATCTCTCTGTAGTGATGTCATATTACCCAGAAATCCCTGGGCTCCCCCTGCGGTCTCCACAGCAATCCCACAACCCGCAGAGAAAGAGAGAGAGATTCATGTCCCAATTTCTTCGACGCTGATAAATAAGCATGTGATTCTGATATTAGTTTGTTTCCATGGCAACTCGCCCCAGTCTCAGGATTGAGCAGGTGAGATGTGGCAGGTAGACAAAAACCGAGCGAGTGTGCGTGTTTCTGATCCTCAAGCATTCATGTTATCAGTCTAGTTTAGGGTTGTGCACATATAGTCCAATATTTGTTTGTTCCGGCATAAAGCCTCTCACGTCAGCTGATGGTTTCCACAATCCATGCTAAACACACATGCACATGATTGTGATGAATTAGCTCAATGCTTTAGGAATATTAATCACTTTGTCATCACAGCAGTGGAGGGAAGCAGTTTAGCACAGCTAGAGTCATAAAGACTCATTTATCATATCCTGAAGCATATACGCACACACATTCGAGCTGTTCTCCACCTCCTCCTTCAAACTAGTGCCAGGACCAAAGAAAACGAAGGCATAAAAAAGCAGCTGAGACAAACTTGTTTACTGTTAATGAACCGTAACTACAGTCTTAAAGCTGACAGGGCAGTTTTAACAGCTCACAGTGGGAGGGGCTACGGCTGGAGGAAGAAAGATGATTGGTCGAGGTGTGTTTTGAGGAGGATGCTGATTCGATCGTGATTGATTCATTTATAATAGATTTAATTCATTTATAAGTCATTTAAAATAAGCTGGTCTTAGATTTACAGCAGTTTTTCTGAGAAATATTTATTAATTAATTTTTATTTAATTACATATTTTAAAAATGTTATTTTATTTAAAATTGCCATTTCATTATAAATTATGTTTTGATTATGTACCTATTGCTTCTTTCCAAGCAGGGTATTCAACAGAAAAACTTTTGGTAACACTTTATTTTAAGGTGACATACGTAGTTACACGTTACTACATGTACTTACTATAGTAATAATAGGAAATTATGCATAATTACAAGTAACCAACCCTAAACCAAACCCTAACCGTAACTCTATAGTAAATACATGTAGTTTATTAATATTACTCAGTACTTGAATAAGTACAATGTAACGGCGTCACTTTAAAATAAAGTGTAACCAAACTTTTTGTCTTCATAATCTTTCATCAATCTTTCTCTCTTTTCCCTTTCAGCCCACTTTGGTGTGTATACCACCCACTTTTAATAATCCAATCAATTCTATTTGGAAAAAAGTAAGCCTGCCTATTTTATCTCATTGAATATTTAATTCAAATCTTCAGATTATTTAAGTAACATGAGTTGTGAATGCCAGTTGCCTTAATGTATGATGATGTGTAATGTTAAGGAGGCAAAGCTGTTTTAACCTTAAATCTAGTTAATATCCTATGTTAAGTATGATGTGCATTGTGCAGCACAAAAAAAAAAAAGCAACTCGCATTATCTTGCAAAAAAATCACATAAATATGCCAGCCAGTGAGAAGTATCCATGCTGTGCTCAGGACTTGATTATTACTCTCAGTGATTAGAAAAGTGATTCAGGTGGATCTCAAACTGTTGTCTGATTGACTCATTCATAGCTCACTCAGGAAAATAACCCACAGTAAGAATAAACGCTCTTCAGATGAATCTCAGAAAATAACTATAACTGCTAAAACCCCTACACACACTCACTTACTAATAACTCCACCATCTGTGGGTCATCGTGTGCGGCGCGAGACACGCGGTTCCCCCGAGAAAGCTCAGAATTATCCGACTGACGCTCAGACGAGTCATAAACACACTAGACTTGCGTAGCCAGACTTTTGAATGTCGTCATAAAGTCTGGAATGCATTACCGCTTATTCTGCCCAAGAACTTCCCACTTAAGACATGAAGAGACCGTCTGACTGTGTGTAACCAACGTCACGTTTCGTTTTTAACTCACCGGCCACTTTATTAGGTTCACCTTACTAGTGCCTGGTTGGACCTCCTTTTGCCTTCAGAACTGCCTTAATTCTTCATGGCATAGATTAAATAAGGTGGTTAAATTTTATTAAAAATTTAATTTTGGTCCATTATAGCATCACAGTTTCTGCATATTTTGATCCATGATGTGAATTTCCTGTTCCAGCACATCCCAAAGCTGCTCTATTGGATTGAGATCAGGTGACTGAGTTTAGTGATCTCAATATACTCTATAGTGAAGTAGCCATCAGAAGATGCTGTTGTCATAAAGGTATGGACATGGTTAGCAACAATAGGTAGACTGTGGCATTTAAACAATATTCAATTAGTAGCCTACTAATGGTGCTTTCAAGTCCTCCTGGGAAGTTTGTAATTACGAGGTGAGAAGTCATGTTTATGACGGCATGTGCGTTCAAGTCACTTTCGTCGGAGTAAGATGGCGGTGTACTTTCTCTTAATTAATTACACTAAAATAGAGCAAGTTTCTTAAACTCTAGTTCTAGACAATGAAGAACAAAGAAATGTGCATCGTGTTTTCTTTGTTTTTTTAATGTTTTTAATTGATTTATGAAGCAGGGTTGTGGACTCGAGTCGCATGACTTGGACTTGACTTGGACTCGAGTCCCAAATTTGATGACTTGCGACTCGACTTGACATAATCAAAGATGACTTGCGACTCGACTTAGACTTAGACAACAATGACTCGCGACTTGACTCGGACTTGAGCCCTGTGACTTGGAAAGACTTGACCTACCTTCTAAAACCACAGATCAGAGTTGTAATAATCACTGTAGTATAGCACTGTATCATTGACGCATGATCACAGCGCTGATTAGCGCTGCTTTCGCACGTTTGGCACTGAGCCAGAGAGCGCGCCTTCAGCAGCGCTTGTCAGTTGTCATTTATCACACGTTCAGACAATTTTCAACCAAATAATGTTTTTTTCTTTTCTTTTTCAGGCATTTAAATACACAAGTACAAGCGAATCATTTATAATTTGAGAAAAAGCAAACAAACTGATGTCTAAGTTAGCGGAAATAAATAGGCTACTAAATCTTTCAAATATAATTTTGAGACATGTTTTTTTTTTTTTTTTTTCAACAAACGCACATTTTAGCCTATAGGTAACTATAAAGTCTTCTCCTTGTTCACCAGCCACTCACTTTCATGTCTTTTGGGAGAAATGGATGGATTTATGTTTTGTAGGCTAAATGACAGGCACGTAAGCCCCAAAAAGTGTCACGTGATGCTTTGATACGTCGCTGTGGAAATAGGAATGTTCTACTGTCGTGTTAACAAAATAATTTAACCAGGGACTCAATATTTTAAACTTAATGTGTAGCAAATCACGATTAATTTTCCCAATGAACAGTTACTTGTATTTTTAAATCTGCATTGCCACATTCTCTCTCACACACATACAAAATGTGTAGCAGTTATTTCTATTAAATGATTTTGCCTTTGTTACTGGGTTACCAATAAAATATATTTTTTCACTGCCTTTTCCTTTTTTTGTCACACGCAAGAAAAATCCCTAAATTGAACTGAGATAGATGGGTGCCCTTGGTGAAAATTTTATCGCAATAAATATGAAATTAAACAAGTCATGAACATATTTTAAAAGCCTTCCTGATATAAATTATATAAATTTAATTTTTCTATAGTAATTAACACTGAGACACTAATTTGGGCAAAAAGCACTAATGACTTGTTTAAGACTTGAAGCTTAAACTCGAGGACTTGCAACTTGACTTGGACTTGCCTGTCTTGACTCGGGACTTGACTTGGACTTGCCTGTCTTGACTCGGGACTTGACTTGGGACTTGTCTGTCTTGACTTGGGACTTGACTTGGGACTTGAATGCAAAGACTCGAGACTTACTTGTGACTTGCAAAACAATGACTTGGTCCCACCTCTGTTATGAAGCCACTGCAACATTTATCGTTACATATTACATTGTTATATTATAATGCCATCATATTCTGTGCAGGCAATTATCTTACTTCGCTGTAAATAGAAAAGTCTAGCAATATCACTGCTAAATACCTTTAAGTATTGTGGTTTTCCGCCATGTTTCTCAGTGACACGCCCGTAAAGATCGGGGCTTAAAGGGATACTCCACTTTTTTGGGAAATAGGCTCATTTTACAACTCCCCCAGAGTTAAACTGTTGAGTTTTACCGTTTTTGAATCCATTCAGCCGATCTCCGGTTCTGGCGGTACCACTTTTAGCATAGCTTAGCATACATCATTGAAGTGGACAAGACCATTAGCATTTCTCAAAAAAAAAATGACCAAAGTGTTTCGATATTTTTCCTATTTAAAACTTGACTCTTCTGTAGTTACATCGTGCACTAAGACCGACGGAAAATGTAAAGTTGCGATTTTCTAGGCTGATATGAACTATACTCTCATTCCTGCGTAATAATGAAGAAACTTTACTGCCGTACCATGAGTGCAGCAACTCTGGGGGAGTTGTAAAATTAGCCTATTTCCAAAAAAAGTGGAGTATCCCTTTAAAGAAAATCCCGAGCTTCCCACTCGTATTTACGACATTGTGGTGGCGTTCATGTGGGCTCAACTAGTAAATACGATCTTTACGAGATGACTTGAACTCACCATAAAGTGTGCCAGGAAAATACCATTACAGCACCAGCAGCCTGAAGCGTTGATACAAGGCAGGATGAATCTATGCTTTCATGTTGTTTACTCTGTTCTGACCCCACCATCTGAATGTCTCTGCAGAAATTGAGACTCGTCAGACCAAGCAAAATTTTTCCAATCTTCTATTGTCTAGTTTTGGCAAACCCATACAAATTGTCGGCTCAGTTTCCTGTTCTCAGCTGACAGGAGTGTCACCGGTGTGTCTGCTACTGTCATCTGCTTCAAAGTTGGATGTGTTTTGCGTTCAGAGATGCTCTTCTGCAGACCTGTAACGAGTGGTTATTTGAGTTATTTACTGATGCCTTTCTATCAGCTCCTACCAATCTGTCCATTATCTTCTGACCTCTGGCATCAACAAGGCATTTTCGCCCACAGAACTGCCGCTCACTGGATATTTTCCCTTTTTCGGACAATGCTGCGTAAACCCTAGAGATATTTGAGCATTAAAATCTCAGAAGATCAGCATTTTCTGAAATATCTGGCACCAACAACCATGCCGCATTCAAAGTCACTTAAATCATCTTTGTTCCCCATTCTGATGCTTAGTCTTCACCATTTTTATATGCCTAAATGCATTGAGTTTCTGCCATGCGATTGGCTGATTAGATATTTGCGTTATATACACAAACAGTGTACCTAATAAATTGGCTGGTGAGTGTACACACACACACACACACACACACATTTTAATTAATTTATTGTATTTTTCTTTGCATATATACAGGTGAAACTCGAAAAATTAGAATATCGTGCAATAGTTAATGTATTTCAGTAATTCAAATTAAAAGGTGAAACTTATATATTTAGTATGTATAACTATATATATATATATATATATATGCATGATTATACTTTTCACAGGGCCGACATTTCTGTATTTAAAATCCTTTTTTTTATTGATTTCATGTAATATTTAAATTTTCTGAGAATTTGAATTTTTCATAAGCTGTAAACCATAATCATCAAAATTATAACTTTTGCACGATATTCAAATTTTTCGAGTTTCACCAGTATATATATTTCACTGAAAAATAGGCTCATCCAAAAAAACATGAGTATGCATTTTTATAACACATGATTCTGTTCATGGCATCAAATCGTAAACCGACATCAAGATGTGCACAATGAATAAACTGACATGATGGCAATAAAGACATGTGAAGCAAAATTTGCCTAAAGTTCAGTGGGTTTTGTTTAAATCATTTCTGACCTTTTCCCCAATAACGAACACGTGACCTTATGCGTTGTTGGCTTAGTTTGCACGTAAACTCTCATTGGGAGATTTTTCACACTCTATTCTTAAGTAACCAAAATAGACCAAAATCAGCCCACCTAAACCTGAAATTATCTACAAAACAAAGTTTGGAGTCTGTATGCTAAGCGATTAATTAATTTGCAGAAGTTTAATATGGTTTGGGATTTAGAAAAATCCATAACCAGAATGTTTAAGGAATACACAACCAACTTGCAAACACCGTAACAATACAGGTGTGCTAATGATGATGATGACGACTATACACTGTCCCACTATGTGTGTTACACACTATCTCCACAGTAATGACACTCGGTGTGGGCGTTTCATTGCACCTGTGATCTAATGCCTGCTTCTGGTAATGAGACGGGAGAATCTGTCTGATCTCGCTCTCGTTCTCTCGTGTCCTCCTCACTGATGAATGGAAAGGCAGCTCTTAATTAGATTGTTTTACATTGTATGCCTGATATGGGAATAATTAAACTCCTACAGTAAGACGGGAAAGCTCTAATTATGAGAGTAGGTTAAACAAGGGTTTTACCATCTTTACCCAGCAGCAAAGGACATAAGAAGGTCGTATATTGAGAAATATCAATTGATCTTTTGAGATAAGATGTACTATGGAAACTCAAAACTTCCTTCCAATTCCAAAAAGACCATCTGTTGACACTAAGCTGTAAAAATGACTCGCTCTATATGTATGAAAACATTAACACATGACCACCCACGTTTACATCTTTATTTAAACACTTTTCCCACCCATTCTTAATTAGGTAATATGAAGGAAGTAGTATGGATGTTGTTCCTAATCACCAGAAGAATTGATCTGTGCTGTTCCTGGTTTTTTGTAGCACCTACAACTCTGCAGTTCTTTCCAAAAACGTATAAAGTTTATTTTTAACTAGTTTGTGTGGTACATTTTAGTGTGGATTCGTTTGTGAACCTGTCAAAATGTAATGCAGATGTACAATGAGGATGTTTACAGCAGGGAAAAACTTAGCTTAGGTACCACTCAAGCTTACACTTGAAACTTGGCATTGTGTACTGCAAATACTGTTGGCTCTTATGATAAATTGCTTGCGTTGTTCTTCATTTGTAAGTCGCTTTAGTCTTTTAGCATCTACTAATTGGTTAAATGTAAATGTAAAAGTCAGAGATGGTGGAAATGGCCATGGAAAATTTAATCATGACTGTTTTTTGCACATAAAACAATCATTAAATTGAAATATATTTAATTGTCCTTAAAGAGAGTCTCTGTCAGGCTGTATGCATGCTAATTATATTGTCATGGTCAAGCATTACATAAACAAGAGCAGTAAATAAATACATAACACATCAATCACAATAAAAAAATGATAAAAATCACAACTTAATAAATGCAGGGCTTAGGAAAAAATTATTAAATCAAATAAAATAAAAAATGACAATACAATACCGGATCAATTTGATTTGTTTTACGGCTTTCACCGTTTGTTTGCTCTCTGCAGAGACCTTGTCCTTGGTGCTGAAACGCACGTGTGTTGCTGTCCATGGTCCTGAAATCTTTTGTGTGGCTGCGTGAGGTCTCGCACTACATGTTTTGATGAGGCTCTTGAATATTTTGTGAAAAAAAAAACATACCTCTGAGAGTCATGAAAGCATCATGTGGCTCTGAGTTTGTGTGAGCGGTTAAATGTGGACCGCAGGTGATTGCGTTGTCTTGTCTTTTGATTGCTGGTAATTGTGGGAAATCAGCAGCATGTTAGGTAATCAGAACAGCTTTAATAAGACACCTTTCATTTCCTGAGTGCTTTTTGTTCAACTGAACGGCTGAGATCAGAAACAAGCACACTTCATACAGACGAATGTAATAGATAGATAGACACAGGATAGACAGATAGATGGATGGGTAGACAGAGACAGGACAGATAGACAGATAGATAGATAGATAGATAGATAGATAGATAGATAGATAGATAGATAGATAGATAGATAGATAGATAGATAGATAGATAGATAGATAGATAGATAGATAGATAGATAGATAGATATCATCCATTTGACCATAGAACGGTCAATCTATCTATCCTTATGTTTTTATTTTTCTATTGGTATATCATTCTATCTATCTTTCTATCTGGATGCATGGATAAATAGACGAAGAATGGATGGATGCAAGGCCTTACAGGATAGCTAATAAAAACCCCTGCAAAGGGAGACTCATGAACTCAGTCACCATTGTTTTACCTCCATACAAACCTACCATTCTTTTTTCATTTTTTCTCTCATTCTGTCTCCCTTTGTGTCCTAAAGGCAGAGCTATTATTAACGCAGAGTCACCTGTGCTCCAGTTACGTCCTGGTGCATGCTGGTATAGCAGTGAGTGACAGTGACTCTGTGTAGATCATCTGACAACTTGCTGGAGGGAGATTTCGAATGCCCTCTCCTCCTCTCCTCCTCCTCTCCTCCTCTCCTCCCTTCTCCTCTCTCCTCTCCTCTTGGAGCTCTAACATAGACAAGCATATGTTCACTTTCTCCCTCTGACCTCAGGAGAGAGAGCCGGGAGATTCAGCAGCAGATGAGCTGGTGGGAAAGAGAGATGGGCGAGAGAGGCCGACTGCAGATGTTTCTCAGCGTGTACCTGAATAAAAACACTCATCCTGCTGACTCAGGCAAACTCACACACACACACAGGCACTGAAAATCTGACCAGGCGAGTTCTGCTTTCTCCTTCTTTAATCTCTGTTGAATCTTTCCTGTCACATGATCACCTGAGGTCTCATGTTTGTTCCTCTATAACGGAGGTATCCAGGAAGGTTCCAGAAGTGGAAATCCCATTCAAAACCTTTATAGATAATTAATTCACCGGCGATTTTTAACATAACAGTATTAACCTTTTAAGACAGACTTATGCTCTTCATGCTACCATGAGGTTGTTAGACAACAACAGAAAATCTGTAGATGGGATTAGTTAGTCATATCATGTGTAAATGCAGACTTGCTTGTGAATATTTAAATAACACAAAATCCTGAATCAAGATTGTCCATGCAAGTTGGTGTTACCATAGAAACAGTAATCACGTTTTGTCAAGCTTGCTCAAGTAAATCTAGTCTATTTAATACCTGGAGAGAGCTATCTGTTCTCATTACCGGTTGCTAAAATATATATTATAAATATGTAATATCTTCAATGTTAATTAGAGGTGTTTTCTGATAACAAAATTACATAATTCATCACAATGCTTCATTCATTCATTCATTTTCTCTCCTCTTTAAAGATAAAAGTTGACCTTCTTAAGGTTTTTATATTTGTTTGCTTCAAATGAAATGAGCTGATTGGTTTGGGTTAAGGCTCAAAAATCTTTATTGATTCATATTTTGAAAAGCTGGAAGATATGAATGGGAAATGCACTTCTGAAACCAAAGCTTTGGTAAGTGTGCAGTCATAATAAACGCATATTACTAGTTTTAGAAGCAGAAAGCGATGGCGACTGGTCAGTCTGAATGCTGCCGCTGTGTGCTGGAGCTCTCGCTGAAAGAACGTCTGATTCTCAGGGAACATCAGCTGCGTTTGCACGTCAAAGACTGCATTCATGTTGATGCTTCATCTAAAGACCCTCTGATGAACAAACGAATGGCTCTTTCAGAGCGTGTGCACGTGTGCCATTAACACCAGTGAAGATTAGGGCTACACGATATATCGAAATAATCGCAAATGTACACATCGCAACGGCTTGCAATAACTGAATGGGTTTAATGTGACATTCTTAATGTTAAAAAGAGTCATTAAGCGCAATAAGCCGCGGACAAGAACTCAACGCACAGAAAAGCCACTTCACGAATTCGGTTCTCTTCTGCAGCCGATATGGCCAAATACACACAAAATTATGTCAAAATGCCCGTCTTGGTGAGTATTCACGTAAACACAGTCGGTTATGTCTTAAGTGAATATTTCATAAACAGTTGTGTGTAACAATATATTGGATCCATGCAACTCTTAAAGTCCCCCTGTGGTGAAAATCAAGCTTTTAATTATTGATATGTCTATGTGGTGTTTTTAATATGCTTGAAGACAAACCATGTGCAAATTCAGAAGTCAACACTATTGATGAGTATTTTCTCTTTGAAACTGCAGTGAACCAAAAACAGTCTCAAAAATTAGATGAGTTTTAAGGGATAAAATTATTGACTACAGGGGGACTTTAAAGTGACGGAAGCCTAATATTCATGCTTCTGTCTGTGACATTAATATTAATCAAACAAAGAGAAAATCAATCACTGCACTTTACTGAATAACTTTTGGAGCCTTAATAGGAACCCGTGTATATTTAAAGGAATAGATCACCCAAAATGAAATGATCCCATAATGTTCTTACCCCAAGCCATCCATACTTTCTTCTTTCAGCCGAACACAATCAAGAGTTATATTAAAGAAATATCCTGGCTCTTCCCAGCTTTGTAATGGCATTGAATAGAGCCAGAGTTTTATAAGCTCTAAAAAGCACATCCATCTATCATAAAAGTAATCCATACTGCTCCAGGGGGTAAATAAATGCCTTCTGAAGTGAAGCGATGGGATTTGTAAGAAAAATATCCATATTTAAAACCTTATAAACAATAATCACTGTGTGGCGAACAGGACGGCCGAGGGACGTGAGAGAACGGCGCGAGGCCGGTGGTGCGATTGCTAATGAGCAACACCTGTTGAGCACACCGGTCTCGCATCTCTCACGGAGGAGCGGAAGCATAAAGGAGGAGCGACGACGTTGATGATAGAGAGAGGAACAGGCCTGATTTTAGTTGTTTGGTTTTTGTATTTGTGTTTTATTTTAGCCAGCAGTCGACCGCGAGGGGCTGCTGGCCGTTATGTTTATTTTGGGTAAGCCAGCAGTCGTCCGCGAGGGGCTGCTGGCGGTATTTTAGTTTGTTTATTTTATTTTTAATAAAGTTTGTTTAAATGTTCGCCGGTTCCCGCCTCCTTCTTCCCTGAACATTGTTACACTGGTGCCGAAACCCGGGAAGAGGGAGGAACGCGCTGTCAGAGAGTCCTCGCCGCTGTGGGGAGTCCGCGGTGCCATCGAGCATGGTGCGCGAGTCGCCGCCGCTCGCCGTGGGCCGGAGCCTGCTGCCATCCGCCGAACGAGGGGAGGAGCAGGGAGCGGGGGACTCGCGGCCATGGACGCTCGAGGCGGTACGCTGGAGTGAGTTGCCGGTGGGACGGTCGAGCTCGCTGCCGGCCGCCTGGGTATTGGAGGGGCGGCTGCCATCCGGGAGGGAGAGGGGGAGTCGCCGCCGCTCGCCGTGGGCCGGAGCCTGCTGCCGTCCACCAGCGAAGGGGAGGAGCAGGGAGCGGGGGACTCCTGCCGTCTGCCCAAGGCACCCGAGGAGCCGTCGCCGTCCACCGGGCGGCGGAGGAGCGTCGAGCCGTCCACCGAGGGCTACCCAGCATCACCGCCAGGCGCCGCGGAGGAGATCGCCCAGTTGGTGGGGGACCAGATGGCAGCGCGTTGTGGGAACCGGACCAATTTATTTTTTTTTCCTCTCTCCCCTCTCTCGATCTGTCGCTCCTCATGCTTCCGTCTCCGTTTCCCTCGGCTTGTCGATCCATACCCCCCAGGGATCGCCGCCGCCGGGGGGGAGTAGGCACAGGCTCGTGGGTACCCCCCGGCCTGTGAGGGGCGATGGGGGTATGTGGCGAACAGGACGGCCGAGGGACGTGAGAGAACGGCATGAGGCCGGTGGTGCGATTGCTAATGAGCAACACCTGTTGAGCACACCGGTCTCGCATCTCTCACGGAGGAGCGGAAGCATAAAGGAGGAGCGACGACGTTGATGATTGAGAGAGGAACAGGCCTGATTTTAGTTGTTTGGTTTTTGTATTTGTGTTTTATTTTAGCCAGCAGTCGTCCGCGAGGGGCTGCTGGCCGTTATATTTATTTTGGGTAAGCCAGCAGTCGTCCGCGAGGGGCTGCTGACGGTATTTTAGTTTATTTTATTTTTAATAAAGTTTGTTTAAATGTTCGCCGGTTCCCGCCTCCTTCTTCCCTGAACATTGTTACACACTGGCTTCCAGCAAAGGCCGTACGCACAAAAGAGTGACCTCTGACCTAATCAACCTAATGTAGGCCTACCTGAAACACTTAATTTGTATCTTATTTTCATTGTATTTGTCCTATTGTTTGTAATTTGCATTATTTTGAACAAAGATAAAGTACAATAACAAAAATATTCACTACATTGGCGTTTAAAATGACACTTCTTATCTAATGCTACAGTAAACACAACTCTTCACTTTCAGATGTTGTAGGAATGCTTTGTTCTCTTATAGAGAATGTGAAAAACATGTTGGTAATATCAGTTTCAGTTTTGAAATACAATTTAAACTCATTTTACACACTTATCACATTTCTTCTTCAGTATCATGCAGCACCAGTGGAGATTATTCTGGTCTGAACTTGTTAACACTTTGAATGGTATATTGGACAATAATGAAAAATGACTGTAATCACGCGGACTGCGGCTGTGATGCGGGTGGCAGTTGACATCATCTCTTTAACTGCTGCCTGAAACAGCAGATTTGATTAGAACGTGTCCCTTTGCTTTTGTTGGAACCCGCGGGCAGCTTTAGGGCGATATTAGCTCCGGACTGAAGCTGCTGTCCAGAGCCTTTGCTTTTTAATGAAAGATATTGACCTACATTACACAGCTCTTTGTGCGTTTTCGAATGAGTGTAATATTTCACAAAGTCCACTGATAAGAAAACATATTACTAGTGGCCTATAATTTAGCTAAATTTCATTTATTCCGGGCTCTGTGCGTCACTTATCTCCATTACGACAAAGCTGTCTGCTGTGATTACTACCTAACGTGCTGGACTTTATCTCACGCTCCACATACTAATAGAATTATCCATCATTTCATTCACAACCGACCGCCGAAAATAAATCTATAGTTAGCCTATGTTACATGTAGATTCCAGCCCGATCTAATCAAATTTACTTTGATTGCGCGTGTTGTCGCGCTTGATTGCTACAGAACCTTTAAGAATTGCTATAGAATTTCTAATTATGCTAAATGTAATTAGTTTGCACAAGGAAAACACACTTCAGTTAAATGACATTGCTGAGTTCGTAAGGCGGCACTGTATCTTTTTTTGTCATGTTTTTTTCTTCTTGCATAATTTTCCAACTGCTTAACCCAGAGTTGATCTATATTCCAAGTTTGTTAGTTTGTTTGTTTATTTATTTACACACACACACACACACACACACACCTGGCTTTCTGCCTTGCAAGCACTGGTATTTACTTCGGAAAATGCAAATCAGGTGTAATTTAAAGTGTAAGCTGAATTGCTGTAGCGAAGGGTTGATGGGAACATGAATGGACTCCTACCTCCAACAAAGCTGTTGGCATTTCTAGACTCGAAGTGGATGATCTTTCTATCAGTCATGCTTGGTTTGAGCTGGACAATTGGAATGAGAGAGAAAGTGAGAGATTCCCCCGCTGGTGCCGGAGAAAGAGACAGACAGGAAGTAGTTCAGGAATGAGTATCTTCTGTGCCGCAGGAGAGAAGAGCCACTAAGCTCTTCAGCGACCCTGAAAGGGCCAGGCAGTAATGGGTCAAAGCGTGAATTATGATTTCTATCAGGGCTTTTACATTCCTGCAAGAGCCATGAGGTAAGTCACTGGACTGAACTTTACTGGTCAGGCCAGAAGACGACAGCTGAGGTTTAATGCTGAAGCTGAATGCTGTAAGAGGGACTTACAGACCTGTAATGAACACGTCCCATTATCAAGTTTTGATTTTTTTCTTGACAACTATGCACATTTCCCAAAGAATGTAATAAAAAAGAATAGATTTGGGGAGGGGGGATATTCGAAATAAATAATTAAATTTTATAAAGTATATGCACTACTGTTGAACATTTTAAGAGAAAAAAAAAAAAAAACATGTGAAAAACATGGGATATTATTCATATTTTTCTGTAAGGGAAAGTCTCTTCTGCTCACCAAGGCTGCATTTATTTGATCAAAAACACAGTAAAATTGTAAAATCTTATTACAATTTAAATATCTGTTTTAATGTAATTTATTCCTGTAATGCAAAGCTGAATTTTCAGCATCATTACTCTACTGATACTCTACTGATTACTTCTAATATGATGATTTGATTCTCAAGAAACAATTCTGATTAACAATTTTGAAAATAGTTGTGCTGTTAATGTGTATATTTATATCTTTTTTTCATGTAACCTGTTTTTCTGAGGGATTCAGCCGGGATTATTTAACGCAGTGTTCACTGGGCATTGCAGACCCCATTCTCCGATATGCAGCTGTGCCCTCCAGCTTGTCCTTCTCTGATCTCTGTCTCCGTTCCAACGGTTGTTCCCACCTCTGAATGTCTGGCAGTCACTGGTGTGCGCTGTGTTCCTCAGGCTGAATGTGTTCTCTGTGCCGCTCTGCCGCTTCCTGCTTCTTTGTGGGCAGTAATGCGTTTGTGAATGTGCTCTGTGGGATCCGAGAGGAATCTGATTAGAACCGTGTTCAAATTAAGCAATAAGCAACAAGAGCGTTATGGGTAAAAATCTTCGACTTCAAACGAGGCTCATCCAATCAGATCTTAGCGCCACAACTGTTGGCTTTCTAAAGTATCTGCTGCATTATTAACTTTGAAAGCAGTTCTCCAAGTGAAGGAATGCTGGAAAGCGGTGCGATTAAACGCCATTGTGGGGGCCGGTTTGCTGTGCCTGATCGAGGATCGAACGCCTGAGGAATCGTTCTGTCTCCGAAAGCCAAAGCGAGTCTCTAAAGTGGCTCGACTCCCACAGAGAGCGATGTTCCTGCAGGCTATCTCTCCATCTGTCTCAGCTGAACACCCCCAATCTCTTTCTGCCCTGCGTTCTCGCTTTTGTCCTGTGAAACTTGATTTCTGTTCGACTTTGTGCATATGGCTCTTGGAGCTTCATGGGTAGCCTAAGGTCTGCAATACGGGGAGGTTAGAGAAACGAACTGATTTTAATGTGTTTTCATCTCAAATATGAATCAATCTATAGGGAGAAACACTTTTTAATAAAACTGATCATTCTGGCTCTAAATCTGACTGGTATTTTTGGTAAAAACTCGCATCCGGATTATTAGAAAGTCACTGTGTTCATGCAATGATCTTTGATGGTGATGTAGCTTGACAAGCGTAAATAGCCCAGAGCTGACTCCACTTTGCATCGTCTTAACTGTAGTAAAATGACTGTAACACATGGTTTATTTTGGCTTTTTTGCTTTAAAAACTGTACATCAATATTCCAAGCTATAATGTCATAAAAAATAAGATAAGTTGCAGTCGCCTGCAGCAAGAATGCATTGAACTGATCAAAAGTGACATAAATATTTATTTGAAATAAACACTGTTCTTTTGAACTTTCTACTCATCAAGCAGTCCTGAAAAAAACAGTTTCCATAAACATATTAAGCCGCAAAAACTGTTTTCAACATTCAGAAATGTTTCATAAGCATCAAACCCGCATATTAGAATGATTTCTGAAGGCTCATGTGACACTGAAGACTGGAGTAATGATGCTGAAAATTCAGCTTTGATCACAGGAATAAATTATATTTGAAAATATATTCAAGTAGAAAGCAGTTATTTTGAATTGTAATGATATTTCACAATATTACTGTTCTTACTGTATTTTTGATCAAATAAATACAGCCTTGGTGAGCAGAAGAGACTTCTTTCAAAAACGATAGTGTGTATGGCAATTAATGTATTAAAAAATATATGTATATTAAAAATACATATACAGATCAATGTGAAATGCTTATATTTTTGAGAACTATTTAAACATATTCAATGACAACAGATAGTGTAAGCAATGATGTGGCATCCCAATTTGCATACTATCCATATTTAAAAGTAAATTTAGGAATAGTGCATGCCAGATCATACTATATCAAAATAATATGCTAAGTTTCCTTAAAGGGTAAGTTCACCCCAAAATTTTCCATTAATTATCCCATAATTTACTCACCCTCAAGCCATCCTAGGTGTATGACTTTCTTCTTTCATCCAAACACAATCGGAGTTATATTAAAAAGTATCCTGGCTCTTCCAAGCTTTATAATGGGAGTGAATAGTAACTTGGATTTTGAAGCCCAAAAAAGGGCATCCATCCATCATAAAAGTAATCCATACGACTCCAGTGGGTTAATAAAGACCTTCTGAAGTGAAGCGATGCATTTTTGTAAGAAAAATATCCATATTTATAACTTTAGAAACTTCCAATGACGGCCGTACGCGAGTCGAGTCGAGTGACCTCTGACCCGACGCATGATGTAGGAGTAGCGTAAGCTTAGGTGAGAGTAGACGCCTCTCGCGGCTGGGCAAAAAGCTCAAGCTCCTCTGACATTTCTCTTTAAAAATTCTCATTTTTGACTTCTAATTCATGACCGGTGTTTTGTTTTGCTCTATCCTCTGCGCTTCCACTTTCGTCAATACATCATACGTCGGGGTCAGAGGTCACTCTTCCGCCGGAACTACAGTAGACTCACATACAGTGATATTTTAAGTGTGTAGACGTTTGCAAAATGAGATGCAGCCTAAAGCTTGATTCTTTTTACAGTAGCAGGAGTTAGCTGAACTATATTTCCATAGTCTATTTGCAGACGATCAAAGTGCATTAATGTACAGAAAACGTTTCATTAGAGAGCCTAAAGTCTAAATGTATAGTACTTAAATGCCATAAATTCAAAGGTGACTTTCTTTAAAACTACATTTCTCTAGACACACACTCCTCCGGAGGCTGAGATGTCTGGAGCGTTTGAGATTTCAGTGGGTCTGTGCTGATGTTTGAGCTGAAGGGATTTTCGGGTGGAAAAGACTCTTGTGTCCCGAGGCTTCTTTATTTATTCATGTCAGTCTGATCCTTGAGCTTAAGCTGAAGATGCTGAAGGGAAAAAGAAGTGGGCCAAGAGAGCTTTCATTAAAACAGCCGAATGCAGAGTTTTATTCACAAACTTAAACGCATAAACGCTTATCAAGAAACACCTTAACTGTAAATGCATCGCTAAAGTCAGCGACTCCCACGCTTTCATTATTCACATGTATATTCCTACAGCACAAACCAAGTTCAAGGAGAAACTAGTCGGGAAATTCCTGGGTTTTATGCTCATGAATCATGTTTAATGCTGCAAGTAGAATATGGCATGTTGCCAGGTCTTCAGATACTCTGAAGAAAAGAAAGAGAAATGCATCAAATTTCACATTATCATGAAAACATGATAAAGTGAATTCACTAAACAGTTTGCACATTAACTTGCAGGTTTTTGCACTGAATAAAACATCGCATGTCATTCACTAAGTGCGCACAATCCAATTTAACCAGGTGCTAAATATGTTGAAATATTTATAAATTAAGTAATTGTCATACTTTTTTGTGCAAACACGCCTCTTTTAAATACAAATTGACATTGTTATAGATTGCACCTTATCCACAAAACACAATGCTATTCGCCTGGTGCAATTAGCGTTGTGCTATTACCACCCGCAGAACCTAATTTCCATAATTATTTAGTGAATCTTGTGCTAAATCGGGCGCTGTTCCTTCTTGGTGAGAAAAACACACAAAAACATCACTCTCCTCTATACTGATTCTTGCTGTTTGGTGTCTAATCCTGTTTATTATGATTTCTCTCAGCATGGCATATCCTTCCTGACCCCAGAGTTATAATACATGTGAGTTAAACCACACAGTTTGATGATAAAGATTCAATCCAGACACTTCTCACAAAAGCTTGAATTGAATTAAAGGGAGGAAGAGGCTTGATCAATTGAATCTGTTTGTGGAAATTCTCATCATGAGTCATCAAGGTCATTGGAGTCTTACTGAATTTATTCAAGAGCATGTCAGTTTGTTTTTAGTTTATTGTAGATGCATAGGCACATAAATGATGGAGATTTTCATCGTACTACTTTGAGGACCTCATGCTCAAGGTTACCATGGGCATCATTGTGTGACGCAGTCTTCCTCAGTAACTCAAGCTCATCTTTTGTCCCTTGGTGCTCTAACTCATCACTAACACACTAGACTTTCAGAAACCTTTGCTTACTTTCATATGCAGAAATACAAGAAGCTACATCCCAGATAGCAAATTGGTATTGGGCCGAATCTGGTTGAATTTCGGCTGTGAGTTTGGCCCACCTAACACATGGAATTACGGCCCAAGATTGGCCCAAAAGCTACTTGCCGAAAGTAAACCAGATCCATGCCGGAAGCAGACCAAAACTCGCCCACAACTTCTTCCGTGACCCCAGAAGTGCCAGATTCCCTAGATGTCAGCCAAAAATTTGGAGGAAGTTTTTATACATATCAAAATTCACACTTGGTAAAACCTTCCTCCAAATTTGCAAAGAAATTAAAAAGACATTTTACTAATAGATGAACCAAACGTCAGATTGATCTCTGGTTTCTCAACCGCATCACTGGTCAATTGCTCCACCTCGTTACTTTTATCACTATCAACAGACTACTCTACCTAATCAACTACCACTTACATATCTCATTACTAACCAATCAATCTAACTTATCTCTAACCCTTCACTATACCTACTCCACCCCAAAAACCTGCTTTAATAACCAATTACAGAAAAAAAATCAATGGTTAATGAAATGGTAGAATGATGGATTAATAATGGGGTAGAGTGGTTAAGTGGATAATGGGTTCACAACCTTTTTTGTTGTCCTCAATATTATCACTAACCTATCAGTGATAGGTTATATCATAACTAACCTACCTCATTATCATTCTCTCTTCACTAACCAATCACTCAACCTCATTTTACCTCATTGCTCTACTTCATCAATCATCACTAACCACTTGCTCTATATAATCACAAACTAATTCATCTCTCATCACTAACCCCTTACTCTAGCTCTGCCGTATTAAGCACAAAATATGAGCCTGACAACAGTTTTCTATTGCTGTGTAAAATTTGATTGTAATAGTCCAAATACTTGCTGGCATCTCGTTGTTTTGAAGAGAGCCCCGGGATGTTTTCTTTCTTTTCAGATGCTCCTTCTTAGAAGTTGTGCTGCTGTGGTTTGCCATTTCGGTTTTGCAGAGCGTGCGGAGCACCATCTCTGTTTAAAAAGTTTCCACACTTTAGATCGGACTCGATATCTTTGTAATAACGGCTGATTTTTAGAATGCCATCATTGGTGGACATAAATGGCATTCCACGCAAATCGACTAATTTACGTGTCATTCCACCCAAAAAGGTGTGGTATATTTTACAAGATGTAAAATAAGTCTCTGATGTCCACTGAGCGTGTATGTGAAGTTTTAGCTCAAAATACCCCACAGATATTTTTTTAAAGCATGTTTAAATTGTCACTTTTTGAGGGTGAGTGTTTGTGTCCCTTTAAATGCAAATGAGCTGCTGCTCCCGGCACAGAGGGCGGAGCTTCAAGAGCTTGTGTGTTAGCAGCTCCGATTACCTCACACAGACACACACTGAAAATTTCAAAAACGTTTAGCCGTTTATGTTTAAACCGGAGTCGGACAAAGATGGAGAGACTCAAGAAGAAGTGACAACGTAGAATGCAACAGGACATTTCTGAATGGTTAGTTAATGAATTTATGTTGCTGATGTGGAGTTAACTATCTTCTAGTCATTGATTAGTATATTCTGTCATGATAATCTATAAATCGTGTTCCCGGGGGCGGGGTTTATGTTAATTTTGGGGGTTAGTGATGTCACTAACCCTGGAGGAAGCTCGTGTAGTTCCTACCAGCCATTTATTGTAGTCCTTAAAAAGCGATTTCTGTAAAAGAAAATATCTCCCTTTATTTTGAACTTTGAGCTTCGTAACTTTGCTGATGTTGTTTATGATCAAACAGCAACATTACACACTAACTAAAGTTAAAAAAGTTAAATCATAATCAACCACCCCTTTAATCCTTCACTATATTTCATTACTCTACCTTAAAATATACTTTACTAACCAATTACACACTGTAAAAAAATAAATGATAAATAAGTTATGGCAACATATGTTTTTAAATTGCTTTAACTTTGCTTTAAGTTAAGCAATTTTCAACTTTTTTATACAAGATTCAACTCATTTTTTAAGTTAACCTCATTATTTTGTACTATATTACTCTACTATGTCACTAAATGACCTCTAACCAAATAGTCTCTCATCACTAACCTGTCACTCTACCTCATTACCTTACTTCATCACTAACCGGTTATCATACTACATCAGTCTCTCATCACTAACCAATCAATCTGCCAGATTGCTCTGCTAACTGGGTTAATGAGAAGGTATAAAGCGGAGTCAATGATTGGAAAATGGGTTAATTATGAGTAAAGTAATCTGTTATGAGATTATATTACTTTACCACATCCCTAACTAACTCATCACTCTAAAACTGCATTACCAACATTTTTCTGTTTAGAAACACACAGTCTCCCCTAATAGTTTCTTGTGTTGCCGTTGCCTATGATGCAGGTGTCCACTAGAGTAACTAGGTAAAGGGTTATTTATATTCCAACATACACCGTGGAGTCATAATTAATGCATTCCTTAATCTTAACAGCCGTAATGCCTCATCTGCATTACGACCACTCCGGAATACCACACATTGTCAGATGAAAAATGGGAGGCTGACTATCACGCCGGATCCTTTCAGTTTTAAATACGCTGCACTGGGTCCTAATGTGCCTGCATGCCATTGTCAAAGCAGAAAGCTTTGTATACCATTTTTCTCCCTCTCGCTCGCTCTCTCGCTCTCTCGTCCTCTCCCCTTTATTCTCATTCTCTCTCTGGGCGCCCAGTGGGACAGTGCCTGAATGTCTCTCGGAATTAATGGCCTTCCTCTCTCATGAAAACTGGAGCAGGAGAATAATTACAGTCGTTCCTCTATTCAGCGGCAGGATTTGCTCTGTGCCCACCGTACATGTCTCAGCCCCCCACAGTCAACACAACCTGCCCTGACATTTGAGACCTTCTGGTCCCGCCCCACCGGCTTCCTTTCACACCTTCAGGTGAGGATCCACCTCTCCGATGCCGAAAGAAAGAAGACGACTCCCTCTCTTTCTTTCCCTCCCCGCGCATCTGCATTATTCATGAGCGCTGCACGGAGCCGCCCGACAGCCGGTTTGAAACCTGGCACAATTGACATTTTGTGAAAATCCAAAAAAAGAGGAAGAAACGGAGCGATCGATACCTCCATCTTCCCAGGGACAAAGGACAAACGGTGTTAGCATGTCAAGAACTCCTGTGCAAAGACTCAAACTGACCCTTGATCCATGTATTTTAATCACTATTGATATTTTTCAGATATGCCCACCAGAGAGCCTCAATCGAACACTTGTTTCAAGATTCAACTGATGCTGTTGTTTCTGCATCTGTGGAAAAACGAAGCGTGAGGTGACTGTTTGGAGCAGCATGTCTGGAGTAAGTCTGAAGACTGGAATCTCAGCTCACAGCTGTGTTTATAAATGGCAATTCATTAACGCTGATTATTAGAGATGTGTGCGCTACACCTGCCCGTACCTCAGATTATTAACTCTAATTAAGTCTTTTTAAAGATCCTGAAGGTGTGACCGGAATGGTGAAAGGAAGTGTTGATTACTGAGCTTTGAACAACAGGTTTGTCTGGCCCAATATTTGACAAACAATGCATAATTAAATATATGATGATGACCAGAGATGTATAGTAACGAAGTAGAACTACTTCACTACTGTACTTAAGTATTAAAAGGCTATATCTGTACTCTACTAGAGTATTATTTTTTTCTCCTACTTCCACTTTTACTTCAGTAAATTTTTTTGATGAGTTTAATACTTTTACTCCGATACATTTTTTATCTGCTGCATCGTTACTCGTTACAATTATAAAAATGTTACGAATCATTCCAAACCCACATAATCACTGCCAGAGCGGTAGATGGCTCTGTCACTAGGTTTGATGAAGCTGGCTCATCATTGAGCGAGTCAAGCGATCAGGAAGACCGCGCGCGCTCCCGTTCTGCCTCTCGCTCTGCTGCCTGCCTCCATTGAGAACACCTGACATTTGTTAGTTTGTTTCGAGATGGAAGAACCAGAGACACCATTCAACTTCGAGTGATCGTGGCGGTGAGGAAGGAGACCCATTAGAGTGCATTTGTCAGAGTGAAAGACAATTCATACAGAATGTGCGAGGACGCCGACGCACTGAATCGTTCTTTG
Organism: Gila orcuttii; assembly: GCA_026230005.1. NCBI lineage: Eukaryota > Metazoa > Chordata > Actinopteri > Cypriniformes > Leuciscidae > Gila > Gila orcuttii. The sequence goes on from JAPDVR010000025.1 coordinate 6,847,093, forward strand.
TTTTGAATAGTTACTATTAGATTTAATGTTATTATCTTGACAATACATCATTAAAAAAATATTAGACTCAAGTTTCAGTATTTGACTACTATTTTATTCTGAGAAACTTATAGTGACAGTTATTTCTTAATTTGTGTCAGGTGTTATATAATGACAGAATGAGTCGATATCTTTAATATGAATTATGAGCGTCAGCCGCTCCCATTAAAAAAAAAATAAAAAAAAACTCCTGTGAGGTCGTCATGACAGCGCTTGACCAAACAACGTCCCTCAGGCTTTTAGCTCGTGCAGTTTTTGACAAATATTGATAGATTTTCATAGGTTTACGTCATTTTTCTATAGAGAGGAAAAATATTTATTGAATTTATATCCAAAATGGGCCGATGTAATCATTATGAGCGCTGGATACTCTGATATACTGTGTTTTCAATCCATACTGGCAGCCTGAGGGCACCCTGTGCACATTTAGTCCATGTGGAACACATGAAGAAGAGCCATATCATGTGACATTCCAGGAACTCCCTGACATAAACAAAGCTTTCAGATATGGCTGTAACATGCAGATAAATACCCAATAAGCTGTGGAGAAAAAAGGCACAAGCAGGGAAGAGAAGGGTGAGATGCTTTACTACATAATACACTACTTTTACTTTTACTTTCAGTACTTGAGTAGTAAATTAAAAAGAAAACTACTTGCAATACTTAAGTAAAATCTTTTTTGAATACTTTAGTACTTCCACTTAAGTATGGTGCTTAAATTCAAGAGCACTTCAACTTCTACTCAAGTCACTTTTTGGATAGAGCACTTGTACTTTTACTCAAGTCTGCATCTCTAGTACTTTATACATCTCTGATGATGACAGATGAGGTGATGACATATATGTTGACCTTTTTGTCATAATAGCATGGAATTAATTTGACACACACACACATATATATATATATATATATAATTATTATACAAATTATGTAATGTATTTGTCAAAAATCTGACAACATTTTTTTAAAGACTAAAGAGTGGTTAAAGGAGACATATCATGGAAATTATTCAGAATCCAAAGTTTCTAAGTCATTATTTGTTTTTGCTCTGCTGATGTAGACCTTATGTAGCCCCGCACCTTTTCAGCGCTGCGCTCGTTGTCTTTTGTCTTCCAGACTGTATTTTCACATGATCTTGCATATTTATGAATGAACGGCTCGTTTTAAAATCTTCCCGGTCAACTGACATTTGTTAAAGGGTAACTAAACCCCTGGTCAGAGCCTGACTCCACCCACTGGCAATATTTGAAAAATGCTGGAAAAGTGGGCAGAGCCCAGCAGAGGGGGGCGTGCACCTGAGATGCATCTCTCTGTATAGGCAAGGGTGTGGTTAGCTGGTGCCCTCTGACATCAGAGGGTACCACAACTTCCAGTAGGAAAATTCAACTGCAGTAGCCACCGTTCAACCTGAAGAGGGCAGCACTCCGACGTTTTTACACCATATATTGTAGAATTAAAACACTTTAAACCCAAATGTCAAAAAATTTCCTCGAATGAACAGCATTTATGAAGCTCCATTCTTACAGATCATTAACTAAAAAAAGTTGTTTTAGTGTTTAGTTACCCTTTAAGACATCTGCTTTAAACATTACAATCCTCATGATAACTTTCATTAACTTTACATTAAGTAAATCCAAGCTAATTACTCCTGGACAGCAATGTCATAGAAATATACAGAGCGACTGCAAATACTGAAGTTCAAAGACAATATTCTAAAGATGGCTGCGCCCTTGTTTCTCTGGTGCATAAGGTCTTATAGAAGAGTTTGTTTTGCTGACTGCTATTTGCATAGAAGTCCTAAAGATACAGTAGCATGCCTAATTCTGAGAGTCAGAAAAGAATAAATGAATAGTGGTCATCTTAAACAACTTTTCCTTTTACAAGATACTTTGACCAACATTATACTGCAATCGGACTTATAAAAGAAAAGAATATGGACCCTTTCATAAAGAAATGTTGAACAATACCAGTTATGCTGAGTATCCTAGAGAGAGACTAACCCTTCTTCTCTGGAAATCCTTGGTGTCCTTCAAAGTAAACCAGTAAGTATCCAGCATTCCCAACAGACGACCTGTCACTCAGACTTCATGACAGCATTGTTCCTGAGTGCCAATTATGAAACTGTTATCGGTCAGGAGATTTCCAGACCCTGTCAAAGATGCATTCTGGACAAACCAACCTGAACCTCACACTGACATTTCAAGCCCAGAGTCCAAAAAACTGTACAAATGAAGAAAAGAATGTTGGTAAATTCCTCAGCTAACACATTTCTTTATTTATTTGCCTTGCAATTGGTGTTTATATTTATTATTATATAAATAATTATATATATATGATGCACGGATCCATTATACTGTTGCAGCGTTTTCTCAACTGTTTATGTTTATTTAAAAATGCCCATTTTCCACAAGTTGGTATGATTCTTTAGGGTGTTCATGTAAAGTTTGTAATATATTTTGGTTAAAATTACTAATGGTTGTGTAAACAACACCCTTTTTACCTCCTCAAAAACAGCTTTGTTCACAGCGACCATTTCAGTGCATGTCTCTTTAAATGATAATGAGCAACTGCTCACCCCTCTCTTCCATGGGGGGTGTCAAATGGCTGAGAGCGGAAATATGCTAATACAGGACAGTCCGTCAGGGGTCGTGGGCGGAGCATGAGCGTTATGACATCATATTGCTCAGAAAATCCAAACGGCTTGATTATTGAGAGTGTTTAGACTATTTGAGGATTAAAAAAAAGGAGTGAATGGATTTTTTTCATTGTATGGTGGTTGTGTGGTCCACACACTGCAAAGACACATTTATATGCAAACACCATATAAAAGTGAATTTTGCATCCGATAACCCCTTTAAAACATAACTGACTGTGTTTACGTGAATACTCACCAACATTATTTTGTGTATTTGACTTTAAGCGCAATAAGCAGCGGAAAAAATACTCAATTTAGAACTGAAAGGCGGCTTTATGTGCCACTCACTTTGGGTGTGAGAACAAAATCTGCGGGAATGAGTAAAATTACACGCAATCCTACTCTGAAATTGTATATATGTACTGCAGTGAGTTTTATTCTATTTCGTTGGTGTCAGTCACATATTCAATTATTGCTTTAAAGTTTTTGTTCCCATTGCTTTAATAATATGGGCAAAATCAGCTGAAATATTCTTCAAAATATAAATGTTGCACACAAAAAAAAGAAAGTCAAATGAGTCTAGAATTTTTGCGAAAACTTTCTGTGCATTTTCCACTGAAACATTATTGCATTTCATGAAACCGCATGCTTCAGTCTCAAAGTGATCACCATAGGTTTGGGTATCGGCTGTTTTCAGACTCATCTGATATGATCCGTCTATTGAACACAGACAGACAGAAAGAAAAGCAAAGGAACAGATTGGATGATGAAGTTTCAGATCTACTCAGGGACTTTGGATTCTGAATCATCCATGAATATGTAATGCAAAAAAACTTCTAAATATAGATTAGCCAGCGTTCCCCATAGTGGCTGTCTGACAGCGAGAGACACTAATCCAGCGCACGGCAGAAAGAATGAAAGCACAGCGGCCTGTCAGCTCCGCTCTCCTGCCCGGACACTATTCAGGTCAGGATTCAGGAAGCTGAGGAAACGACAGGGACCCTCAATATAAAATGACACTTAAACAGCAATTATATTCATGACATTTATTATATTATTCTTTAATGAAACTACAACTAGTGCCTGACATCTGATAAATTAAGCTCTCAGTTATGACTCCATAATTGATCGTTTGTGATTGTGTTGTTGTTGTTGTTGTTACCGTGGTAATGAGTGAAAGAAGAGGGTTGTGTTGATGTTAAGAGCAACAGCAATGTGTTTTTGGCAAGTAGGACGTGTTCCTGGAACAACATTCATGTTAACCAATCAGATTGAAGAGTGTTGTGGCGGTTATTAGAGAAAGCTATATATATATATATATATATATATATATATATATATATATAGTTTCTGACTGATTCACAACTGTAACTAGTCCTTTTGAATTATTCATTAAAAGAACCAGTTCATAAGAGTCATTTGCTCAAGAATCCACACTGGTCGAGTTGTATGTTTTTGACTATTTAGAATAACAGTAGCCTACATAAGAATCATTTGCTAATGAATTAGGGTGCTTTCACACCTGTAGTTCGGTTCATTTGGTCCGGACTAAGGGCGAAAAATTATACTTTGTATAATTTTCAGGCGTTTTGGTTCCTTTTCACACCACACTGATTGCTCTGGTCCGAAACAGATGATGAGTTGATGAAACGAACCAAAATGCAGTCACGTGACAACATCCATATCACTCGTTGGCCAGATGTGTCTTGAACATATTTCCACAACTTCACTTAAATTGGTCAGAATTAACGTGCAGGAAAATTCCAAAAGAACTCCCGGAAGTAAACAAAGAGGAAAATCCGGCAGACATGCGGAGAATTCGTTCACAATGTAGCCTATGTTCAGAATCAGCACGAGCTTTATCCTTTCGCAAATCTCCTCATAAACAACAAAGTCTAGAAGCGATATAAGAAATTCACTGTGCAATGCGGACAACTTCAGTGTTTATGATGAGATTTTAGTGAGAGTGCAGAACGCGGTAAGTCAGTCATGGCTTAAAGGGAGCGCTATTGAAAATCTAAATAATAATTTTGTTTGACTACGGCAGCTGGTTTAGTCCAAAAATGCGCAGTTCTTTAGCAGTTGGGTCTGTTCGAGGTCGGATCACGTTCTCACCACAAACGAACCGCTCCAGAGTTCGTTTGAAAGCGTACCGAGACCACCTCTTCGAGGAGGTCTCGGTACGCTTATTTGGTCCGCTTTTGGTGCGCACCCAAGTGCGATTGCTGCTTTCACACCTGCCCAAACGAACCGCACCAAGGGGGAAAACGAATTCTAGTGCGATTCAACCGAACTAAATGAGGCAGGTGTGAAAGCACCCTTAGACTACACTACATTGGTTTGGTTGCGCTGTATGGTTTTGATTCACTAAAACCATTTGGTTCATAAGAGTTTTTTGCTCATAATTCAGACTATGCTTTGTGTGTTTTTGATTAACTAAAAAACAGTTCATTAGAGTTATTTACTCATAAATCGAACCTCAATGGTTATGATGTATTTGATTCACTAAAAATAACTAGTTCATAAGAGTCATTTGTTTGTGATTTGGACTAGGCAGTTATTGCGCTGTATGTTTTTGATTCACTAAAAAGAGCTGGTTCATAAATCATTTGTTGGTCAATTCAGTTGCAGCCTTCGAAGGAAACAATAAAACGACTTTTTTGCCATTATTCAAAAAAAATAATAATCATGTTTTCACACATCTATTTTACATTTAGAAGGAAACAATACCACATCCTAAAAGATTAACCTCAAACTCCACTGATCCAAAGCTAGTATATTTTATCCACATTGTAGCCTATGTCCTCCCTTAACTAAACCTCCATGGTGTTTGGCTCAAGGCCAGACGTCACTGTATTTCTGGTCTATGCAGAGCCAGTCTTGCCCATTTCACCCCGTCCTGACCTGGTTCTGACCCACTGCGCCCGCGGAATAAATCATTTATGTCCTCTAGAGTTTTAGGTGAAGCGTCTGAATGAAGCTGAACATTGTCATCGCTGCTGCTTGAACCCGATGCATGACAATGAACGTGAGTCACGCGAGAGCTTTTTACAGTCTATGCGAAAAGCGAGGAAAGCGAGAGGCCCGTTTAGAGAGGATACGTGACAGACGGCGGTTATGCCCATAGACTAATAATGTATTCCTCCAACGACCCACGACACGTTTACTTATGGTCTATTGCATACGAGAATAACCCATCGGGAAATAATTTGTTTTTTTAGAAGAAACGCCGCTTCTGCTTAGTCTCACGCACCAGTAGGCCTATACGAGCTGCTTAATTAGCACAATAATTTGTTAATTATTAAAATAAAATAAAAAATTATTATTATATTTTTCTTAAATATTTTGTTTCTATTACAGTACAATAGTTTTATTACAATAGTAGCCTACTGTTCTTAACTTGTTTATTTTTATTTAATAATAACAATTTATTATATTAATGACAACAATAATAATTAATATTTTATAGTATTAATTAATAATATTAATTTCTTGTTATTTAAATAATAATAATCATCATCATTATTTTGTCATATTGACATATAATCACATTTTTATTCACATAATTTTATATACACATCATTTATTATTATACATTTTTTAATCATTTATGATTTTAATTTTATATTATTTTTTAGAAATATTTCTTCTTACAATGAAAAATATAGAAAAAAATCTTTAAAAATTAGTTTTTCTAATAATAAGAATAATATTTTCTTATGATAATAATGGCAATTAAAATTTCATTTAAAGGGATAGTTCACCCAAAAATGAAAATTCTGTCAGTAATTACTCACCCTCATGTTGTTCCAACCCCGTAAGACCTTCGTTCATCTTCGGAACACAAATTAAGATATTTTTGATTAAATCTGAGAGCTGGATCACTCCTCCATAGGCTTCTAAGGGATTGAAACTTGTTCCCCGAAAAGTTATTAAAGATATCGTTAAAATAGTCCAAGTGACTACAGTGGCTCAATCCTAAATTTATCAAGCGACGAGAATACTTTCTGTGCGCAAAATAACCCAAAATAATGACTTTATTTTAATTATTCATTTCCTTCTCTGTGGGCCTCGAGTCAGTTCACTAGTGTAACAGCGTAAGCTTCTGTGTTGTATGTCACACGCATCACACACATGACCATCGTCGGCCAAAAGTGAGCCTACGTGTGACATACAACTCAGAAGCCCTAGGCAATCACACTACGTTAACTGACTCTTACGGGGTTGGAACAACATGAGGGAGAGTAATTACTGACAGAATTTTCATTTTTGGGTGAACTATCCCTTTAATTCACATTTTCATTCATATTGATATATAATCATAATTTGTTATTAATTTATTATTTCTACTACAAAAAAATATTTTATAGTAATCATTTACTATTAAAAATATTATTTTAGTCATATTGATATACAATAGTGGCTTAAAGTGATGTCTGGAGGAGATATTTGTTTTTAATAACCCTACAAGTTCGATCAAACCATCAACATATTTAAATATTTTAAATATGAGGTAAGAACTAAACAGTAAATCTTGGTTAAGGTATTTATCGGACAATATGTTTTATTTTACTTTTCAAAAAGGAAAAGAAAACGCATAAAATGACTACAACATAATCCGTTAATAATATTTCGTTGTCGTTCTCAATTTCTTGTGTTCATAATTTCTTTGTATATGGCAACCTGCATGGCCAAAAATAATTTCCACACAATTTGGCACATTTCATTGTGTTATCCAATAGAAAACAATTGACTCAAAGCAAAATCTTTAACAAAATTTTAATAATATTTGAATAAAGGATGAAGATGTAAAGTTTCCATAGGCGGACATCACTTCCGGCCACTACATTATAATCATATTTTTTGAGGGTCAAATTGTGCAGACACACACCCAACACACAACTTGTTATGGTCAATTCAATTGCATATGACAAGATTATCCCAGTGGAAAACAATCCAAGAAACGCACCTTCCTGATACAGTAGCCTATGTCTCGCGCGGGATTCAGTGTTGTCTAATGAGCAATAATCACACCAGTACGAGCTGAGTAATTACTGTAGGATGATCGAAACACACGCGTGAGCTGAGACCGCTGGGGGAAGAGTGCTTCACGGCAGATAAAGCCCAAATCACACCCAGCACGCCGGCCTGGTCGGGATGAGATTAACGTTACACACGCGGCGCTTCTGGTCTAGAGTCCGAGTACATCGACTCTCAAAATGTCTCATTACAGCCGATTTGCACAGACTCACACAGAATGGGGCAAACCGATAGTCCTTCAATCCTCTTGTGCCAACCAGCATCTCTAGCCTCCATTCGATGATAATTAAATTCTCTCTGGGCATGATGGGAAGGCGCCCCCTGTGATCTGAGCTTGTGGAGGTAGTGACTGACATGTTTGATTATCAGACACTTTCATACAGCCTCTGAAAACTCTTTTGGGGCGTCGACCCACGAGAACTTTGGCATGTCTGTAACAGTATATTTGTTTTCTGATTGAGTTTTTGAAGAACATCGGGTTGCTTGGAAGGAATGGCGCCCTTTTCGCTCGCCCCTTACGATACATATTCATTCATCTGTCTCGATAACAGTCTGCGCTCACAAGCTCTTCACATTGATCTCAGCGCTGGAGAGATACTCTCAGAGACGCTGTAGGGTAATGAGCTCTGGAACCGGTGGGAGATTCAGGCTCAGCGCTGCAGGAACACACACTCAATTCTGCAGGAAATACATGCACTGCCATGCTAGATGGTTCAGGCTATGCTCAAAAAATGGATTTTAGCTGCTTGCACAATTTTCTTACTTAATTTAAATTAGCTAATGCAGCAGGAGTCTTGAACTTCACTGTGTGCAATCAATTTGAATGTGTGAAATACAGTAGATGTCTACTGTTGTGGTGCAGTTATAGTTTCATATAGTAATAATACAGTGGTATTTTATTTGTGGTGAATGAAGGTCCGGGTAAACTTGAAAATGTCCTCACAACTTTCAAAGCATGCTCAGGCTCAAACGCGGAGGTCGACACATGCGCAGTACAATTGCTTTTCTATACTCTACAAGACATCAGAGGGCAGCACTGAGTCATGTCATTTACAGGACATTCACTTGGAAGTAAAGAAGAAGAAAAGTAGCGGATCCATAGACAGTAAAATAAATGGACAAAGCGACCCCCTTGATTTCAACAGAGAAAAGTGAAGCCAATTACAAGCACTCACTTCCTGATGGCTGAGCGACTGCGCAAAATTGGGTGCGCACTGTCCACGTGACTTAATTTTCCTGATGACGGAAATGATGTCACGCGGACCGTCGTGGAGTGCGAATGGCGCGAAAGTACATTTTGGGCTTGATTCATTTTATTCATTTATGATGTTATTTATTTACATGGTACTTTACATGTTTCCATGGCAAATGTTGTACTGTGGTTTTCCGTCAAAATAAAAGCTTGATGGTTTAACTTTTGAAAATTAAATTAATGAAGCCATAAATGTTAGCATGGTAATTTTACAATTGTACTGCACAATTTGGCCCAAACAATTGTGATTATAGCTATATCAATATGACTTTAAAATAACAACAATAATATTAAGAATAATTTTTATTATTGTATTTTTCTTAAATTATATTTATATTTAACATTTTTATTATATTTCTTTCAGTTTCTTTTATAGTTTTTATTTTACAGTAAAAGTGTTATTACAATATACTAATATTTATTTTTGTTAATTTAATAATAATAATAATTTCTCATAATATTATTCTTATTTTATTAGGCTATATTTAATATTATTATATTATTATTTTTTAATACATTTATTATTTAAAATGCAGTTACATTCCCCATGTTGTGCAACCCTAATGCTAAAATCATTTACTTTTTTTGATACCACACTGAAGGTGGAAAACCGGCCTTGTGATGATGTTCCCACCAAGGTCAAAAAGGTCAAAAAATAAGTATATAAATAAATTAGTAGCAGTCCAGCTAATCAGCCAACTAACCAGCTTGGACCAGCTAATGATGATAATCAACCGGATAGAAATTGAGTCGAACAAGATACACGAGAAGCTCTTTTAAGTTGTATTCTCCATCAGGGAATAGACTGATAATGACAGAAAATTAAAGAATTAAATGTGAACATTTAGCAGACTTGACAAAACGAACCTGTCTTTTAATAGGCAAATGGCAATGATTTCCACTGAGGCAAAAAGTGGCCAGTGAACGGCAGACATAATATAGCCATCCAGGGAACACATTTTGTCAGTCTTTTTAAGACTTTAAAATGGATTTTCTGGTGGCTTTTTTATCCTTTTGTTGTTAGAGAAGACGATTCACTGCACATCTTTCTAGCTAGTTTCTCTCAGAGGGTTTATGAAAAGAAAGAAACATTAAAGCCGCTCGTCTAAACTTTTTCTTGGCAAAGTGAGAAAGGAGTGCTTATAGGAGGAGCTGTGAAAGGAAATGACCCAAATAAAAGTAAAACATGAGATATATCTTGAGAAAATGTGTAGATGAGCATTAGCATTTGTGCCATGATCACAGATGAGGATCGGAAAATATAGCATATATATATAACACAGATAGTATCTCAACCGTGGTGCTTGCTGACTGACCATGAAACATTATATTTAAAAGATTTATTACATTTTAAATATATATTTCACTTCAATGTTATAGTTAAATAAAACAAAAAGTACTACAATGAAAATACTATTACTTGGAAGTCTTTAACCAACCTGGACCAAGCCATGTTCCAAAACACTGCTATACCACGTTAAGCTGGTGATGTATGTGCGTTTGCTAGGTTATGTTAACATTTGACCAGCAATTATGTTTGGAATAAACTGCTGATGTGTGTGTGAACAAGGATGCGTGTGTCCCAGTCAAGTTCAAGGTGGTGCGGAAATGAGAAATGTGACGGTGAAGATTGCCTGAGAAATTCCTCTCAACATTCCCTTGACCCAATTCAGAGTTGCATTGTCCAGATTAAATGAAATAAACACAATTTCCTCATTCAGTAGAGTTGATCAGTCTAGAATAGCCCTTGGCAGAAGCTCTTGTTTGCTGCTGAATTCAATTTAAGGTTTAATTAGAGTGGATGGTGATTTACACAGACCTCCAATCATAGATTAAAACCAAGGAAATTCAGAAAAATTTTAATTAACCAGAGCTATGTGTAAGAATTGTAATGTAAAAATCTTTTTTTTTTTTTTGTATTGCCAATGTGTAAATAGCTTAACAAAACATAAAAAACGAGACCTTCCCCGAATTTCTAGGTTATCTGTGGCAGCGGCTGATTTATATGTGAAGGACTCGGGACGTTTTTGCCGGGAAAATCAAAAGGATGTGACGTTTACGTGCGCCTCTTTTCCGTTCAGTGATACATGGATTTTAATTACCTCATCTGTCAACATGCCGGTGAATTCCAGAGCTTGTGCAAACATTTCCACATCGCTATACTGTTTTCTCACAACTGTCATTTTTGTTATTGAGAGAGCGCGCCTCACATGTTTACATAACGTCTCTCTCAGCAGTGTGGACGGCGTCTAGATGTTCGTTAGCGGTAGCGTTATATCGCTGCAAAGGTATTTCCGATTCATTTTTACTTATAAAGAACGAAAGAGAACTTCCATGTGAGTATTTCGGGGCATTGAATCACGTTCAGTCTCTTGTATGTTACCTCAGTGCGAGCAAGAGCAAGTGTCTGGCTGCAGTTGAACGGCCACCGGTGTCTCTGATAATAATAATAGTCTAATAATAATAAGGATTTCTGCATTCTACATGTTACCTCTTTGAGGTGTTCTATAGTAACGTGCATGTTTTCAGACACTTCATGTGTCAAACATTTACAGTAATAATCGCTACATGAAATAACATGCTATATTTTCATCCGAAAGATTAGCATATCATGCGCTTAACAGCAATGATATTGCAGTCGCTAAAACATTCCCAGACGCATATCAGAAACCTTCAGCAGATGATTTTGTGAAATATATGATAGAGAAAAAATCTGTATCTTGTCTTATATATATTTTTTTACATGTTCATCAGTTGTATAAACGAGTTACTTGTTCCTACTTGCAAAAATGTTCCTTTAGATGTAATAACGGCATATTCGCTCAACAGCAATGAGTCGCTAAAACTTTCCCTGACGCATATCAGAAACCTTCAGCAGATGATTTTGTGAAATATATGATATAGAAAAAATCTGTATCTTGTCTTATATATATATTTTTTCACATGTTCATCAGTTGTATAAACGAGTTAGGCCTACTTGTTCTTACTTGCTAAAATGTTCCTTTAGATGTAATAACGGCATTCAGTAAGTGTTTTTGTGATATGTATCATTCTGAATACATATGTAAATCCATTATTTTTTAAAGATGTCATACAAATATTTCACTTTAGCTTACAGACGTCTATGTGTGCTGACTAGTTATATTATGTTTCTGCTTAAGTTTTAAACTAAAAGTGATAATTATATAAAATGAGTGATAATATGTTGTGTTACATTACTAATTATATTAGCAGTTTATAAAATTGCAGTAACTACAACTGTGGCAAAATCTGCACCTATACCACATTCAACACTGTAAAACAGTTCTTCGGGTTTGTTCCTTTTTTGTACGCAATCACAAAAACACCAAGTTTCAGCGTACAGTTTTGTGATGAATTTTCTCTTGTCGAGATTTGTAGCGGATGTGAAAGCTGAAACCCATAAGTGTTTCCTCCCCAAACGCAGTCAGAGATGGAGTGCAGATGATAGCAGACAGGTGTCCTGAAGCTCTTCACGCAGCAGTCGCGGGGACTAAGGATCAGACAGGGGTTCAGATCGCATCGGCCCGGCCGCTGGAGCCGCGTGCTCGGAGAGGACAGGTATCTCTCTACATCCGGCTGTACAGCACACAGCTGCCTGCAAACACGACAGCGGAGTCACTCCACACTCACATTCTCTCACATCTGTCCTCATCACTGGAGCCCTGGATCATAGTCGTCTGCATTTTTAGACCCACAAAAAGATTTTCAACACTGAGAGCGTTAAGGGATGCACCAATTAAAAAGATCCTCTTGGTTTAACGATATCAATTTATATGTTTTATACACTGCCGTTCAAAAGTTTTGGATCTGTGCGATTTTTAATGTTTTTAAAAGAAGTCTCTTCTCACCAAGGCTGCATTTATTTGCTAAAAAAAAAAAACAGTAATGTTGTTAAATAATATGAAACTTTAAAATTATTGTTTTCTATTTTAATATATTTTAAAATATAATTTATTTCTGTGATCAAAGCTGAATTTTCAGCATCATTACTCCAGTCTTCAGTGTCACATGAGCCTTCAGAAATCCTTCTAATATGCTGATTTGATGCTCAAAAAAATTCATTATTATTATCAATGTTGAAAACAGTTCTGTAATCTTTTTTTTCAGGATTCTTTGATGAATAGAAAGTTCAAAAAACAGCATTTATTTGAAATAGAATATTTTGTAACATTATAAATGTCTTTATAATGTAACTTTTTATCAATTTAATTAATCCTGGATGAATAAAATAATTGTTTTCTTTTATTTCCTTCCCCCAAAAAATAAAATAAAAATTCTTACTGACCCCAAGCTACTGAACGCAGTGTTTAATGTTACAAAAGCTTTCTATTTCATATAAATGCTGTTCTTTTGAACTTTCTATTCATCAAAGAATCCTGAAATAAAAATGTAAATAACTGTTTTCAACATTGATAATAATGCGAAATGTTTCTTGAGCATCAAATCATCATATTAGAATGATTTCTGAAGGATCATGTGACACTGAAGACTGGAATAATGATGCTGAAATTTCAGCTTTGATCACAGGAATAAATTACACTTTACTATATACCTGTACATTCACATAGAGAACAGCTGTTTTAAATTATAATAATATTTCACAATATTAATGTATATCTATCTACACTTGCTTACATTTGTGCTGAAACTGTATTTAGGTGCTGTATCACTCAGTAAAGTGCATGTAATATTTAATTTTGAATATCAATTTACAATTTTATTTTCATCATTATGTGTAAAACATAATGCCTTTGAGAGTGTTTTTGCTGCCTCAGATGCACACCAGGTGTGAGACCAGTGTTATGAATCACCACACAGAGGAGCAGCGCAGACTACTTCCTGTCTCACACTATTCACACTTCCTGTGAGTTAAGCTTTGTCTTCCAACGCACATTTAATGAGATTCCCTGCCCCTTGAGTCACTTTCACAGTCTGTGTGTGTGTATCTTCTGTAAAACGGGCTATATTTATATAGCCTATATATATATGAATATTCTCCCTGCAGATATGCTCGAACTGTCTTGCTGATATCATACGCGCATTTTCCACTAATCCGCCTTCTCGGAGATCAGCGAACTGAACTAACCAGCGATGCTGATAATTAAATTGGTTATTTAAAGTTATTTTTAAGGTTCAGGGGTGAAGGTGAAGCTAAAACTCTTATGTGACAAATTTCATAGCTCATGAATAAAAATTAGCCTCAAACATTGTAAGGCTGTTTTGCTTCTCGGGGTGCAATCATGTGCTTCTCCGACCTTTATGAACTTAATGAAGTTTAAAAAATAAACTAATTGACGGATAAAAATGGGCTTGTATTTCAGAAAGCTGATAGTTTCAAGTGAAAGCTAAATTTTTTGATTTTGTACCATAGTGGTCAGTCTTTTTCAGTAAAATTTAACATCCTTTACACAAGATAAATTAAACTGAGAAGAGAATTTACGTAGCTTTAGAAGCTTTTTTTGTATTTTCAGTCACTTTATGTAGATTTATGGTAACTTGTTCAGTTGGAATTACACAAATATTAAAAAAAGGTGATATTAGAGTTTTGCATTCACAAAGGATGTTATACGTCAAAAAACTTGGCTTTCAGGGCCGTAAGGCTGCTGATGCTGCACTTTGTCTCATTTACATAAAGAAAACAGTGACTCGCCTACTAGTCATCTATTTTCTGCATGAATAGTCGACCACTATAATGTGTAGTCATGCATGGCCTAGTGCATATTACATGCTCTTGATGTAGTATGCAGTGCACAATATGTCTGAAAACATGTAGTTCAAGCAAGGACAACATGGGACTAAAATATGCACATGATTGAGTGTAGGTGTGCTCTAAACACGTCCAAGTCTCTTTCATCAAACCTGTTCCAACGCTCCGGTCCAATTCTTCAAACGCTTCTCTTCCTTCAAGTGTCACAAGAGAAAATATTCTTTTTCATGTTTTCTCCTCATCTCACTGGTAAAGACCACGTGTGTGGAGAAAAAAAGCAGACGGGTTTATTAGTAATATGTTATTTAGAACTGCCATGACACGACGGTCCATCCGGGTCCGGAGAGGATAAAAGTGCCATCTGTAAACACCAAATCAAACTGGTCTTCCGTTACACGTCGCAAGACCTGCATGCGTAAACGGTCTACTGCAGCGCAGCTAAAGAAGTGTGTACGGACGGGATTTGGAAGCCACGTGTGTCCTAAATCCCAGAGTTCCTGTATTGTCTCTGCTAGTTTGGCTGCAGGAGATGTTTAGCTCCCACGCCGAAAACAAGCCAGATTTACTTCTAGGGTGTCGATAACACTATTACTCAGGGCCTGTTCATTTTTGCGGCTTGTTAATTTAAAGTTAATTGTATTTGCTTAACTAGCAAGTCCTTAATTATGCACCAATTTAAAAACTCTTCTCTATTCCAATTTTGATACCACAGCTGAAACTACTTGCCTTTTCAGTTATCCAGTCAAGAACAGTAAGTGATTTGTTCTTGGTCCTTTTTTTTTAATTAACCTTAAAAACACAGACAGCACCAGAATATTAGTCTGCTGTCACTTTAAGGCCGCTAGTCCACCAAAGCATTTTTAGCCTGATGAAAACGTCTAGCTGTGGGCGATTGAGAGGCGCAGTGTTTTCTCAGTTGAAACGCTTTGCTCGCTATGATACAGAATATCCGTGGAAGTGTTACTAGTATCTCATTTTACAGGTAGTTTGTTTCTGTATTGTTTCTATATAAAAATTTAGATACAATGTAAAGTATTTGCTCTGGCTCTTGTTTTAAATGATTTTGTGTTATTATCCTTGTTTGTACAAGCAAAATGTGGCTGTTGGTCAGTGTTGTAATTGTCCCGACCCTCCTCCACTGTGACAGTATTCGCACGCTGTCTGAGACGCAACTTTCTGGGCGCGCGCTTCGGATTTATGTAACGAATTGAGTGTGAGTGTGAGAAGCGTGTGAGTAACGAATTGAGTTCCCTTCTGCGTCGTCTTGCGCTTGAATATTTAAATTGGCAAGTCTTAAACTAAAATATAATGAAATTACTAGATAATGACTATAAAAATAACTAAATAATGTTCATGCTAAACTATATTTTGATCATTTTTGGTACAAAAATTTTGACTAACATTATAAATTAATATTAGGGAGAGAAAAAACATATAATAATAATAAAAGTGTAGAATATGGCCAAAATATAGTAAGCAGCTGTTTTTTAGGTGCTGTATGAGTCAATAAAGTACATATGTTAGCTATAGTGACAGGACAGTTTTGAGTGTCATTGTTTGTCTGGAGCTGCTGGCGACTAACAACCAACTCTTGCTTGTATACTCTTGTGTACTGAAAGTTAATTTTTGATCTTCCTTGACGTACGTTCATCATCTTCACTATATTTTTCGCGAAGCCTTATTTTTTTATTAATTTTGGGGAGCGGAGCAACAAAGGGAGGATTGTGTTTGTGTGTGTTGATTTCAAATATCAACAGTGTTTCTCAGAAATTGCTTACTGCACCTTTAATTGTATTTGCTTAACTGAGTCCACAATAGGCCATGCTGTGATGTTCCTAGGCCTAAATATTTACAGGAAAAGAGTTTTGCCCCAAGAAAAGGACAGTGTTTTTCTTTGTTGGCACACATACACTTCCTTTAGGGAGAGAAGAGTCAGCACAAACGCTATTTAAGTGTGATATCCTCACTCTTTAATGAGTAGCTGGCAGCTTTTTAATTTTAGCGGCAAGCGTGCGGATCATAACGGCGTCTCTGCGGGGGAACTTTCCGCTGGTATTTTCGCAGGATAACCTTTGTGCTCATATCCCTGAAATCCACACAGATTGCTGCGGTGCGGCAGGTCTGTCAGAGTGCCTCATTGCCGCTCTCATTATTAAGGGCTGATTAGAAATTTGTGGTCACGATTAAATGTCAGCGAAAGGTCAGAAATTGTTATGCAAATGCTGAACACAAAACATTGTCAGTGTTCGGCTCACTTCTTGAGGTCTGTCATCATTCAGGAGAGGAGGAAAGACCTCGGGGTTAAAAAACGTCCGTCTCCGTTCGAGCGGCGAATAAGGCAACATGTTTTCTCTCTGTTGACTGATAAGTGCCTCTGTAGTCATCTGATCATGTTTTCACACGGCTTCGAGAGATCCCGTTGTATTATACACAAAGAAATGTGGGTGGATACAGACGCACACATGTGTATGTTCTGAAGGACTAGACTGCTGCTTTTGAATGCTTAGATACACACTGAACAATAATACGGTGGAAAGCCTCTTCTGCTGTGCGTGTCTGGGTTTGTGCTGGTGTTCATAAAGCCAGCGGCTGCGGTGAATCAGTAATTTTGTGTCCCTGTGAACATGTCATAATATCTGAATAACAAAATCCATTTTTTTTCATTAAGTTTCACAGCTAGAGTAACAAGGCTGATACATAACATCACAAGCATCTGATACCTATATTTAGGTTGTTGTTGTTGTTTTTTAAGTTGGACAACATAGAAAATAGAAAACAACAAATTATACAGCACAAATAAATATACAACAGGGAATTTATTTTTTTTGGACACATTGCATGCATAATATTGGCCTAATACCAATATTTCTGAAGGTTTATAAAAGCATTTGATGTTTTAAAATATAAAAAAATTGCAGTACATAATTTTATATGATATTTGATCAAATATAACGCATACACCACCTTTCAAAAGTCTGGGGTCGGTAAGATTTCTCTTTATGCTCACCAAGGCTGCATTTGTTTGCTACAAATGCAGTAAAAACTGATATATTGTGAAATGTAATTTAAAATGTAATTTATTCCTGTGATGCAAAGTTGAATTTTCAGCATCATTACTCCAGTCTTCAGTGTCACATGATCCTTCAGAAATCAGTCTAAAATGCGGATTTGCTGCTCAAGAAACAATTTTTATTATTATTATCAATGTTGAAAACAGTTTAATATGCTGCTTAATATTTTTGTGGAAACCGTGATTTTTTTCAGGATTTTTTGATGCGTAAAAAGTTAAATGTTATAAATGTATTTACTGTCACTTTTTACCCATTTAATGGTTCCTTCCTGAATGAAAGCATTAATAATAAATAAAAAAACTTACTGACCTCAAAATTTGAACAGTAGTGTATGTTATTTTAGAATATTTTATATACTAGTTTACTTAAAAAATGGTTAATATTATTAAAATTAAGAATAAAAAAATATATTTTACAATATTTTCTTTTCCTACTATTAACAATTGGGACACAACAAAAATCAGTTAATTTAATTATATAAAATAATATGATATATCTTTATCATTTTATTTTTTTACAAAAAATATATAATAATGCATGAACAAAGTAAATGTTTTGCCTGGTGCCTCAATGCGTTTTTTAATCAGTGTAAATCATGTGGATTTTGGACCAATGAGGTTTCACTGTGGGCGGGGCTACAGAAACAGAAGGCATGACATGATATAAGACGGAATTTATGAAAACTGCGAATTGAGTCTGTATATTTTTCCTGTGACAGTGTATTGTGTAGACAGCTGAGATTTGGTTTCCTTCCAAAACAATGGTGTTTTTAATCCCTCTGACACATTTGCACATCTGTGGGCTGATCTGTGATATTTATCCGCTCTACAGCGACTGTTATGCGTATCAAGTGGTGTAATGTAGTTTGACACTGTGGCTCGACGCTCACGTCTCCGCTTCTGGAGTGGGGCTCGGGAACCCTGGTTTCGTGCTGTTGAATACATTTTCTCAATTACCCGACGTTAAATGAAGGGAGCTGCGAATTTAATATGTAAGAGCATTTGATAGTGAGAGTAGCAGTTTACACTTCATGCACTAGTATAATGGACAAAATGTTTTCTGCTTTTAAATGATACCTGGAGAATAGAATACCTGGAGAAAGATCTCTGAGAAAGCATACACATTCATCCCATTGGCACGTCATTCTCAAAGTTTTGAATTCAGTTAGTTTTTCCTATTACAGTCTGAAACATTTAGTGTATTGGCAGCAAACTGTTCTAGCAGAACCTCATGGCTGTGTCATAACTTCCTTACACCTTTTGATAACACACTGAATAGATATACTATTACAAACAGTGGATTTTTTGTCAGTTATGTTATATGTTATGATGTGATGTGATGTGATCATATAATATGATATCAACTCAAGTCACCCTTATTTATATAGTGCTTTTTTCTAGACAGATTGTTTCAAAGCATCTTTAGTGAAAACAGGAAATTAATGGAACCAAGATTGTTTTGGCTGAACAGCAGATATATGTATATGTTATGATATGTTATGTCATATGTTATATGATATATCATGATGTTGTCATATGTTATGATATGATATGCTATGTCATGTTATGATATGTTATGTCATATGTTAAATGGTATGATGTTATGTCATATGATATACGATACTGTATGTTATGATATGATACGTTATATCATATGTTGTGATATGATACGTTATGATATATGTTACGTTATGTTACGACTAAACCTGGAATTCATTTTTACTCTGCTAGTTATTCCATTTACTTTTTATTGTATGGTATTGATAGGTAATTTATTTTATTTTATAAGGTTTTAACATTCAATAACACAATAGAGGACAAATGTTGTTCTCCATACCAATGTTCAACCAGACCAACTGTGACCTGGTTTAAGACTCAGTGCTGGTAACTGGATGGTTGCTCGATTGTTCTCCACAAGGAGCAAACCATGAGCCATTACCATTGTGCCGTTGAGCAAGGCTCTTAACCCCAGGTTACTCCAAGGGGATTGTCCTTGTAATAAGTTCATGGCACCGTTCTACTGTCAGAACAAGTGAAAGTCATGAAAATAAAAGTAACCGACCCTCAAAAGAAGATTCTATTCTTCTTCAGGTTTGCGACCTGAACGTATAAGTGTTGAATACTAATATGTTAAAATTATGGACATAATGTATACATCAAATATATATTTGTTATATTTTACTTTTGGTTTTTCTTTTTTCTATACTTTACATATATGATGTTTTAATTCTATTTGATTGGTCAGATGGCCCGGTCTGTTGTGATTGGTCGGAAATGAAACGGGCATTAGCATATCGTAATTTCAGCTCCGCATCTTCCAGCAATATTACACACTGCATGAAAGGTAATATTTGAAAAAGCATAGGGACAAATTTCCTGAATCAGCCTGTTTCATGCATGCAAAAAGGACACTCTGGTCATTGATAAAAGTCTAGATTTTGGTCCATATATTTGTTGTCAGATGCGATGAACTTGGGAATAGTTGTCTGCTACATTCCCTTACAACTGGAGAAGAAACAGGCTCCATCTGCGTTGTAAGTGGCCAGTTTTGGCAATACGCCACTGCTGATCTTGTATTCCTCAGCTAGTGCATCGTTGTACCAAACTGCTTAAATGCTTTTTGCATTAGAGATGAAAGAATTCCCTGTGTCCAGCGCGCCTGTGGAGGTCCGAGTAATAAATTAGATATATGATGACTAGCATTTGGCCTCCAAACTGCTGTATAATACATGAGCTGGGTTTCATCTGTTCTCTTTTCTCATTACTGATTTAATCAACAGCATTTGCTTATTAATGAATTATTTTGCTCGATTATGCTTGGAATTTCTATTTTCTATTTTTCCTCTCAAACAAGAGCACTTTTCACACTTTAAATCGCTACTAACCTCATTTTACTGAGGGGTTTGTAAATGTGAGGAAGCATAAACATTGACACAAAGCATTTTGAATAACCCGTAAATGTTTTTAAAATTGGTTAAATGATGCAAATGTTTTATTCTTATTTAGGTGCGATCAGATCTCTGTCTGATCATTTGAACCAAAAATAATTTGGCTATCTGAATCAGGGTTACTAAAACCAAAAACCATAAAAAAATTTGTTGTCAAAGCAACATTTCTCTCTTTTTTTTAAATGTGTATAAAGAGTTTATAATATATATTTTTCAGTTTTAATTATTTACTTCAGTTTTACTTATTTTAGTACATCAAATTAAACTATTAATTTATTAACTAATCAAAACTGAAATAAAAATGTATAGAAATAATAAACTAGACATAATAAAAAAAAATGACAAAAACAACAAAATTCTTAAAAATTAAACTGAAATGAAAATGGAAATATACTAAAAACTAATTGAAAATATTTTAAATGGATAATAATACTAAAATAAATGATCTGGACACAAAATGCATGTTAATGCCAGGTGTGCCAATCAGGTTTTGCTTTTTGACCTTTTTTATAAGTTTGTGCATGTAAGTGTGCTGGTGATGTGCTAATATTTTAAGCTGTTTGTTGTGACGTTTGCTGAAGCGTTTCAGTTAGTTTTTACGTTCTGCTCAGTTCTCGAACGTTTGGCTGCAGCTCTTGTGTTCAGTGTGTCATGATGCTGGACATAGCAAAAGTCTGAATGTGTTCATGCATAAAACCCCTCTGTACATTAGTGCATTACACTAGAGAGTCCACAGACTTGTGTGTGTGTGTGTGTGTGTGTGTGTGTGTGTGTGTGTGTGTGTGTGTGTGTGTGTGTGTGTGTGTGTGTTTCTGAATACTGAGAGAATATGACACAGAGATCAGGTGACTGTTGAGGGTCATTGCTGTTAGTCATTTTCTGTTACAGCTCTGTGGTGCAGGTTTTTTCAATAACGCTGTGGGGACTCCGTTTTTGTTCCACCCTGAATATTTCTATCCGTGGTCCCTTGTCCTGTGAGAGGACCCTGACACTGGTTGGCACAACAGTGTCTAGTCCTGCAGATAAAACCTGGTGCTCTGCTTCGCTGTATGCTGTCTACATATAGGTAGCAGGCTAACAAAAATGAGACTGACTTAAAATTTAAAACAAAGATCAATCTTGAAGTTTTGATACATTGATTGGTACATACAGTACATTTTTGACTAATTATTTTAATGTTTTAGCTTGAGAATTAAGTTTATTATTATTATTAATACATTTAATTTAATCAAATTAATTATTTAATCATTATTATTAACCGTTGTGCTGCTTAATATTTTTTGGAACTGATGATATTTTTTTTTAGGATTCATTGATGAATAAAAAGTTAAAAAGAACAACATTTATTCAAAATAGAAATATTTTGTAACATTGATAATAAATCAGCATATTAGAATGATTTCTGAAGGATCATGTGACACTGAAGATTGGAGTAATGGCTGATGAAACTTCAGCTTTCCATCACAGAAATAAATGATATTTTAAGATTATAGATAAATACATAGATATAGAGAGATAGATAGACGAGATATATATATAGACTAGATATATAGACAGACTAGATATATAGATAGTCAAGTATAGAGAGAGATAGGCAGACAGCATAACGTTAGCAGATATAGCTAACGTTAGCAGCTAGATAGAAATATATACAGTTGTAGGTTACAGTTTGACACGAGTTTTGAGTGTGACAGAAGCACAATGTTGTGTTTTATTGCGAGTGTACACAAATATAAGTAAACACTTTGCAGTTTGAACGATATCCTGTATGAACAAAATGTCCGCGCCTCTCTCTCACTCACACACACTACGAATACATGTATAATTCCACCCCTAATAGCTAGCATGATGCTTTCTATTTCTAGATGATAAAGACAAACATTACCAGTACTACGACACTATGACAAAGGTTACCGGTACTTATCTGAACTAACGTCATGATCATATACTGCCACTAGATATAAAGAAAACGTTGATTTTTCACTCGGTGCTATTCAATGACCGTAAAAAAATATATGTGTCGTTATTGTGCACTGCTGCTCGTAAGTTAAAACGGCTTGCCATAGCTTGTAGACTAGCTCCAGTGTTCATTTCTGCGTTGCTAAATGATAGCAACTCACCGGGACACTTCACCAACTCTCCACTCATTCTCCTCGGACCATGCATTCAATTGGCTTTAACGGCCATCAGTTCTTGGCAATTCTTCATTTGCTCTCTCACGTCTAGCAGGTTCAAAATTATACGGCTGCGGGCCATAATACATGTTAGTTCTTCTTGCCAACTCTTCCTCATCCCAGTCAGTCGCCATAGTTCTAATACTAGGCTGAGGCACCCTTTCCTCCGCTTCTCCCCAACGTGACGTCATCACAGAGTTGCGTAAAAAAAAAAATTATACCAGAAACGTAAAAAAATGGTCTTTAAGACCATTTTTGAGACATTTTAAAAATGATACACATATCTTGAGTGATTAATCAACCCATTAATCAACAGTGGTGGTTAACCTGCAACATGGCCTTTAAGATTAGAGGATCTGTAGAATTCTGTACTGACATTTTTGACATCCATAATTTAATAAGCTCAGAAAATCCATAGCGCACACACACATTTATTTAATTTTTATTTATATGGAACTGTTTTTGTATCAGTTATTTTCACGACTGAATCAAATGTATTTTCAACAAATATTATTTTCTTATGTAATACTGAGTCAGGCATTTTGGAAGACAAATTTTGACATTTCTAAATGAACTAGTATCATTTCAGGCAGACAGGAAGTATAAAGTGGCAGCTAAAAATAGAAACGCACACATCCAGCACTGTCTTATTGGGCAAAACGATTGATCTTATAAGGCAGCATAATATTGCTGCCTACTATTTGGAACGGGCTCACGTCTGGAGCTTGCCTGTGGTGCTTAAAAATGCTGTGTAGGCAGGCAGCTCCATTGGGTTTGGAGCGGAGCCATTCTCTCCTGTCAGATGTCTTTGAGGAAGCAAATAGGAGAGCAAAGTGACGTTTTGTTACACTAAATGAAATGAGAATGGCAGCGGGATATGCGGCCGATAGCGCCCAACGCTCCGGCTCGCTCTTGAGTGCCACTGACATTTCCAGAGGATGACGACACAGATGGGACTGAAGCCGGTTATTAGTCTCTGCATGTCTGCATTTACGGCCATTTCAACGCTAAATGTCAATTATCATTGTGCTCCTATTCGTCAGCTAACCTTCACTTCTGAGCATGAGCTCTCTTTATCTTTTCACTGCTGGACTATATGACAGCGTGAGTTCGTGGAATAGTTTAAAGGGTTGGTTCACCCCAAAATGAAAGTTCATTTACCGACCCTTATGTCGTTCTAAATTGAATTTTATATTTTCTGTGGAAAACAAAAGATGAGTATTAGAAGAACATCCTAACCGTTCTTTTCAATATAATGAAATTAAATGGGCCTGTCAAGCTTAAAAATAACATAGAACACCACTTGTCAAGTCAAAGTCTTCTTTATTTTTATACCGCTTTATACAATACAACCAAGTTTCCCAGTTGCTTTACAGTGCTAGGCAGGAAAATAATGATCAGTGATGCAAACGGAATTCAATTCTGCTGTTAAAGGATTAGTTCACTTCAGAATTAAAATTTCCTGATAATTTACTCAGTCCCCACGTCATCCAATATGTTCATGTCTTTCTTTCTTCAGTCGAAAAGAGATTTAGGTTTTTGAGGAGTTTTCTCCATATAGTGGACTTCAATGGGGTCCAACGGTTTGAAGGTCCAAATGCAGTTTCAATGGGCTTTACACGATCCAAGCCGAGGAATAAGGGACTTATCTAGTGAAACGATCAGTAATTTTCTAAAAAAAAATAAACATTCATATACTTTTTAACCACAAATGCTCATCTTGCACTAGCTCTGCGATGCGCCACGCATTACGTAATCACGTTGAAAAGCTTCCCATTTTGGAAGCTTTGTTATTAAGAGTGTATGGTAATCATTTACGACTGTATCTGAAATTTTGTGTCCTTTTTTTTTTTTTTTTGTGACCACTTTCGTTTATTCAAAGGTACAGGAGAGAATGGACAGGGAATTATATGGGAACAGGAAAGTACACAAGAAGAACTATACATCACTGCTGAACTGACATGAAGGTACATCTTTCACTATCAGTTTCAGTCCCATTCCATAACCTTCCATAAATTCAACTGCACTTGATGCAGTGTTTATTTCTTTATTCAACAAACCAGTTTTTTTTATGTATGGGAATCAATATCATGGTCTGATGTAGGGAGAGTTCGGAAAGAAGGCGTAGTTCAGCTGGAAATCGTCCACCTACGCTGCTTATTCCTGGCCTGCGCTGTTTCTAAAACAAATAAAAGTCTATTCCTGATTCCCGCGGCGTACAATAATCCCGCTCATGTGGAGCTGAGGCTTTTCCAGTGAGGAGTCATTTGAGGAGAGAAGGATTGTATTGCTCTCTGCCTGAGAGGTAATTAATTTCAATTCCATTCATTTGTCTCTTTGCTTGACATTTTAAGCACTGACACTGATGTGGAGTTTATATGGATTAATACCCCGGCTCATTCCCATTGTGGCATTAACCTGCTTTTGTGTATTATCTGAGGAAAACAGTCCCGGACGCAAGCGCGGATGACCCACATCATTACCCCGAACATGAACAAACATTTACAGGTAATCTCAAGTTAATGTGACATCTGATATTCATTTACACAAGTGCGGCCTGTTTACTGTCCTTCACAAGGAACCACAAAACAAAAGACCGTTGTAAAATTTATTAAAGATGCTTTTGCTATCAGTACGCACACCATTTTGCTGTCTAAATGAGAAAACGGAGCAATTGTAAAGTTTCAAAGCTTTTGTAAGGCTAATGGACATGGCAGTTAACATTTAAAGGGGGGTAGCTCACCCAAAAATGCTAATTCTGTCATCATTAATGCACTCTCATGTTCAAAAAGGACTCAAAAGCATCATAAATGTTGTCTATATGACTTATGAAGTCTTCAATCAAAAGATTTGTTTATAAATCATACTTATTCGTGAACAAACTCACTGAGTAGATTGTTAACGGCTGAGTCCAAATTGGTCAGATTCATGAATTAATCATTCTGACTGGTTTTGTGACTTAAATCAAAAGATCCATTAAAAAGATTGACTCAAACATAGTGATTTGTTCAAGAATCTGGTTAATTTGGTTCTGTGGAACACTGTGACCAGATCATTGAGTCAGTTAGTTTGAGAACCAAATCGGTCTGATTCATGAACAAATCATTCAGACTGGTTTTGTGAATCGAATCAACAGATTATTCACAAATCGGACCGATTCGTTTCTCAAACTCAGACTCGACTGTCATCCACTGTCACCAGATCATTGAGTTCGAATCAGTCAGATTGGTGAAATAATCATTCAGACCGGTTTTGTGATTCAAATCAAAATTTAAATTAATTTGTTTCTCGAACCCACTAAATTGACTGTGGATCACTGTGAACAGATCACGGAGTCAGTTAGTTCAAGGACCAAATATGCCAGATTCGTGAACGAATCGTTCTGATCGGTTTTGCGAATTAAATCAATGGATTCATTGAAAAGTGCTTCGCTCATCAATTAAATGCCGCTAGTTCTTCTGTTAACGTGCGAGACTGGATATTTAAGGGAATAATGACTTCAATTTCAGTCTGTTTATCACACAAAACTATCGTATGTCTTCGGAAGACTTGAAATATAGTGCATATGGACTAGTTTCAAGAAACTTTAAAGGTGCATGGAAGCTTCGAATTATAATTGCATGAAAAACATTGACCAGTACAGCCTTCAAAATATGTATTTTTGTCATTCGGATTAGGAACAATATGAGGGTGAATAAATAATACTAGAATTTTTTTTTTTTAGTTTTTTTTTTTTTTTTAGTTTGAACTGCCCATTTAATTTTGAAAAGGCTGCACAGGGACTCTCAGCTCTGACCAGGGGTGGATTAATCATTATTCCTTGTTTATTCATTCTGAAACAGCCTTGTTGGGTTTTTCCAAGGTCTGTGTGGATGAATAGAGGCTCTCGATGGGAGAGCATGAGTGGACCAAACCCCTCTGGGTGTTGAGAGGCTCCTCAAACAGAGACCAACAAAAGCTTAATCAAATGTTCTCCAACCCAAATACCACAGCCCTCCAAAAAAACACAGGGTTATTATAAAAAATGTATTTTTTTTTTTTATTTTGCCTGGCATTGGTTGTCAGTTTCAGTGAAGTTTTAGTGTTGCATAAAAAGTTTTGATTTGTTTTTAGTTTCACTTGGGTGCAGAGGAGTCTTAGTTTTCGACCACAAACTGTTCCATCTGCCTATGATGACGCATACTTTATCAGAAACTGTTTCTTTCTTAAAATAGTAGCTACCAAAGTTTGTTTAATTTGTCGAATTCGCATCAGAAAAACAGTGCTGTACATGCTGAGGAAAATGCAAGTAGCATCACTCTGGGGCACTTATGATTCAGAAGCATGGATTGATTCGCTCAGATCTCGTGTAAGCCTCTGATGACCCCCAACAAACACTCAGTTTCTCTAAAGTTTGCGAAGTTCATGGCATAGAATCTTTGAAATATGTTCAAGAGTTTTGTTAGAGGTCTTTTGGGGTCAACTAAATGAGACTTGAGAATTTTTTTCATAAAGACGGCGGCATTATTATTCGTTCTTAAAGGGACACCAGGCAGGAATCCCGTTTTTGTCAAACAGCGACCCCTAGAGTCGCTGTGGAGCACTTGTATTTAACGTTACTGTCGTAAATTTCTTTTGCCAAGTGTGTCAGAGGTTCTGGGTTCTAATCCGTACTAGTAGTATAGTTTATTTTCCTCATCAAAACCGATTGTTTATTAGTGGTTGTATTTCAAGCAGGGACACGTTTTTTGTGCATTAGGTTTTGTGATTTCACCGTAACAAATATAGAGTCTCTCCTCAACGGATTGAGGCGCGCGTTTGTGTGAAGACTGTGCGCGTCACAACAGAACACTCTATCCGCGCCACTGATCGCAGCGGCAACAAGCACTTTGGTCACTTGATTTTTAAAAACAACACATTTCAGATCGCCTCTTATTTAACAAACGAACGAAATGAATGCTCTACTAGAATTACCTGGAGATGTTTTATTTGTTTGTATGGGTACATCCGTGCCGCGAGATGTTTCAATGGGGACATATAACACCCGCAAATTACGCTCGTGTCTGACTCCTCGCTCGGTCAGTCTGCCGTTTCCTCTTTCTCTGTTCCTCCGACAATGCTTTCTGCATCTTATATGCCGGCTCAGCCATGACGATAGTGTGACAAACTCCATCCTTCTCTACCTTCCTGGATGGGGGCGTGTATGTGTGCAGTGCCGTAAAGGAATATGTTACATCGCGAGAGCTGATATCACGCGATACTTCCTGAGGCTGAGGCCGGCGGCCCGCCGCACCAAAGTTGCAAGTGAGATTTTTCCGCTCACAGGCACCAGGGGGGTGCGAGAAGGCCACCATTCAACCCGAAAGAAGTCATATAACCATTTCAATAACTCTGAAGCTGTTCAGTTAAGCTAAAAAAACTGCATAGAATCCCTTTAACACTTTGCTGCACACTGGTTTATTATTGTGTCTAGTTTTATTTATATATTAATAATTTTAATTAGCTTTTTTATTTTTATATTTATTTTCAGTTTTATTTTTATTTTATTTTGAGTGATTTTAATAGTTTTAGTTTTTTATATATATATTATTCAGCTTTAATTTATATTTATTTCAGTTAATTGACAAGGGTAACATTTATAATTTTCATATAATCTATATAATTTATAATATATATATATATATATATATATATATATATATATATCATTAATTAAAATAAAGCTGAAAAAAAATATTAAATTATAAGCTGAAAATTAGAAATTTTACCCAATATATATATATATATATATATATATATATATATATATATATATATACAAACATACATACATATATATATATATATATATATATATATATATATATACATACATACATACATACAGGCTTTAGTTTTAGTTAAGAATACCAACACTGCAAATTGTTATTGATCAAACACCTGTCCAATGTTTTTTTTTTTTTTTTTTTTGTAACACCAGAATACACCAATAGTAAAATAAAAACATCAAACTTAGAATATTAATTAACTAAATTAGGTTTTATTGTAATTGTTTAATTAAAACATTTTTATATAAGAATATATAATATAAAAACAAGAAATTTTCTCTGTATTAAAGTCCCCCTGTGGTGAAAATCAAGCTTTTAATGTCTGTGTGGTGTTTTAAATATGCTTTAAGACAAACCATGTGCAAATTCATGTCAACATCATTGTTTAGTATTTTCTCTTTAAAGCTGCAGTGAACCAATGACAGTCTCTCAAAAACACGATTTGAAATCGCTGGTGTTTCTGACATCACAAACTACTTTGTATCGGGTCAACGTGTGATCGTCAACGAGTGGATCCCTGAGCTGGAGTGAGTGAGTGGAGGTGGGGCTAATTTGCATATTCATAGAGCCGCATATACTAAATGAGGCAAGGGTGTAGTGTACATTCAAGCTAATGTAAGGCATAAAAAAAAGATTTCATGGAGAAAAACGTTTAAATGTCATTTTGCTGATCAAAGATGAGTTTTAAGGGATACAATTATTGACTACAGGGGAACTTTAACATTTATTTATTATTCATGTGAGTATACATTTATAGTTTCATTTTAGTTCTCATTCTACTGCAAATTCCCATTTTTGATTATTTAAAGACAGTATTTTTCGCTGTTAATGTTACTGATAACGTGCTGCACTGTTTGGTGCAGGTTTGAGACCCAAAGCCTCTCTGTGTGTGTGTGTGTGTGTGTGTGTTGTACTGCAGTGTCTGCTGTTGATGGATGGCGTGCTGCTCTGGCTTTAGCTGCAGTGTGCAGCGCTGGCTTCTGAAGGTGCGTGAATCTCTCTCTGTCTAAACGCCCCCTTATTTCAAAGCGGCTTTCAAAAGCAGCATCTTTGTCGTATGTTATTATGATTTCCCCAGTGAAGGCCGACAGCATCAGCCCAGCATCCCGTGAGGTGGTGTGTGCGGCTATCAAAGGACACAGCAGTGCTGGTCACACTACACCAGCAGATGTTGTGTTTCGAATGCTGTTGCCCAGCTTGAATCACCTGTGTTCTCACCAGGCCTGTGCTGTTTTTACAGTAACTGAACCTTCAATGCTCATGAAGTCAACATATAATCGTATATATATAATACAATCTTTTTTAAAAGTTCCCCTGTAGTCAATTATTCTATCCCTTAAAACTCCTCTTTGATCACCAAAATTACATATTTCAACTGTTTTTTCCTTGAAATAAAAAGACTTGTGTACACTAACTCTACACCCTTGCCTCATTTAGTATATGCAGTTCTATGAATATGCAAATTAGCCCCGCCTCCACTCCCTCACTCCAGCTCAGAGATCCACTCGTTGGCGATCACACGTTGACCTGATTGGTTACAAGATAGTTTGTGATGTCAGAAACACCAGCGATTTCAAATCGTGTTTTTGAGAGACTGTCTTTGGTTCATTGGAGTTTTAAGGAGAAAATACTCTGCAATAGTGTTGACTGATGAAATTCTACATGGTTTGCCTTAAAGCATATAAAAACACCACATAGACATATAAACAACATTAAAAGCTTGATTTTCTCCACAGGGGGACTTTAATGCATGTGATTATTGTTAATGATTCAACATGGTATTTTCAAGGAAAAATGTCTTTGTAATGTGTCAAATAATTTTCCTTTCAGCATTTCAACCAATAGGTGTCCACAATGTTTCAAAAGGATAGGTTCTTCACAAAATAATGGTAAATGCTCAATTTTCACAACCTAATCATGAAGGAAATGCCACATTGGAAGTACAATTGGGCTTTTATTTTATTTTAACACCAGAATAGACCACTAGTTAGAAATCAAACTATGAATAAATGTCCTAACCTATAAAAAAAATGTCTCTCATTGAATATCCTGTTTCGATTGGAAATACCATGTCATGGAATGACAATGGGTTGCAAATGTCATTTCATGTTGATTTTCATGTCAGTTCCTTTAATGAAGTTTCTGTTAAACCAGATTCTGGCAGTGTAAGTCATTAACATTCTAACTCCTAACTGTTGTACTTGAACAGTTAATTAGCTGATTCATCAGCTACCTATTGTTCAGTAGCTGAAGTAATACCTGGATTATGTGTATTTTAATTGAGGTTAGGTCCTTGAAATAACTATATGAGGCCTTGAGGGTGGAATAACTTTTGGCTCTGTGAGCAAACCTCTCATAATACATTGTGTTAAAGCAACAGCAATGATCGCAGAAAATTCAGAATTGAAGAATTGGTATTCATGAGTTGGTATTTGAATTAAATTGGCATCTATCTGTCTGTCTATCTGTCTATCTATCTGTCTGTCTGTCTCCCATTCTATATCTATCTATCTATCAGAATTGAAGAACTGGTATTCATGAGTTGGTATTTGAATTAAATTTGCCAGGATATTTACTTGGAATTTGAATTACAGGAAGAGGAACTCTAAAATAAAGTGCACTTCCATCTTGGTATATCCAGGTGGCATTTCAAAGAAATGTTTCTAAACCATTTCATTTTATACTTTTTTTTTCAAAGTTTGCTTTGACTAGTATAAACACCTAGTTAAAAAATTCAAACCATGCAGGATAACTAGATATATCTTTTTGTGTCATTAGCCAATCAGAAGATTCACAACCAATCAGATGACATTTAATTTTTATGTGCTCCAGGAATAGAGGGAGGAGAACATAATACTTTTCAATTTTCCTGAGCACTATGAATCTAAAAATGTCTTCTATTCGTAGTTCAAATTCCACCTATGTTTTGGAGAAATTGTGTATTTCATGCAAAAATAATGGCTTTTTTTTATTAACCATAACTTTCTAACTTACTGGTATTTTTTATTTTTAACGAAAGCAGCATTAGATACAGACGTTTTCAAGCTTGAACTGTATAAAATGTCCATTATGCACATAACACGTGGTTAATTCTTCATTTCAATCTGCTAAGACACAGGTATATCTCAGATCACTAGAGATTTGGCAGACATTTCATCTTGGATGACCATCCTTCATTTACAGCTGAAAACCAAGCTGTTCTTCAGTCCAAAAGCGATCCTTGCCAAGATCCGGCCATCTCTGTAGACGGCTCAATCATCTGTCCCTCAGAAAGCCAAGAACCTTGGCATTACAGTGATGAGGATCTGGCACATGTACCCAGTATATTACAGCCCTGACTTTCTTACCCCGTTAAGATCCCAGTCTCTAGAAGATACCAAATATCGACTGAAATGAATTTTGAATTGAGGAATTGTCTCTCTTTCAATCCATTAGTGTGAATTTGAATTTAATTGGCCACATCAAACAGGAACTGGAATGACAGGAAGAGGAATTTAAAGAATTCAAATCTCTCTTGTCTGTCTATTTTTACATTTATTTATAGTTTGTTCTATTTGTTTGTCTGTCTGCCATTCTTTCTATCTATCTATCTATCTATCTATCTATCTATCTATCTATCTATCTGTCTGTCTGTCTGCCATTCTTTCTATCTATCTATCTATCTATCTATCTATCTGTCTGTCTGTCTGTCTCTGTCTTCCATTCTATATCTATCTGTCTATATATCTGTCTGTCTGTCTGTCTGTCTGTCTATCTATCTGTCTATCTATGTCTATCTGTCTGTCTATCTATCTATCTGTCTATCTATGTCTATCTGTCTGTCTGTCTATCTATCTGTCTGTCCATCTGTCTGTCTATCTAACTGTCTATCTGTCTGTCTAACTGTCTATCTGTCTGTCTATCTATCTGTCTGTCCATCTGTCTGTCTATCTAACTGTCTATCTGTCTGTCTATCTGTCTGTCTAACTGTCTATATGTCTGTCTATCTATCTGTCTGTCCATCTGTCTGTCTATCTAACTGTCTATCTGTCTGTCTATCTGTCTGTCTATCTGTCTATCTATCTGTCTATCTATCTGTCTGTCTGTCTATCTATCTGTCTATCTGTCTGTCTTCCATTCTATATCTATCTGTCCATCTATCTGTCTATGTCTGTCTGTCTATCTATCTGTCTGTCTGTCTATCTATCTATCTGTCTGTCTATCTGTCTGTCTATTTAACTGTCTGTCTATCTGTCTGTCTAACTGTCTATCTATCTGTCTGTCTATCTGTCTGTCTATCTATCTATATCTATCTATCTGTCTTCCATTCTATATCTATCTATCTGTCTGTCTGTCTTCCATTCTATATCTATCTGTCTATCTGTCTGTCTATCTGTCTATCTATCTGTCTGTCTATCTATCTGTCTGTCTGTCTATCTGTCTATATCTGGCTGTCTGTCTATCTGTCTGTCTATCTGTCTGTCTATCTGTCTGTCTATCTATCTGTCTATCTGTCTGTCTATCTGTCTGTCTATCTAACTGTCTATCTGTCTATCTGTCTGTCTATCTGTCTGTCTATCTATCTGTCTGTCTTCCATTCTATATCTATCTATCTGTCTGTCTGTCTTCCATTCTATATCTCTGTCTATATGTCTGTCTGTCTGTCTGTCTGTCTTCCATTCTATATCTCTGTCTATATGTCTGTCTGTCTGTCTGTCTGTCTGTCTGTCTGTCTTCCATTCTATATCTATCTGTCTATCTATCTATCTGTCTGTCTGTCTTCCATTCTATATCTATCTGTCTGCCTGTCTATCTATCTGTCTGTCTATCTGTCTATCTATCTGTCTATCTGTCTGTCTTCCATTCTATATCTATCTGTCTATCTGTCTGTCTGTCTTCCATTCTATATCTATCTGTCTGTCTGTCTTCCATTCTATATCTATCTGTCTATCTATCTGTCTGTCTTCCATTCTATATCTATCTTTCTATCTATCTATCTATCTATCTATCTGTCTGTCTGTCTTCCATTCTATATCTATCTTTCTATCTATCTATCTATCTATCTATCTATCTGTCTGTCTGTCTTCCATTCTATATCTATCTGTCTATCTATCTGTCTGTCTTCCATTCTATATCTATCTTTCTATCTATCTATCTATCTATCTATCTATCTATCTATCTATCTATCTATCTATCTATCTATCTGTCTGTCTGTCTTCCATTCTATATCTATCTTTCTATCTATCTATCTATCTATCTATCTGTCTGTCTGTCTGTCTTCCATTCTATATCTATCTGTCTATCTAGCTGTCTGTCTATCTATCTGTCTGTCTGCCTGTCTATTTTACATTTATTTATAGTTTGTTCTATCTATCCTGTCTGTCTGCCATTCTACACATCTAAAAACTTTAAACATTTGTTTTTCTGGGTAAACATTTTAAATATACGTATATATACTTTTGAATTCTTCTTTTAATTCAAAATCAGATAACAATTCTTATCCTGTTTGCTACTTCAATTAAAATTAATAAAATAGAGAAATTCCAATCAATTCAGTTTTGGCGCAAAAGCCAAGAGCCATATATAACCATCATCCTCTACCCGACTGCAGTCTAAGTGCTTTGTCTTCAGCATGTTCGGGTATTATTCTATCTATACGCATCTTCTACTGTAAATGCTGTGAAAGTTCAGGTTGTGGCAGCTGCTCGCGTTCATTCTTCATTCTATTAAAATAAGAAGTGATTGTAGAGCAGAAAATGCATTTACGGGGATGTGATTGTTGCATTATGGAGTCGCACAAGCATTAAGGAAGTGCCGAACTGCTCATTCCTTTTAAAACAGGGTTCTGCTCCACAGAACTATTCATTTATTCATCATGTAATAAAGTCAGCCTCTTCTGTGAATGGTTTGGCTTTAAAATGGTTCATCAGAAAAGCAGGCCTCTGACAGATCCTGCTCTAGTGCTGTGTGTGTTGAGCTCTGTGCCAAAACTGTGAGATAACGAGCCCCCTGATGATCATTAGCTTCAATGACTATATAATGAGCCTGGAAAATATGCAGAGGTCAGAGAGGAAAGCCTCTATTAAAAGCATTATTAAACCACAAGGGTCAAAGTTCAGGACGACGAGAGTTGAGGAGTGTTCTGAGGTCCGGTTAGAGGAACTCAATGGTCTGCTGTCACAAGCTGCTCTTCTATTCACAGCTCCTACGCAGGATTCGCTGCTCACTAAACGTTGAGTAGATATCTCCTTTAAAGGTACCCTGCATTTTTAGTGGTTGACATCAATTGGCTCTCTGTTGCACTTTAATAGGAAGTTGGTATTTCTGCACATGGTCTGAAATGTGGACCGAAATGCTCATGTGGGCGTTCAGAGTTTGAATCCAGCTCGCAGTTTGTTGCACTTCCTATTGTTATTTTTTTAAACATATGCATTAACATTTGTCCAAGAAGACAGTTAAAACTGTATTTATTTTTGTTTGTTTATAATAAATATTTAGATTAAAATATTAAATATATTTAAATATATATATATATATATATATATATATATATATATATATATATGTAATTTTTTTATTCAGAATGTTATATATTTATATTAATTCATATTCAAATAATTGAATAAATATTCATATAAATAAACATTTAATTTATATACAAATATAAAATATATTAACATTAATATTTATTGAATAGATACACATCTTTCTTCAAAATTGAATATAAATGGAATATATTTGAATTAAACATTAATATAAATATATATTGAATATTAAATATCCTATAATAAATGTTTATTAAATGTTTTATATTTATTTTACAGCATTAAATATTTATATTAAATGAATAATTATTTATTCGTTCATTCATTTATGTTATATACAAATATTAAATTAATATTTATATTAAAATATTAAATATTTGTTGATTATGTACACATTTTTTCAGAATGTTATTTATTTATATTTCTTCATATTCAAATTATTTAACACATATTTAAATGAAACATTAATATACATATATAAAAAATAAATGAATAAATATTTAAATAGAATATTAAATATTGATGTTATAATTCTATTAATATTAAATATTTATGTAACAATATTAAACATTTATATTAAATAAATACACATTAATCATTCATTCCGTTAGAGCAAAAACATCTTGGTGCTCATGTGGACGATCAGAGTTCAATTCCATCCACCCCAAATTTTTTTCCAATCCCATTTTCCTTCTTTTTTCATTTTCCATCCTCTATATATGGCAACATTGCCAAAAAAAAAAAAAAATGAAAGCAAGCATGGAATTCGGCCTGTCAAGACATTTATCCATCATAAACAGAATGGACAAAGCAGCATTCCTTTTTAATCTCATTACTAGACATTTTGTGGAACGGAACGAAATGGCAAAGATTGATGGCGGGATGCTGGAAAATGAGGAAGGACCGTTCACGTTAAATGAACTCCTATTCCCGCTTGAGCTCTCAGCGAGTCCCCCATCTGCTGTCCGGTGAAGTGAGTTATTTAGCCATCGCGGGACCATCAGGGGTTCAAAGAAAATGATATCGCTCTGTACCAGCCATCTTCAGAGGGGTTAAAGCATTCCAGCGCTCAGTTCACATCAATTCTCCCACTTGTTTCAAACAGGCACACACAGGTTTCACAGCCGGCCAGGTTCCTCCCGGGAGCCGCGTTTCACAGGACTCTCTAAGGTCAGGCAACACTGCAGCGTCTCTCTCACTCTGGGATACGCCAGCAAATGCTAAATTAGGACACAGAAAGCCTTCATTCCAATAAAGCCTTGGTCTCCTGAGTCAACGGACAAAAAGATCAGGGTTTGCTGGAGGAGGTGGTAAATTATTCATGGCTTTATACGATTTGCTGGGAGCAATTCTCTCCCTCTCTCTGTTACACTCCTCTAGTCATTCTCTCCCTCTTGCTTCTCTAGAAACTTTTCCTCCACCTGCCAGTCAAGACATCCTGTTTCCCGTCATGTGTTTGACAGGATCTGAATATTGTATCTGAATGTTTGGACCAATCCGAAGGCCAGATACCAAGACATTTTCAAAAGGTACATGTAAGGCTTTTTTTTTTTTTCGATTTTCTTAAATTTTGTTGGTTTTATATATTTTCCCAGTCACTCTACATAGCTCCGCCCATGCTAAAATCTCATTGGTCCAAAATCGCTCACTGCTAATGTTATAACATCAATATGTTTTGATTGGCTGTCATTTTTTCACTTTGCATTGCAGTTTTAGTTTGGAAAATGAAAAAATACTATTTATTTGCATACCAAACAATAAGCACTCGAATACAAAATAAGGCAAGTCAATTTTGGGTTCTTTTGATGTTTTTCAACGAAGTCGCTTATGCTTGCCAGGACTGCATTTATTTGATAAAAAATACAGTAAAACCAGAAATATTGTGAAATAAATTAATTATTTAAATGAACTGTTTTCTCTTTGAATATATTTTCAAATGTAATTTATTACTGTGATGAAAAGCTGAATTTTCAGCATCATTACTCCAGTCTTCAGTGTCACATGATCCTTCAGAAATAAGTTGTGTTGCTTAATATTTTTATGGAAACCATGAATCTTTGACGAATAGAAAGTTCAAAATAATGGCATTTATTGAAAATGAAAATATTTTGTGACAGTATAAATGTCTTTACTGTTACTTTTAGTACTTTTAATGCGCCCTTTCTAAATAAAAGTATTAATTTCTTTATTTCTTTCAAAAAAAAATCTTACTGACCCCAAACTTTTCAACGATAGTGTAACAGATTTTGTCAAATGTGCTTATAAATTGGTTTAAAACAAATAACTTGAATTAATTGGGACATTGCAACACATTTATTCTCTTATCTGCTTAAAAACCTGATTAACATGATTAACCCTAAATTTGTACAATTGTGTTAAAAATAATCATGCGCAAACACAAACTTGCGTTAGAAAAGATCAAAAGCTTGTGTGAGAAAACACTGGTTGCTGATTGGTCAGTGATGTTTTTAAAGTGTGGCTTAGCAAAGGGTCTATTTACATAAAAGGTCAATCCGGTTCAATCCGTGATCAGTTTCAGCCCAACACAAAGAATCCGAGCAAACAAACAAGAACCTTTGTTGCCTGTGCTGAACGAGGATATCTGAAGATTCTCCTGGAGGCTTTTATCTCCTGTGCAGAAACTTTCTAAAGTCACACTGATCCTGGGCTTTGATCCTGAGCTTTCTGTTCTACAGTATCCTCTTCCTCTCCAGAATCCAATCTCTATCTCTCTTTCTTTCCCTGTCCTCTGGTCTTTCGACTCCACAGCATCATAGACATTGTCCCCTCATTCTTGGTCTATCAGACTCGTGCTGTTGAGTCCTCGGCTAACATATTGCACTGGAACATAGAGGATCCATCACTGTCATATACGTGCATAGAACAATGATTGAGAGACAAACACAAAGACGGGTGAGAGTAAGATAGCGCTTGTCAAATCATGGTGTAATCATTATCTTTCTTGTTTTGCAGTAAAAATGTCTAATCAACCTTAAAACAATATAAATTTACTTGGAAAAAAAGAGAAATTAATACTTTTATTCAGCAAGTACACA
Organism: Gila orcuttii; assembly: GCA_026230005.1. Lineage (NCBI taxonomy): Eukaryota > Metazoa > Chordata > Actinopteri > Cypriniformes > Leuciscidae > Gila > Gila orcuttii. The sequence continues at coordinate 6,885,366 of JAPDVR010000025.1, forward strand.
TTAAATTAATCAAAAGTGACAGTAAAGACATTTATAATGTTACAAAAAAATCTATTTCATCTGTAAATCTGTATAATCGCTGTTTCCACAAGAATATTAAGCAGAACAACTGTTTTCAACATTGATAATAATAATAAATGTTTCTTGAGCAGCAAATTATCATATCAGAGTGATTTCTGAAGGATCATGTGACACCGAAGACTGGAGTAATGAAGCTTTGCATCACAAAAATAAATTATATTCAAGTATATTCAAATACAAAACAGTTATTTTAAATTGTAATAAAATTCAAAAGTATTACAGTTTTTACTTTATTTTTGATCAAATAAATGCAGCCTTGATAAGCATAAGTGATTTTAAAAACACACAAAAAAATCTTACCGACCCTAGAGCTGGACGATAAAACGATAACGATAATTATCGCAATATAATTTCCTCCCAAAAAATATTTCCACAATTCGACTATTTCATGTTTTTTTACTTTGATGATTTTCTATGATGCTTTTTTCATTAATTTGAAAAAAAGACCTCAAAAGAACTTTATTTTTCTTACCCCATTAGTATATAATGTGTTTGTTCTTTTAAAGGTGCTCTAAGCGATGTCACACGTTTTTTAGGCCAAAACATTTTCTTTCACATACAGCAAACATCTCCTCACTATCCGCTAGCTGCCTGTCCCCTGAACACACTGTAAAAAACACGGTCTCCACCAGACACCCCAGGCTCCACAAACGGCAACAAAAACAAACTGGGCTAACCCGCACCACGAAACATAACAAACCGTTCCAGCCAATAACCGACAAGAAGGATTTGGGGGTGGGGTTTGGGGGGTTAGTGCGCAGATGAGGAGGAGGGAGGGTCTAGCTAGCCTCCATTTTGTTTGACAATACTTCGAATGTCAACAAGAAGTGACGTCACCTGACATCGCTTAGAGCACCTTTAAACATAAATCTAACAAATGTACTGACAAAATAACACATTGATCTTGTTTTAAAGGATAATTCCGGCGCAAAATGAACCTAGGGTGTAATATCACATTGGTACCGAGTCAACCGTTCTCTGGGATTTGTTTTCATGATAGTTGAATGTAAAGAGTTTTATCTCTAAAAACTGTTTAGCTTATAACCCTAGTATATGGGGCATCGAGTAAGTAAAAATAAACATCGGAAAACAGTATCGACCAGTCGAACCACGAACGCCGTGCTTCGAAGTCACAGTTCAGCTCACGTAGCACGGCGCTCGTGGTTCGACTGGTCGAGACTGTTTTCCAAAGATGGCTCCTGCTTGTATACGCGAAGTGTCCTGTCTTTATAAAGTATCTTCTTATTAAACTGTCTGTACACTTACAAAGTTTTCAATGCTTCAGTTTGCAGGTAGGGACCCTCATTATGCTACCGTGTTAGTGTTACTAACTAGTGATTTTTATTTTTACTTACTCGATGCCCCATATACTAGCGTTATAAGCTAAACAGTTTTTTTAGAGATGAAACTCTTTACATTCGATTATCATGACAACAAATCCCAGAGAACGGTCGACTCGGTACCAATGTGATATTACACCCTAGGTTCATTTTGCGCCGGAATTGTCCTTTGAGGACGTTTTAATTGGGAAGCAAGATAAAAATACTGATAAAGAAATCCAGATTGATCCAGATTCAAAAATTTGAAAAATTCACAAATAATCACAAAGAAATAGCAAACAAAACATTGAATTAAACGTGAAATTTTGAAAAACTGAAATTGTATTTTCTCAGAAAACGTACTCTTGATCATCTATTTTATTACAACTAAATAGGAGAAATCCCTGAGAAATTCCAGAGATCTCATTTGTAATTTTTCTCTCCCATGGGACAGTTTGTTCCATCAGAAAACAGCTACTGTGATGGCAATGAAGAGAACAAATGTGATTGGTGCATCTCTCTCTCTCTCTCTCTCTCTCGGTTTCCCAGACTCCACTTCCTCCCTCCACCTTGTGCCGTCCTAACGCTCTCCCTTCTCTCCGTCTCTCACTCCACCTCTCCGTTGGCTGACTGTAGGTACGCCCTCTGCTCGAGTGTTTGTCGGTGTGGTCGGAGCGTGCGTGTGTGTTCATGCGTGTTGGAAGCAGGTGGATCACGGATGCGTCTGCAAGCTCTTCATCAAGGTTGTGTTTTGTGAGGAGTCCGGACCGCATCAGCATTCTGGATATAATCCCGCTCCTGTGGATACGGACACACACTAACACGGGCACATCCCACTGCCGTTAAACATCCGGTAAGAGGGGTTTTATTACTCTCAGTGACCGAGGGAGATGTTCGGGTCCCAACTGAGGTTTTTGTTTGTAAAGCTCTTCTCAGTTTGAGCTCTTTGAAACTGGTTTGGCATCAAATAAAGCAGCTCTGATTTTTTTTTTACGTGTTTGCAAGAGATACCCGTTAATATTTCATACATCACAGTGTGCGATGTCTATATTTAGTCCGGAGTAATGCTTTATTTGGTACATACGTTCAGATACCAGCCAGTTTCTCTGCCAGGCGGATCATTTAAAGAGCGGGAGGGGCTGAGAGGCATTCTGGGTACAGCTGACACATCTAGAAAAGCGAACAGGCGACAGAGAGAGAGAGAGAGAGAGAGACAGGTAGAGAAGGCTCTGTAATGAGCATCAATATTTATTAGATTTGGCCACTTCAACCTTAATTTCACTCTGTGCGCTCGGAAACTAATAAGAGAAAAATGTGATTAGGCGTCATGGGTAGAATAGCACTTTCCACTTCTCTCCCCTCCAGTTAAAAAGCGGGGAAAAAAAAGAAAGAAAAAAACGTCCACAGGGAATTTAGGAAACATCCACACGTGACAGAAACGCTTCTCGGATATTTTAGGTTGCCTGCATGGAGGTTTTAATGTTAATGACTCTTGTTCATACCTAGATCAATAGCTGTAAGTTATTAATATGCTTCTAAAGATTGGTTAAGAACAAAACATATAGTATTTCAGATGTTTGTATAGTGACCGATAGCTCTCGACACATCTTCTTCTGACTGAACAATGCCCGATTATTGTGGGCGATGTCACATGATCACAAACACACTGCAAAAAATGATGTTCTTCCCCAGTATTTTTTGTCTTGTTTTCCATTTCTAATCATTCTTAAATCAAGATACATTTACTTGAGAAGCAAATTACTTCTATTTCTCAAAAAATATCAAATTACTTCTATTCTAAAAAAAAAAAAAAATTAAAAAACAATATTAAAACTTAATTCAAAGGGAAAACATGTTTATTTTTCATATTCCACTGGCAGATATTTTTTCTTGTTTAAAGCTAAAACTCACTTAATTTTTCAGGAAATGAGACTTAATAGCTCATGTAATTTAGCATCTCAAGTAAATGTATCTTGATTTTATAATTTTTTGCAGTGCAGGAGTGTTCCCTGCCTTCTGTTCTCTTAGATACTCTATCTAATCACATCTGCCACTGTGAAGTTAACTCATTTATGAAATATTACCTCGCGGTCAGAGTTAGTTGAGTGAAATCACGATACGTCCGGATTCTCAGCGTTCTCAGAGACTGTATTAGTGGCTGATGAGTCTCAGGTCTCACTTCTCTGAGACGGATTGAGACGTACACCGATGTTCTTGCTTTTGTTGTGAGCTCATGGTGCTGGGAGTTTGATGACTTTGGGGGAAGCTCTGCTTGCTGTGCTAATGGTGCTAAACTCATTAAAGGCTCATTATCCACTTTTAGGACATCTGTACATTGATTCAGTTGGTTATTTTTGTTTTCATTTACCACATCTGTTGCTGTATGCCTCATCCTAATATGAGTCTGAGTATTATTTTCTTCCATTTTCTCTGTCTGAATTAATATGGGATTTCAGTCTAATTTAAGAGAGAAAGAGACAGACAAATTCAACATAATCAGTCATTTCATGACCTGAAATAAACAAATGAGTTAACAAATAAATGAGTGGAATAACGGGAATAGTTTAATTCAACATGAAATCAAAATTGACCCTATTTACTTTCTTAAATACATATTTTGTCGTCATAATCTTTGATTTAAAAATTGCTTTCCTCTGAAAGGACTTTACTTTCAGCTTCACGTCACCAAGTTCTGACCCAAATTTTCATGATCCAATCAATTCCCAATGGATAAATTCAACCTACATTCCCAATGAAGATCCTGATTCATTCATAATAAAGATTATCAAAGCAATGGAAATAGTTACACTTTGGGTCAAAAATACATACTTTGTCCTCATAATCTTTGATTAAAAAATAGCTTTCCTCTTAAATTACTTTACTTTTTTACTCACGTGACCAAGTTCTGACCTATTCCTTGTTACTTTTCATGATCCAATCAATTCCCAATGGATAAAATCAAGCCCCAACCTACATTCCCATTGAATATTGATTCACTCATAAATTGAAGTAAAATCTTATTCACTAACCTCCCACATGTTAGTTAACCAGGCTCTAATTCATTTTTTATTTTATATTTGTAATATTTTTTCATCACGCAGCTTTTAATCATTTAAATTTTTATCATATTTTAAATTTACAGTATATTCATTTTTTATATTACATTTATTTTTTTTATTGTTTAGTTTTTCACAATTTGGCTGCTTATTTTGTTTAATTTCTATTTTAATTATTTATTTTTCAAATTAACTTATTTTGGTAATTTGAATAATTTTGTTTACCTTTTATTTAATTTATTTTTTAAATATGTAATACATTTTTATTTTAATTTTTTAATTTATATTTTTTATGTTTTAATTTATTTTAATTATATAAAGCATTGTGGTTCTTGTCATGGCATCAGTAATGATGTTAAATATATCGAGTCGCATGTGCAGTTGAGTGTGCGTTCAGAATTTGAAAGTGCCGTATCAAGTACTTGGATTATAGTGGTGGAGCGAAATTTCCCAATAGTCTGTGAATTCTTGCATGCAAAATGGATTCAATGGCAATTCTGTGATTTGCATAATTTCTCTTGACTATTTTTGCCCGTTACTTTGGCTAAAAGCCTTTTCTGTTTGCAGGACCATAGCCACCATACAGCACATCTCTCTCAATAACATATATTAATCATTTCAAATAGGGGATGAGATCAGCGGTTGGTTTTCAGTCTTGGTGCAATCCCATTTCCCTTTTTTTGTGAATCCCATTTCCCTTTTTTGGGGTGCAAAGCATCACGTGTTGTGTAGATGAATTTTGTAGCTGTGAAAATGAATGGTTCTCACGTTCTCATTGTCAGTTTTATGCACTTTCAGTAAAGATGGATGAGGTTTTGATGTGCCCTGAGGATCTGTTCATTCAGGAGGCCTTGCTCTTGATGAACTGAAGAAGCTCCAGGTGGACATCAGCTCTCCACAGAAAGCATGCCTTGCAGCCTCTGGCAGCTTCATAGTGGAAGACTAATCTCTCTTTTGGCAAAGAAAAGCGACTTCCCGGGGGAACTTGAAGTGGATTTTTACAGGAACTCATTGTTGAAGATGGTTAAAGCACATTCCCAGCCAACAATGTCTTACGCGTGACCTTCTGCCTGTAGCACACTGGTTCACACAGGGATCTATCAAACATCTGTAATGGAGAATGTGTGTTTTCAGGTACACACAGGAAGTGAAATGTGCCAGTAATGTTTGACGTACGGCCGTCACTCTGCCTCCAACCCAACATAAAGATCAGGATGCATTATCACGTACGAAAGAGCGAAAGAGAAAGACGGAGGGAGAGCGTGACCTTATATTCCCAGATCCATCTGTGTCATGTTCGATGTTCTGTGCTCTCCTCAGAGCAGATCTGATTGTTCTGGATGGTGTTGCTTTGGGTTGATAACCGTCAAACCCCTGACAGATAGAATCCATCTCTCGTACATCTGTTCTTTTTAACGCGTTTAATGAAAACGGAAAAGTCTGTTCGCTGCCTTTTATCAAAGACAAGTTGCTCTCATCTTGAGCGTTTCCTGATCAGAATTCCGTGCCAGACTCTGACATTTAATTTGCTGCTAAATTGGGGTGAGAACGGTGTGTGAATGAACGGCCGATTCTCTGATCCAGAGGCGTGCGAACAGAGGACTGCTGTTATTCATGTCGGAGAGGACAATGACAGCAGTCACAATAAAAGCTTTTAAAGGAGACAGAGGACATTGTGTGTAGTCAGGAAGGGGTTTTATAGAGTTCAACAAGGATGAGTCATTAAATATTGCACTAAAAAAAGCATTTTCTTAATCAGGATTTTCATTGTGCTTTCTTGTGAAATATCCTTAAAATTCGACATTTATTTAAATGCATAATTACTTAAAACATTGAAGGAAATGTTTAAATAAAACAAAAATATTATTATTATTATGTCTGAGGTACACCAACAGAAATGTTGGGTTCCACTTTATTTCTATAGTCCACTTCAAACGTTCTATTAACTATAAGTAACTCTCATTAGAGTATTAGTAGACTGTAGTAGACTGTAAGGTTGTTAGGGTTCGGGTTAGTAGAATTAGTTGACTTGTAGTTGCCAAGTTATGTGTAGTCAAAATAAAGTGTTAGCAGATATTAAACAGAGTCTACTAATACTATAATGAGAGTTAGTTGGCATGTAGTTGCAAAGTTCCTTATAGTTAGTACAATGTCTAAAGTGGACTATCAAAATAAAGTGTTACCAAATTTTGATACATTATTTTTTTACATGCTGTCAAATAAATGTGGACTGTCACTTTTAAGCTTCGAAAAATTATTGTAAAAAGTGATATATATGACTTGTGCAGTATAAAAGAATTCAATTTAGGTGAACTGTTTCTTTAAGACTCGATTTGTTTGTAGCCAATATATCTTTGTAAATCAGTTGATCATTTATATATATTTATAACTTACAACTAAACAAAATAATCTCTAATTTACTAGAGGTTCTGACAAAATGTTAATTGCTGCTGTCTATGTAAAAATGTAATTCATTTAAATTAATAAATTTTTTTTTAAATCAGTTTGAATGAATGTTTTAATGACTCACTATAAATACTTCACTTGTTTCCTTACTGGATGAATCAGCGTTTTTGAACGAATCTCTTGAATGAATGGTTCAATGACATAAATGTTTTTGATGGTCACTTGTCGCCACCTACTGGTTTAATGATATAATCGATACAAGCGCCAAGTTACTTTTAAAAGGTGATTTGCTTTATTTCGAACGCTACCATAGATATCACTGTTTATATCCAAACCATACACTTTTAATCCAGTATCGTATTAATATTTGTAACAGAAATAATTACACTGTGTGTGGTTGAAAAGACAGTTTGTGAAGCTGTTGCATGACAACTTTTCTCTCTGGGTCAGTGGCATATGAGTGTTTGAATGTTCAAATGTGATTTTTGTCAAAGGCTTAATCAAAGGCGAATCTCGTTGGCATTTAGGAATAAGATTGTGTGGGTGGTTGAGATTGCAATCTTTTACCATTATTTGTGCAGCTCTATTAGAAAACAAGACAAAACTACCCAGTAGGAAAATTATTTTTATCATTGTGACGTAAACACTCACATACACTACCTGAGCGACTGACTTTCTGAAACTAAAGTAATTTGATTCGTTGTAATTACCTTGCGTTAACTCACAATTACATTTCACTACTAATGCACAATATTAATACTAATGCACTCATGAAATCATATAAACTAGACAATCTGTAAACACATCTTGTCATTAAAATTTCCCCGCTCCATTTTCTCTGTCAGAATTAATATGGGATTTCAATCTAATGTAAGATAGAAAGAGACAGACAAATTCAACATAATCAGTCATTTAATGACTGAAAGAAACAAATGAGTAAACAAATAAATGAGTGCCTGATTATCAAAGCAACGGGAATAGTTTAATTCAACATGAAATCAAAATTGACCCTATTTACTTTCTTAAATACATATTTTGTCTTCATAATCTTTGATTTAAAAATTGCTTTCCTCTGAAATGACTTTACTTTCAGCTTCACGTCAACAAGTTCTGACCCAAATTTTCATGATCCGATCAATTCCCAATGGATAAATTCAACCTACATTCCCAATGAAGATCCCGATTCATTCATAAACTCATTACGGAAGTAAAATGTTTATTTTAACGTTGTTTTGTAAGCCGTATTGAGAAAATCAGTGACCAGGTTTTTCAGCTCTCCTTTTGTTTTTCAGCTGGTGTTTTGATGGCGTTTTGCATGAAGCTCTACAAAAGCGAGCGCATCCTTGGGTGAACGCACCTTTGAAATCTCTGCCGTCAGAGCTGATTGCTTTTGAAGTGCTCTGGTAATGAAATGGTCGTGGAGATTCTCGTACGAGTAAGAAATGCTGTCGCACGTCTCCCTGTCTCACCTCCAGCCCCCTGCAATCAGAAAGAGGTGATTGAATTCTGCTCATTAACAGCCTGAGCAAAGACAGACGCTGTTCCAAATCCTAGTGAGCTGCCTATCTAGATGGGTTTTTTAGACAATACAGGCTCATTCCCAACACAAAGGCTGTTATCCTGTTTTATGAAATGCCTTGATTGAGTTGCATGGACTTTGCACAAGTAATGCTTGCGGTACATATCGCCCATGTTGATTAATGTTTTATACATTTTGAGATTATTGTCATCTTGAACCGTCATGCCCTGCTCTTGGTTTTTGGATCTTAGATGCAATTTGGATTGACAAGATGGATTTTAAGTTGCACGATTACTGTAGGTGAAGTTTCTGTTAAAAATGCTGTGCCTATAAATATAAAATGTTTTTTTTTTTTTTTACTTTATCCCATATTATGTTTTATTTTTTACTCCGAGATGGACAGGGCTTCACAAAGCTGCTTTTACTATACAACAAAAATGGTTGCCAAATTCAGTTGCAATTTTGCATTTTTGTATATAAATATTTTTTAATTTGCATTATTGGACAGGATTTGATTATAAACAAAAAACGTACTTCACAAAATATATAATATATCGGTAGACATTGGATCTTTCCAACGGATAAACATTGTGTTTTCACCAGGATTATTATAGTTAACTAAAACCAAAACTAAAACAATAATAACTTTTTTACAAAAATGTTTTGGGTACTTTAAACTAAAAAAAAAACAAATAATATATATATATATATATATATATATATATATATATACATTTATAATGGAAAAATAACTACAAATTTAACTAAAATTAAAATAAAAACAGAAAATATTCATATAACTAATCATAATTTAAATAATTATATTAAACTAATAATAACTAAAGTAATAAACTTACTCATTTTCATTTAATTAAATAAATTACATTGTTTATCACATGATTTTTAAGTAAAAATTTTGTAAAATACATAAAATTGTGTAATATACATAAGTTTCATGCTCTAGATTGTTATCACCATCGTAGAGTATGTTGCAAAACTCACATCAGTTAGCTGTTAAATAAGGCAATCCCAGAATGCATTGCAATGACAATCAGTCAGATGATGGAAATGTTGCTTACAAATATAATCATATTTTATATGTACCTTAAAGACAATTATATTTCTAACTGAGCTATTATCAATATTTATTTTATGAACGTTTCCGCTTTTTATTTGGTTCAGTATTGATTCAGTATTGAGGAGCACCGGGCGTCATCCAGGAGCAATGAGCTTAACCAGCCTCCTGTAACGCTCTATTAACTTGCGTCAAACTGCGCTCCGCTGTACTAACATTACAGTGGGAGTATCTGATGAACTATTCAGGGTTACATTAGAAATCACCTCTCAGTCTGATATATGTCTCAACTAAACCTTCCATCTGGAAAAAATCACCCTTCATTAATCAGCGCTGAGCTCACGGTTCAAGAGCAATTTTCCAACTCAATGTTAATTAAACAGAGTAACTCGTCGCAGGTTAAAATCCCCGACATCTGTTCACGACAGTAATTTCATAAATTAATATTTAAAAAAAATGACCTTTCGAATATTAATAGTAACCTAAAAGGGCAAAAAGCCCCATAAACCGTCTGTGACATAATCCTTAACAACCTCAGTATGACCTCACACATTACACATCCCGAGAGCAAAATCTGCTTAAATATACAAAAGCTACATGAGCGTGAAATAATCACACGTGTTTTATTTAAAAGCATTTAAACATTAGATGTACTGACACAACCCTTCTGTGTCTTTAGGCCACTTCTGACTGTTTTTGCTAAAGAATACACTATAAATACTGCAGTTTTTGCACACCAATTATTTTTTCAGTGTGTTAAAGAGATCATGGTTGCAACATCCAATGAGATTCCAGTGAGGATTTTGTCCATCCTGATGAACAACTGTACAATGATAAGTGGAGATTGCATTGGATTTCAGTTACATTTCTTAAATGCAGTAGCAAGCAGTTTAACTACATGGATAATAGCAAAGACTTTAGATATACAAAGACGGTGCACATATATTATGGGAGAAAGTGCAACTCGCAATTAGGGCTGGGGCTGTATGGATTTTTTCTAACGGCGGTTGAAAAGCAAGAAACTCCCACGGTATAGCGGTAAACCGCTCCCCAACTCGCGAAAAGTCGGATTTGCTCCATCTATTGATGATAAGTTTTGTTTAGAAAACATTGAATCCATGTAAGTCACAATGTCATTATACATAATCCATGTCATTAGAATCAATGAATCCATATAATTAGACACAACGTGCACACATGTGCAGGCCAATGTTTGTTTTGCGGTGATGACGGTGACGAACTCAGACCCGTGGTTGGAGTCACGTGACCGCGGTATTGCGGTAATGCGGTAACCGTCCCAGCCCTACTCGCAATATGGCGGAATAAGTCCCGCCTTCTAAATAAAAGAGACAATCTCCAATTGGCGAAGTCCTTGCATCATTGCAGCTGCCTTTAAAAGCAATAGAAACAGTCTGTGTTCTGAGACACGCATTGGCTGGTCCAGCCTGAAAAAAAAAAGTGTCATTATTTGAGCATTTAGAAACAAAACTTATGAGACAGTTGTTGTCAGACTTCATTATGGACTTCAAATATGAAATTTAATCTTAAGCTTGGTGAACAGCTTTGGAGAATTTTATGTTTCCCTATTCAAAGAGATAGGAGCTGTACATGCATGAGTGAAATAGCCGGAGGTGTTTCAAAGCGGGCCGCAGTGTGAGATGACTTGCCTGAAAGGGACTTTGGTCAAAGAGAAGGTGGAAAAATGTTGGGGGTTGTTTGGTATAAGAAATTTAACATGATCGTTAGACTTAATTAAAAACAAAAGTTCAACAAAAGTGTAGAAAACAACCTTTTTTATGTATTCAGTTGTTCACCCCAGTTGTTCCTCAGTGATTATATAAGAATAATCCGTAGCGTAGTGGTTGTGATGCTCGACGGAGTCAGCGTGTCAAATACAGACACCAGTTCAAACTCTGTCTGAGAGCTAATTAGTCACACTTCATTATGAGTCTGACTGAAGGTGATGGTAATAATTACATTGAGGTTTCTCTGTTTATTCGGCCACATAAACCTTTGGCGGTGGCCTTTCCAGAAGAAGAAAAAAAAACAAAGGTCATTGTTGCTTTTCTGCACAATAATAAAGGCGATCTGAGAAATCTCTTGAGGTAATGGGCCAGAACCGTGTAAACAGCAGAATGTGCGTCATTAACACCAGAAACGAGAGTGGCCACCTCATGTCATTACAGGCTGCTTCACCAAACAGCTGTAGCACATTATGGGATATCTGAAGCCCAACGGGGATGACAGAAGAAAACCCTGAAGCCTGGTGCACACTGTGGGATTTCTGTTTTTCTGACCTAATCATGTTATACACTTTTGGATGAAATGGTTCTATATTGAACCTTATGGGCTGGTTCACACAGAACAAGTTTCCAATGTTTTTCTATGTAAACACTCGTTAGACGGACATGTTTGACCGTTGCGCTCATGTCTCGCATCTTTTGCACGACACTGCATTGTAAAATCTCCCCGCGTCTTGCGTTTTTCAAAGCAAAAATGCTTTCTGTGTGAATGGCCCCTAAGGATTCTGTCAGGCGCTTCATATATATAACATTTTAGGGGTTCCCATCATTGGATCATTTTAAGGATTTAGTTTTAATTAATTGATTTTGTTTTAATACATTTTTTTATCAAAGTGCCCCAATTTTTTTTTTTTCGGATATTACCTTTCATGTAGTGTGTAATATAAAAGGTCTGCAAAGTTTCAAAGATCAAAGTTCATGATAAATGGAGTTATTGTGTCCCAAAAGAAAGAACCGATTCTGAACTGCCTGAAACAAGTCTTTAGTGATTCCAGTCTTACTTCCTGCACAAACCTATGTAGGTCTGTAACAAATTTGCATAATTCCAGTCTGGTCTTCATTTTTGGTCTTCAACGTCTAATTTGACCCTCAAACACTGTAGTTGTAGCTGAGGCCCGGAAGAGTTTGGTTCATTTTGTCAACATGTTTTCTGCACTGCAAAAGCAAATCAACTTTGATGCACTTCAAAAGCATAAGGACTTAAGCTCGAATAAATACGATAATGGCATAGTTCCCAGCCAACATTTGTGTGTGAGGCCCATATGGGTATGAAATGGGCTGAAATATGTGGGCCCTATAGGATTGTCCATTATGGGCCCAATTGGGTTCCATAATGGGCAACATGCACAAGACCCATCTCAGTCCCAGCTTTATTGTTCATATCACTGTGTTTGAGGAATATCCGGAGCTAAAATTCAGATATGTAATGGTTTCCAACACACACTGTAAGCGGTATACCAATCACAAGAGACTGAGCCATCTGACCAATCAGAACAGAGTAGGCTCTCAGAAAGTAGCGGTTTAGTGAGACCGAGCCCTATATCAAACCGTTTCAGACAAGTAAGAAAGAAGAGTAAGAACGGATGTATATTATGAGAGAATTCATGTTTTTTGACCATGGAGACCTGCAGAACTAAATTATGAGCTTTTAAAATAGCCTAATGGGGCACTTTAAGACAAAATTTTATTAATTAAACAGCTCGTAAATATACTTTTATCGCAAAAAAATTAAATGACCTGTTAAACTAGAGTATTATGCAATTATGTAATACATTTATGTTTATATAGAACATTTTTGCCATAAAGGGCTCTTTAAAATTGTGCCAAGAACCCTAGGGTTTTATATAGAACCCCATTAAACCTTTTTTTACAAAGAGTGTATGGTGAGATTTGGGGGAAATCCAAGATGGTGCAACATCTTTTCAATCAAACTTTATGATATGTTAGCAATGTTTTGCACAGAAAAGGGGGAAAAAGCAGTCGTAGCTGGGTGAACCAGTAAATTAGTGGAATTACTAACTTTTAGATATATTTATGGTAACACTTTAGAATAATGTTAAATTTTTTACATTGTGTAATGCATCAGGTATCATGAACGAAAATTGTATTTATTTTCTACGTATGCATTTTAGTGGTATAAATTAATTTAACAATATATATTGGTGAGCAATTAGTATAACCATATTTATAAATTAATGTTATGTTGATTTATGTTGCAAAAATCATATAGACAATCATAATTTTTTTTTTATTTCTGTGCTCCTATTGGTTCTTCATTAGATGGTTGTCATAGCAAAATACACATTCTAGGACTTTCTGACCCAAAATAACATCAACAGAGTCTGAAATTAATTGGATTATTTGGATGTTGGTGATCATGTCATACTCTTAAGTAAATCTTATGATCTTGTGACTCCAAAAATTAGTCGTAGATAGCAAAATCATACAGTGTACATTGGGCTTAAAACATGTCAAGGCTTGTTTGATTCTTGGGCAATTAGGCTACGTTCACACTGCAGGCTGAAACGACCCAATTCCAATTTTTTTTGCCCCTATGCGACCTTGTATCTGATCTTTTCATGACAGTCTGAACGACACAGATCCGATCTTTTCAAATGCGACCCAGGCCACTTGGGTATGTGGTCCAAATCCGATATGTATCCGATCTTTTGAAATGCGACTTCAATCTGGACGGCTAGGTCACATGTATCCGACCCGCACGTCATTGATATGCGACAAACGTCATAATTCTGCATTGAAGTAGGCGGGAATGAGAAGATAAACAACAACTATGGCGGACGATGCTGAGACCAGTCAATGGAAGGGAAGCGAGGTTTCTGATTTAATTATTATTTGGGGGGACAGCTCTATTCAGGCCATGTTTAGCTACTTCCGCAAACAACAAGTGACGTCGTTGACCGTTGAGTACTCTTCTGCGCATGCGGGTCACTTCTGGGTCATTTCACGTTCACGTTCACGTTCACACACGAGATCACAAAAGGTCGCATTTAATTCGAAATGTGAACGGCCTTGCAAAAAAATCTGATTTTTTCAAAAAATCGGAATTGAGCATTAAGCCCCTGCAGTGTCTGAGTCACATTTTAATGTGTGTTTGAATCTTTAGATGGATGTTATTTTTGGCTCTGTGAATTTAGTTTCACATATAGTTTGTAACTTAATTTCTTATATTTTATTCAAAATCAGAAATTGCTGTGCTGAATATCAGTGTTTATTTTTTATACAACAGTTCATTACTAAAGAAGTTGATTAATTACAAATTTAAATTTAGTCATGGTATGTTTTATTTTCCTCCAGTAATGAACTGGAACAGCGTACATGAGTGGAATAAACAAAGATTTCTAATAAAAGAAACATGATATTAAAATCAGCCACATTATTGTGTTGATAAATGTCCCTGGTCTTTTGTGCATGATCCATTAGCACTTTATACTAAAGAAAAATAATGTTTTTCATAATCTTTCACAATCAAAATGTAATAACTTTCTCCACCTCTGAAATGACTTTTGCTAATAATACCATAGTCAACTTATTAGATGATAATAACATCATGTTGTCTTTTAAAGAAGCTAATTACTATTCATTTATTATTAAAGGAGAGTCAGTGATTGGTCGATGTGAGTCAGTATGTCAGATCTTCCACTTTTCATCTCTCATAATGTCCTGTAGAGATTTAATTTCCTCTGTTTTCTCCCATGACCCCAAAGCTTTTATTGGAAAAAAAAAAGCAGGACTTGACGGAAACTTGACTGAATCGAGGAAAAATGCGCAACTTCAATTTCCTCCGATCTGCATCTGTCTTTCTCATGTCTGTGTGTGTCGTCGTATAGCCCTGCTCTTCTGGTCTCATCAGGGCGTGTGTGTTTGGCTCTAAAGGTCTGCTGGGATGTTGACAGCTCTCTTCAGGTTGACTCTGTGTTGCGTAAACAGAGATTAGTGACCATACTGGCTCTTAATTAAAGTCAGAAAGCTGCCAGGGGACAGAGCAGGCCATCAAATATTAATGTAGACCGTCCCCGCAGCGAGCCGGCCCTGCGCACAGGGGGTTCCAGCGGGTGCGTTTCACCATGATGTGCCGTCGCACAAGCTCCCGAGGGATCGCTGAGTGTCATGACAGATCAAATGATGCAATGGAACTGAAGGGAGCGGGCGAGACGCCAGTGAAACATTCAGATGACGGCCTGTGAATGTCTTTCTTCAGGCCCGTAATGAGTCTATGTTTCATTCTGAGGGATCGCGTCCACGTCTGACTGAGGTCTCAATGTCATTGGCTTCATGCCTGTCTCTGGCGTATCTGATCTAGTGGACTCTTAAGAACGACAATGTGGATTTAGGGTTGACATTTTAAGTTTATGTCATAGGCTTTAGACTTTATGGTTTGGGGTTAAGGAGCTAAGAGTTTAGGATTAGATTTAGTCTTTAGGGTTGTAGGTTGTAGACTTTATAGTTTGGGATTTACATTTTGCCATTTGGTAAATGCTTTTATCGAAAGTGATTGAAAATGACAAACATCGCAAGCAGTGTCTCATACGAGAGCTATACCACAATTTTAGGATTCGTTTTAGAGTTTAAGGTTAGATTAAACAACAACAAAAAAACGAAAATAATTTAATTTCAACTAAACCTCAAACCTTTTATTTTCCTGTACTGGCGCATGCCTGTGACGTAAACGCGTACGCGACGAGAGCCACCTTGAGCAGATTTGCGTTTTTACCCTTTAGACGGGAACGCGACAGTGGAGCGTTATTAAGATTTCCACTCTGGAGGGTGGTTTCACTTTTCAGCGTTTTTAAGCCCCAAAAACGCCGTGGCCATGTTAACAAAAGGCTAATCTGATAAAATATTTTTACGTTTTCACCCGCGAGCGTTCTCGTGTAAACAGGGCCTTAGATTAAACCAAAGATTAAATGCCATTTAAGTAGCTTTTATAAACGTGCCATAGAAAGAAAAAAAAAACATTACTGGTGTGCATCTTGAGACAAACCGACACCGTTTTCAACTAAAAACGTAAAACTTTTTATGCTTTTTGGCCGTTCATTTTTTCATTTACACGACAGCGACGTTTTGGGTGCCTGGAAACGCAAACCTCTGAAAACAGGTTTCAAAGTGCAAGTTTTTGAAAACGGTCTCCATGTAAACGACAAAAATTCAAATCTCTGAAGACGATGATGTCATGCACATGCGTATTACGTGTTCAGTCTATAGTGTTTCATCGCCATCTAATGGCCTGGCTGCAGAATACAGTGTTTTTAGTCGTTTTCGCGGATTCGTGTGAATGGGGATCGTTTTGGCAATGGTGTCGTCTGTACACGGAAAACTCAAAGGAAAAACTTATCCGTTTTATGCTTATTGTTGTCGTGTAAACGTACCCATAGAGTTAAAGAGTTCAGATTTGGATTTCATCTAACAGGCTTTGGATTTTATGGTTTAGAGTTTAATATTAAGGGTTCAGTCCTCAGGGTTTGGGTTATATGATTTATAGTTTAGGATTTAAATTGTTATTTAGTAGATGCTTTTATCCAAAGTGACTTACAAATGAAGAACATTGCAAGCAGAGCCAACAGTAACACAATTTTAGAATTTCGTTAAAGATTATGGCTTTATGGATTTAGTCTTCATTTATAGGCTTTGGAGTTAAGGGTTTAGGATTGCGGTTTAGATTTAAGATGTTAAGTTTTAGAATTAGCTTTAGTTTTAAGGGTTTATGTTGAAGGCTTTGGCGTTTCAGTTTTAGGATGCTGAAGTTTAAAGTTAAGGATTAAGGGTTTAAAATTAAGTAGCTATGGGTTTAGGATTAGATTTTGTCTTCAGGATTTAGGTTGAATGCCAAGTGTTTTACAGGTGTAGGATGTAGGTTTAATTCTTATGGCGTTTTAAAACTTCAGAGGAATTAGATTTAGAAGTTTAGGTTGTAGTATACATTTTTTTTGGGGGGGGGGGGTTGTTGGACAAAAATATCCTTTAATATTTTATCATGACATTCTATTAATTGAAATATTTTTTCTCACTGTCCAAAATTACTCTAAATATTTTATGTGTGTGTGTATATATATATAGTGGTTTATTTTATTGTCTCATATTTTCATCAATGGTATTTTTAATTAAAATAATTTATTTATCACAGTGATGCACATTTTTCATCTTGCCTTTGTTATAATTGACAAAAAAAAAACATTTTTGCTGAGATTAACACTATAGTTTCAAGAACTGGCAAACAATTACTTCATTACTTCAACAGTGTTCACACGTTTATATCATCTCTCTGAGAGGAATTCGCAGATTTTCTATTATGGCGCATTAAAGGTAAAGTTAAGGTGCCGGAAGCATTGTCAACAACTGTTATCATTAGCGCCGTGATTGGTGGAACTAAATGAGCTCAGTTAAGCACAGATGTGGAGCTGTTGCTGTTGGTGCACTGCGTCTTTAAGAGGGGGCGTCGAAGTTGAAAGGGTGGGAGTAGATTTGTTAGTTTGGTGATTAATACCAAGCCCATCTGAATAGAAAGCTCAGAGTGTGGGCACCACGTGTAATTGGTGTGTATGAGACACGACCTCAAAGGAAAGAGCAAGACTTAAGTCTTCTTGCGCGCACACACATCCTTAATGCTTCCACCGGAATGATCTTCTGTATTTCATTTCCTTCATCTCTGATGTCATTCAGCTGTTTGTGTATTATAGAGGTTGGAAGCATTAACAATTTACGAGGATTTCTTTAGTGCGCCACGGTGTTGTGGCTCTCGAGGTTGTTGAATACGGCGATAATGATCTTGTTCTACATTGATCCACTGCAATCATCCCCGAGTTTATATGGTTTTCTTCATCCTGTGTGTCCAGCACATGAATATCAATAGAATTAGAGCGGATGCATCTGGTAAAGTGCATCCTCGGATCATGAGGCCGAGTGGTTTGTACCGGTTCCTCAAGCCCAGTTGAGTGATCAATCCTTTCTGACACACCCTGATGTTCTCTGTTTCACTGCTGGGCAGAACATCCTCAAATGTGCTACATTTCAAATTTTAGGTCGTCTGTGTTTGTTTGCAAAAATTAAATATGATTTTACTAATTCATATTAATAGTGTGGGTGTGTAATATATATATATATATATATATATATATATATATATATATATATAGGCCTATATACTGTGTGTGTGTGTGTGTGTGTGTGTGTGTGTGTGTGTGTGTGTACAAGGTAGCATACGTTGCAAAGGTGTTCTGAATAGTTGCTAAGGTGTTGCTAAGGTGCTCTGAGTGGTTGCCAGGATGTTACTGTTCCACTGATAGGGTTCTGACTGAGTGGTTGTGAGTATGTTTCTCTGCAGGTGCTAAGGAGCTCTGAATGGTTGCTAGGGTGTTACTAATCCATTGTTAAGTGTTCTGAGCGGTTGCTAGTGTGCTTCTTTACAGTTGCTAAGGTGCTCTAAGTGACTGCTAGGGTGCTACAATTCTATTGCTAAAGTGTTCTGAGGGGTTGTTAGTGTTATTCTCTACAGTTGCTACGGTACTCTAAGTGGTTGCTAGGGTGCTACAATTCCATTGTTAAGGTGTTCTGAGAGGTTGTTAGTGTGCTTCTCTACAGTTGCTAGGGTAATCTAAGTGGTTGCTAGGGTGCTACAATTCTGTTGCTAAAGTGTTCTGTGTAATTTTTCTGCTGCTGTGGTTGCTAGGGTGTTACTGGCCATCTCTATCATAGACTAAACTTTTTTTTATTCCCAGTCAGACAAAAATTGTAAGTTTGTTTGCTTAGGAAAGTCCTACCACACTACAAGCCAGACAAATAGAGATATCATTCATGTCTGAAGCACAAACAGCCAGCGAGCAAAGTTTTGAATAATTCACCAATAATTTGATCTTGGAAGAATTCGATGAGAAATGTTCATATTAAAATCATTGACTTTCAATTGCAGACATCAGTATCTTGGCAAAGCTGAAGGAGACATCCGAGAACACTAGAAGAATAATCAGGAGACTTGAGCCTCCATTTGCACTCCATTTAATGTCATCGCTCTCTAGGAGAAACAATTGAGATATTAAAGACGTATCATTTGGGATTTGTCTTGCCTATGAGCAAGATTCGATCACAGTGGATTATGCATAAAATTAAGTGCTGTTAGTCAACATATACAATAGGATTGTCTCATTTCTTTCTCATCTCTCTCTCTGATTTGCTGCACTCTTTATGCCAAGTGAGAGTTTAATTCCGATCTGAGCAGCAGATCAGTTAGTGATCCTAGAGCTGAGAGATATAAATTCATTTCCCATGTACCCCCCTCATGTTCTCCCCTGGTTTCCACGGCAACAGCAGAGAGACGGAGGGTAGTCTATTGGCTGTAAAATTTCACAGTGCGCTAATGAAAATCCTCCAGGAAGTACACACACATATGCTCATTGACAAATTTATATGTGAAATTGCTTTTTAGGAAGAAAAAAAATGGCTCTCACAAGTACGTGTCATGTATATGCAATGGTTTTCTTTAAAGTACCTATGAGTAATGTGTAAATACCATAGTATATATCAAAGTAGCATCACTGCACTATAATACTGCATTGTGCTCTTTGCGAGGCCAGTAACATGGAAGAAAACTGTCCCGAGATGAGACGAGGTGAGAGGAAATGAGACGAAACAGGAGATTTGGCTCTTCTGATGGTGGGAAACGTTTTTCAGCTGTCTTCATGGCAGAGCTTGAAATGTTTACCTGACAGCAGAGCTGTTTACACCACAAACAGAAGACATTTTAGACAGCAGGCAGGCATTTCTTGCTTACATGCGTCTGCGGAGTCATATAGAAGACGCTGGTTTAAAATGTTGGCTTCCATGCAGAGAGAAACATGAAATATTGAGATAAATATAAACCTCTAGAGCGTGAACACACAACAGCATGTCTAGCTTCAAAACAATGGGCTCTTAGGAATATAAAGTGATTTTTATGGGCTGCAGTGCCTTCTGGGTAAACATTCTGTCTCCTTAACACATTCAAAACCCAATAATGGAGTAAAAGAAGTATGTTGGAGACAGACAATCATATGATAACATCAACGTGAAATCAAAACTGACCCCATTTACTTTAATGTACATCACTGGTGCGTGTTTTTCCAGAGAAAAAAATGTTTATCTTTGTCATTTTCTTTTTCATCAGAATTTAATAACTTGCTCATCCTCTGAAACTTATCAGATTATGTCAAAGTCCTTATTTCAAACCAAGATTTTGCATTTTACATACAATCAAATATAATCAGTAAAGTATGATAGTGTAATTGTCGAATTCTGTATATTTTCTAAGAATTTTAAGCCCTTAATAATTTTAATGAAATATGGTCAATTATGATATAGTGAAATTATTGTAATTTTTAAAAAATAAAATATGAATAAATTTGTGTTGAATTCTGTATATTTTCCAAGAGTGTGAAATCTATTCATACTTGACTTTTTATATTTAAAGTCTAATTATCTTGAAATATGTAGGTTCTATAATGATTTTATTCAAAAGTATGATTAAGTACATTTTTGTTGAATTCTGACTATTTTACAATAATTAAAATTATAAAAATATATACTTTATTGATTATGTTCCAAGTCTAATTCTGTTGAAATCTGTTGATGTTATAATAATTTAAATTTATATATGACCAGTTAAGTATGATTAAGTCAATTTCTGTTGAATGCTGTATCTTTTCTAATATGATATGTCTAATAATATTTGAAGTCTAATTCTGTTAAAATCTGTGAGGTTCATATTAATTTAAAATTAAATATGATCAATTAAGTATATTTAGGCCCTTTTTTGTTGAGTTCTTATATTTTTTAAGAATTTTATTTATACTTGATTATTTTTAAAGTCTAAATCTTATGAAATATGTAGATTTTATAATCATTTTAATTAAATATGATCAATTAAGTATGACTAAGTCGATTCCTGTTGAAGTCTGTATATTTTCCAAGGAATTCAATTATACTTATTGATTATATTTAAGTGTAATTCCATTGAAATCTGTAGGGTTTATATTATCATTTTAATTAAATATGATCAATTAAGTATGACTAAGTCGATTCCTGTTGAAGTCTGTATATTTTCCAAGGAATTCAATTATACTTATTGATTATATTTAAGTGTAATTCCATTGAAATCTGTAGGGTTTATATTATCATTTTAATTAAATATGATCAATTAAGTATGAGTAGGCCCATGTTTGTTGAGTTCTTCAAATTTCTAAGAATTTTAAATATACTTATTGATTATATTCAGTGTTGAAATCTGTAGGGTTTATAATCATTTTAATTGAATGTGATCAATGGAGTATGAACGGGTCTAATTCTGTTGGTTTAGTGATAATTCGGTGAAGAACTGAGGCTGTTTGCCGAGCGTGGAGCAGATGATTTCTTCAGACGCTCCTGACAGCATTAGAGAGCAGAACAGCGCAGCAGAAAAATCAATAGCAGCCTGGATAATTGATGCTCAGAGTGTGTATGAAGGTCAAACACGACTGCTGACTTCATGATGCGCAGATTACACTCCGCTGTCTGATATACTGGGATCTGCTGATCAGAATAAACAAAAACTCCTGCGCATTTCGGAAAAAGGAAACACGTGTACAAGACGCGGACGCTGATGGTCTTTTTAAAGCAGTGTTCCTCCATCAGTCGCTGATGTATTAACATAACTGACCTTGGCCCGTGAAATCTAATTTTGGATATCAGGCTTATGGAAATGACCAGGATCTGTGGCGTTTGGTCCTGAGAGCTTTCCATGGCCTGGGGGCTTGATTTAGATCCACCCACCACATTTAGAGGCCAGAAAATGAATGATGGATGTGATTATTTTACACAAACGCACTTGATACATACTTGACCTCCACTGATTCAACTGGGACGAATTATTTCTGAGGACAAAAATGATGTTTAGTCCATAAATAGAGCTCTACTGTTGGAAATTCGCCGCTCATTTCCGTTCTAGGAAAAGGGAAACATGCTCCTCTGTTGACGAACAGGTTCTGTTTGCTGTAATTAAGGAAGATAATGTTCCATCAGGGGAATTCATTACAGATAACATCTTGTTCAGTGTTATTGATGCTCAGAAAGGCTAAAATAAATTCTACTGTTTATCCCGACCGTGCTTAAAAATGACATGCCACCACATTTCCATAATACTATGTTCCATTATGATATATTTGTTGTCAGAGGCAGTCGTTTAGTCGTCCATTCTTCGTCAGTGAGGGTGACAGACGAAAACAGACCAACATCTAGTTGTTTTGAGGCGTATAGTGAGACACCACCTGAATGTTGTTATTTGTTCAATCCACTCGATAGTTTGTGCTGCGGTTGACAATTCCATTGATTTTCATGTTTACTGAGTGACTGAGGTGACGGAATGAGTTAAAACGAATGCAATTAGAATTGTAATTTACTTACACTCATGTTGTTGCAAACCTGGGGGGAGGGGGGGTTCTTTCTTTTTTTTCTTTTCATTAAACATGAAAGGAGAATTTTGAAGAATCTGTACATGGCTGTCTAGGAGCAACAAAAAATAATATTACAAAGCACCACACAAGTAGTCTTGCTCGCTATATGTTCTGATGTGATATGATAGCTTTGTGTGATGACAGACCATAATTTAAGTTTTTATTCACTGATAATCTTCCATGAGCGATCAACCGGTGGATCATTGAGAGAGTTGAACTTAAGACTTGTTTATTAAGAATTGAACAAATCATCAATGTGGATTTTGTGAACATGATTAAATGATTCATTTAAAAGATCAGACTCAAACGATTAATTTACGAATCAGACATCTCTACTTCTTTCATGAACATGCCGAGGAGAGCCAGAGCAGATTTCAAGATTTTCTATGACTCAAATCTTCGTATTACTTCCCAGTCTTGAGATGTTGTGTACAATTTGTATAGAATACTTTTATGTAGATTATTTATCATTGACAGCTCCGGTTCACTTTAATTATATTAAAAAAGAGTGACTAGGATATCTTCAAATATCCACCTTTTGTGTTCCATCATACAGGTTTGAAACAACATGATGGTGAATAAATGATTTTGGTGATGCTTTTTTACATGTATTTGTTTGTAATGAGCAGTTACACGGCAGAAGATCTAAATGTTCTTCTGTGAAAGTTAAGTGAAAAGTGTGGTATGGTAACCAGGGCTTGACATTTTACTAGTTACTAGCCACTCAGCATTTGCACTGGCCACAGTTTTGACATCGATACCTTGGGGAAAACTGCCATATAGAGATTTTTAATGTTATCTCTTAACTTGCCAGCAGGTTTATTAGGCTGCTATCACTTTAAGACCCGATGCACGGATCCATTATACTGTTACACAAGCGTTTTCTTTCTCAACTGTTTACGTTCACTTAAAACATTACACGTGTACATGACTGTGTTTACACGAATACTTGCCAAGACTGGCATTTTTACATTATTTTGTGTGTATTTGACTGTTAGCAGAGCACAATAAGCAGCGTAGTACTGAGAGACGGCTTTATTTGCACACACTTTGGGTGTGAGCATAAAATCTGTGGGAATGTGTAAAATTATGCGTTATCACCAAGCGGCAACCTTCTAATCTGAAAAATGAAACCTATCCTAAAGTGCGAAAAACTACAATACATCGAAAATCCGCTAGGGGCAGGTCCCAAAAGGGAGCAAATGTCCATAGACCCCCATGTTAAAATGTCCGTTTTCACAGCATAAATTCATGAATTTACAGGTTGGTCCCATGGACTTTTATTGTATTTTCCGATAGGTTCAGAGTGCCTGATAACTGTGAGGGGGGTGAATTTTTTTTCTAACTCGTTAGTTTAGATCGTATTTAGATATAAAATGTATGACAAATAAGGGCGTGGTTAACTTTGATTGACAGCTTGGTTGACAGCTGATAACGGGCTGCGCTGAGTGGAATTCCTGAAATTTGACGTCTCGGCCATGATCTGACACAACACATCATACCACCTCTGTATCCTTTCTGAAAAGATTTTCAAAGATGGTGCCGCCCATACCCCCCATAAACGGCCTCAAACCCGTTCTTCAGAAAGTCTATGGGTGACGTCACACACGCTTTGTCCATATTTTGTACAGTTTATGGTTATCACACTCTGAAATTCAAGCCCTGTACCACCAACAATATTCATCCGAGCAAATGAAGCGAGTGAGTGAGGAGAGGCGGGTTCGTGTGTCACTTGCTGTCGGAGAGATGAGAGAGAGAAAGAGCAGCTGGTATCGTGTATCTCTTCTGCGGAAAATTAGTATTGGAAGCGTTTCAGGTATTTTAGTATCGGTATGCATCAAAAAATATTTGGTAACACTACATTTCACATAGTTTATTATTTCAGATACCCTTTTAAAAGGATACAATTGAAAAATGTATATACAGTATATAAAATTCAACCTGCCAAAGTGGCTAGTAGGAGTGACTGCGTTACACGTATTTGACGGGTGTTAATGTCAAGCCCTGATGGTAACCCATACTAATTTGTCCTCTGCATTTAACCCATCCAAGTTAGTGCACACATATTAGGAGTAGTGACTAGTGAACACACATACTGTAAACCGCTGACATTTTGCTGTGGTGCCCGGGAAGCAATTGGGTCAGTCATATCCTGACGATATTGAGATTCGAACCCGAAACCTTTAGGTTACCAGTCTGACTCTCTAACCATTAGGCTATGACTGCCCACGCTGGCGTGTGTTGCTGCTCTTGTTTGTGATTCTGGAGATGTTGGTTGTATTTCTCTCTGTCTTTCTGGAAGTTCAGAGCAGAGCGGGGTGTTCAGCATCGCGGCTTGTGATGAATGGATGTTCTGATTTGACGCAGACTCTGCAATCGCTTTCCTGCTGCGGTGCTGTTGAAATCCGCTGTGTTCTGAAGGACATTTAGGTGAAAAAAAGAACATTTCCCAGCTGTTCTCTCGGCTCTTCAGCCCTTCGTTTGTCTGTGTGCTTGAAAAACACGGTGTGTGGCTGGTACATGTTCATGCAGTGCATTTAAAGCGTTTTAGAGCTATTTTGTGGCTTACAACCATTCAGCACAAAACGAGAGTCTCAGATCAAGCATGACCCTAAATTACCATTTTTAAAACACTTACATACACTATTACAAACACAAACTCACATGCTGCTTCAGATTTTTAGGCTTGTTAGTCTAATGAATATATACTAGATATACCAACTAATTCAAATTAAACAAGTGTGTATAATATTATATTATATTATATTATATTATATTATATTATATTATATTATATTATATTATATTATATTATATTATATTATATTATTACGGAAGCCCTAAGAGGCCATGGATTATTGTTATTTTTCTTTCTCGTGATCTCGACACAAAAAGTTGTTTTCTTGTGAATTCAACTTAATTTTCTTGTGATCTTGACATAATAAAAGCTTTTTTCTCGTTATCACGACTTAATTTTTTCATGATTATTATATTATATTACATTATTACATTTTAAATCAAATTAATATTTTTAGATTTTATTTTAATAATAATAATTATAATTATTTATATTTCATAACTAATTATTATTATTATTGTTCTTATCATTATTATATTAATATTAGGATTTTATATTTTATTATTTTTTATTAAATTGGATGTTTTAGCCATTTCAATGCCACTTCCAAAAATATTTGCATGTTTAAAAATTAAGTTGCACTACTTTCATGAGGTTTGTCTGTAGTTCTTAACGAAACGTCCTCCAGAAGCATCCTGATCCACCGGTCTAAAGGTTGTTAAGAGTGTTAAGAATGATAAATGAAGTCTTTTGTGCGACTGAGGGCACTAGAATGGCTGAACTCGCACTCTTTGGTATGTCAGTCTCTCTGAATGGCAGCTCTTATCTCGGGGGGGTGATGGCTGGACTGAGCCGTTATTTGCCCGCTGTCAGCGCTGCCGGCCCTTTACGGCTCACAATCCTCAGTCTTCACTTCCAGGGCATCGATAAGGGTATTCATACAGCAACGATTCACTACTGAGCTTCTATTCAAACACAGATTCAAATCATATCATAATCAAATGAAATATGAGATTTATGTTAGTCTGGCCTCAACTACCATTTCATTTTCAACTAGGAGAGCTACATCAACTATAGACAATCATGAAGCGTATAACAGTTTACATATAGATTATTAGGGCTGCACGATTAATCGAATTTTAATCACGATCAAGATTTTGGCCTCCTACGATCAAATTCGCGTGATCGAGCGATATTTAAAATGCGTTATTCCGTTCACAGAACGCTCCGTATCAAAGTTTTTTTTTTTTTGCAAAGCCAATCTAGCGCTCCCTAAACCACTGTCTGATCACGAGCCTCCATGAGCCACAGTGCGCGAGAGAGACCGAGTGTGTCTGCGCGCGAGCGACAGTGCACGGGAGAGACCGAGTGTCCAAGAGCGCGGTTGACAGTGCGCAAGAGTGTCTGCGTGCGAGCGATACCGAGTGTGTCTGCGCGCGAGAGAGACCGAGTGTGAGCATTAGTAAATTGCATTAGTAAATTGGTACATACTACACAGTAAT
Source organism: Gila orcuttii (assembly GCA_026230005.1). NCBI lineage: Eukaryota > Metazoa > Chordata > Actinopteri > Cypriniformes > Leuciscidae > Gila > Gila orcuttii. The sequence continues at coordinate 6,912,178 of JAPDVR010000025.1, forward strand.
AATTACTATATAAGAGGCATGGTAGTTCGATTAATGGACTCCAATAATTACTACTACAAACGTCTTGTTTTTAACTATTGTTTAATAAATAGAAATAATTCGAGCACATAAACTTTCATATGGAGGATTAAATAAGATTCAATTTATGCAGTAAGATTTCACAACTAATAACTGACACTGTACCACAACCAGGTTTTACATTTCTTAAGCGTCAAATAACAATGACTCTGAATTGTATCCATTAACCGTCTGGGGACCAGAAACGCGCCGGCGCGTTTTGCTTGTTTTTTTTCACATAGCAGAAAAATAGACTTAAAGTACTACCATCATTTCTGTTCATATAGAGTTAAGAAATATGAGAAAATAATCTGTTAAATGTCTACTTTTTTATGTGCCCACATACAATCGAAATAAAATATTGTGCTTTTGTAAAATAAAGAAAATAAACAGGGTGTGAGTTCTGCCTCTCAGTCACCGTGAACTTTTTTTCTGGAGCACGTCTCTAATCTTCAACAAAACTCAGCAAATACTATACACCCAGCCATAAGCAATATATCTTTTAAATCATTTGAGTTTGTACTTTTAAATGATCCGATTCAAAACTAAAATAAATATTCTCCGTTTATTTCATCTATATAAAAAGAGAGACGTGTCAGCCGGTCTAATTATCTTCCTCTCAGCTCATTATTCTGGTAATGTGACACGCCCACGGAGAGCGCCGCTAATTCAAACGCAAATATGTGAAGCAACACATTGAGACGCGTTAACGCCCATAAACTCTGAAAACACAATATATTTTTTAGTCAGACTAATCTACTGTCGTCTTGCGCGGCTATATTAGGAACAATCCTGGGACATTTACCTACCTCAGAACAAGTGTTGGTTTATTTTCACCACGAGGAGGAGCAACAGATTCAGCTGAGAAGTAAGTGTTTTATGCTTGTGCTTTGTTCTAATCGCGATATAGAATAACGTTAGTGTCTGTAAACGGAAAAATAGCATACCGTTTAAATGTGAATCATGTTTGTGTGTGTGTGTGTGTGTGTGTGTGTGTGTGTGTGTGTGTGTGTGTGAGTGAGTGAATGAATGGACACACAGATACGCACTGTTACAGACGAAATAAAAGACAACATTTCGTTGACTAGTCTAAAATAGACATCAAATAAGCTTTTGTTAGGAGTTTCTGCTCATATGTTAAATATATAGTATGTTTTGTCAATAAACTAATCAACTAAGATGTTATAGTGTTTGTTCCAATGCAAGCTATATCAAAATAATGAATCCTCAACTTTGAAATATGTATGATCAAACTAAGACATTTATGGAAAAAGACCATTTTCTTTTCAAGATGTTTCCAACTCTAACTTTGAACTTTGAACTGAAATAAAACCATGTCTATATGGTGAAGGGTGTCTGATAGAAGTGTCCAGTTGTATGCACCCTGTATTTTAAGATTTTGTATTCCTCTTTTTAGTCAACTTTAGCATGAGTGTGTTCACTTATTCTAAGCAGTGTGTGTGTGTGTGTGTGTTGTAAATAAATCCAAACAATCTAAAAGCCATTCTTTTTTAAATCTCATTCTTTGTGCAAGGCTCCTCATAATGATATGGCCTGATAGCACACCTAATAGGGCCATTATGGGAGGGTCTTTGTCTTTCTCAGGTGTGAAATGCCACACATATTAATGAGAGATCACGCCCCTTCGCATAAAGCTTTCTCAAACAAAACACGTCATACACATTCTAAAAGATTTTATTGACTTATCTGAATGAGTAGTCAGGATGAGTTTTGGAGCAAATATTCTAGACTATGTGATACAATTTTCAAAAGTCTTGTGAAGAAATAATCAATATGTGTTTTGTGGCCTTATTTCAGAAACTTTTATTTTTTGTTTTTTCAATAACCATGCATAAATAATATTCTCTCAAAAATACAAACATGTACATACATGTTGCTCACATATTATGGTAGCCCCGTTTGTGCTATATAGAGTGAATTTACACCTTTGCCATTAACATGTTTATAAATAACTGAAAAAAGCACAAATGTCAGAGCATGTCAAAACATCCCAAGGGCCCCAAAAACCCCTTGGTCCCCAGAGGGTTAATCGAACTTCCATAGTTCTGCCTTGAAATGTTCTCATTTGGTTACATTCTGTTATGGAATATTTGTTTTTTATTGATTGTATATTTTGAGTTTTATTCACATCCATTATGCAAGTACAATGCAAGTTTATATTTTGCTTCCTAAAATATATTTACAAAATGTAAAATAGTGCCCTGTTGAAGTTTTGCTACATTTTCTTTATAGTTTTCTTTATTTTTCTTTATTCTTTAAGGAGATGTATTTTGATGAATAAGAGGACCTGTTTTATTTTGATGCACATATTTGTACATTAGCAGGAATGTAGCACAATATGGATATAAAAGCATTTATAATTAGCCTATGTGACAGTAAAATTTGTTTTGGTTAAAATCAACAAATAATCGTGATAATTAATCGTGATCTCAATATTGATAAAAAATAATCGTGATTATTATTTTGCCCATAATCGTGCAGCCCTATAGATTATACATATTTTTATAAACACCTTTATGTTTAATTTATCTAAATATGACATTATAATATGGTTTTATTTGCTATTTTTTCTTTCAGAAAGTCAGTATGAGTTTGTCTAATAGTAGAGTAATTTCCATGGTCTCATGGTGCAAACTGGACTTTGATGAAGGAGGTTCTTGGGGCTTCCATTCTCCTCTCATTCCTCTCTCTCATTCTTGATTAGCCAAATGAGTCGTTTCATTCTAACTGCTCATTCGTCTGAAGGAAAGAGGAAAAAGCCACTTTGCTGTACTCTTAGTGCGTTCTGCTGGCGAGTGGAGTTAAAGTCCTTCTTTAAGCATTTTTATTGTTCATATTCATGCTAAAAACCTTCAGCAGCTCGTGCCATCTGCTGCTGAGCACAACTCAGTCCTCAGAATCACTGCATTTGTTATAAAATATCTTCTGGCCTTATTAATCATTCAGGGATGGGATGAATTTCTTTTTTTGTGTGTGTGCTCACAGGCAATCTGAGGCTCTGGAAAGCCATTCCTTTGAGTGTGAATCTGAATGTGTATTAATCCATCACTGTCTAGGAACTGTAAAAGTCCTTAATGAATCTTGAGTTGAACGTTTGAAAATTCTACAGTTCTGATTATATCAGACTAACTCAGTTGTCTGAGAATTCTAGACTTTAAAATTAATCTAGAGACAATGAATGAATCTATGAATGAACCTAGAGTTCTGAATGGATCTAGTTTTAATATTTTTGTTAATACTAGAGTTAGAACCAGCTATCTGAGAATTTTACAGTTCTAGAGTTCAGGAGAGATTTCAAAGAGGAAAATCAAAAAAAGGAAATCCAGACCTAGGTGTTGGAGTATATGGTTCAGAACAGATGTAGAATCAACCATTGGAGAAATTGTAGTTTTTAGAATGAATCCAGATTGAAACATTTGAGTATTCTAGAGTTCCAAAAGAATCTGTACTTAGTTGTTTCCACATTTTAGAATTGAGAACAGGGGCCAGTTACATAAACATAGCCATTATGTTGGCTATGTTAAGACTGTGTCTTAAGAACTAATTTGACCAACTAGTTAGGGGTAATCAGTAAAAAATTTCGGTATCACATTAGACCAATCTACATTTTTATTCAACTGACATAACAAAGAAATTAACAGTCTTGAAGAAAAATATATGTAAGACTAGTCTTAGCAGTTTATGCAACCGGCCACAGATCTAGACTCGAGTCAACGGTCTAAGAATTCTAGAGTTCAGAGCAAATGTGTGGACTCTTCAGAAAATATTCTGTTGAGTGGGAATTTAGTTAACAGTTCAGGTCACGTTCATAAACATTTGCTTACTGTAACATGATTACTCATTAAGCATCAACTTTTACTTTTACAAGTGTATAGCAATCCGATCAATCAAGACGCGTAAAGTGACTTTAGTGTTTGAACCATCTAAGCAAGGCAAGGTAAGTTTATTTATCTGGCACATTTCCTACACTATGGCTTTACACAGTAAGGAATTAAAATAATCACAAAATAAAAGCAAGGGAAATTAAAACAGTTATAAAAGTAATTAAAAGAGATATAAAGATGATACAGTTATAAACAGAATTAAAAGAGTAAAAAGATGATGCATAAATGAACTTCTCATCTGGCAAAACACCTGTGTATCATATTTTTCACAGCTCCCAGTTTTACTCTAAGATTTTCCCATGGTGATTACACTGTGTTTATGGTGTTCTTTCAGCACGTCTAAGAAATCTGTTGGACGTCTCCAATAGACCCGATTTTTCCCGTCATCACCACCCGGGAGTTGATAGCGCGCGAGCGCAGGCGAGACCTGAACTGCACACGTTACTATCAGTGTTTAAAACTAAACTCATTTAAGCTTTGCCAATGTAAACATTCAAGAGCAAGACGCGAAAGAGAACTTGCGCGCGCTGTGAAATGTCTTGCACATGAATGGACAAATTCAAACAAAAAGTATGTCAAAATGTCCGTATCAGTATTCTAGCAGACATATACTGTTATGCCTTAAGTGAATTTATACGGTCAAGACAACTCACAGTATCAGTGTAGGTCTACTGAATCAGCTCTGAATTGAATAGCTTTTGTAACTTTAATAAGGATTAATCTTTCATTTATACAGTCAGATATGCAATGTTATTTTACATTTGATTATTTTATTCAATTTCTGTAACTGAAAACTAATGTTAGACCTACCTGAAAAGCATAGTTTATTTTATTAGTATCTTTGCTCTATTGTATTTATTTGTGCTTTTGCTTGTGGTTAGATTATTTGTTCATATTTTCTTTATTTTATTTGACAGTAGTCTTTTTTTCCCTGAACATAGCACATACCGAACCATACTTAAACCGTGACCCTAAAACCGTGATATAAACCGAACCGTGAGCTATTTGAACCGTTGCACCCCTAGTTTATTTGCAAATTGCGCAAGCTTATTTCGTCCATTAGATCGAAAAATCTGAAAAATGTACCCGCCCATAGACCCTCCCCTCGAAGAAATCAGGACAGAAGTGGTCGAAAGTGGGCAAAAGAGACGAATTAAAACACAGAATTAAACGGGAATGTTTCTACCTCGTCTACTTATGATCAGATCAACCAAAACGCATCTTAATACCAGGTGTAAACAGGGCCTTGGTTTCATGCCCCTCAGCTCAAATGTTCTGCTTATCTGCGGTCAGCAGTGAAGGTTGGGTCGTCGACACAACCAGATTTATGACGACTCAATACACACTCCTAAACACACACACACTCTAATGGAATTAAAACCGTATGACTGGACACTGAACTGGACTGGAAAGATTTGTCATGCTGGTCCAGTTAAATAAAACTTGCTCCTACACACTGTGCACAGATCTGCTGTTTGTTTCCCGTTTTTCCCCATGGCTTGAAGTAAAAGATTTCTCACACCCTGATTGCACACTTTAAATCGAAGATCTTGTTATCCAGACGTCTGCTGAAGGGTTTTTTTTTTCACAGTGGAAGTGTAGAGAAGATTCAGAATTTGAGGTCATCAGATTACAAGCACTTTTCAAAGTTTAAAGAATACCCAAAAGTTTTTTGGGTATTCAGGCGCTTCCGTCTCTTATGCCGTTGTTTTCTTTAATGAATAAGTCATCAAGGCCAGTTGCCATTGAAAAACAGAAGTACTTTTAATGCTCTATTATTCTGAATTATAAATTGGAATTTAAAGTTGTGGTTCTTGTCTGTCATTAGGTGTCGTGATATTCTACCTGAATACACAGCTAGTTTTAGACCTGAGGTTTTATGAAACGAGACAGTCTGTGGCTGGATTGCTGATGCAGGTCTACGGATTTGATAAAACATCTCAAGTTTAAGCGGAAGCCCAGCTGAGTATGTGATTAGTTGCTGTTGGTTGAATAATGCCGTTTATATGCTAAAGAAAGCTTTGATAGACCATTTGATGGATAGAAAGCCATAAGATTTGCCTTAAATGGTGTGGAAAGAGCTGGATGAGTTTGAACTCAATGAATTCAGTGAATTGGATTTACGAAAGCACAACTGATTGTACCTGCCTGTCTGAAATTCTCAGTATTCTCAGCAAATGTTTAAAGCGCAACTTTCGCAAACCTTTGTATGTGTATTTTCTTTTACGTTCTATGTACCTTTATATGTGTATATATAGAAAGTTGGTGTCTCTCTTATAGGCTATATTATCTTATAGCTTATAGTTTATATATATAATTATTTTAAGAGAGATTTTCTCTCTCGTTTCTCTATCTATCTATCTATATGTATCTATCTATATTATATATATATATGGTCCCACTTTATATATATATATATATATATATATATATATATATATATATATATATATATATATATATATTATATATATATATGGTCCCACTTTATATTAAGTGGTTATAGGTACTATGTACATACATTGAAATTAATAATTTGATACAATGGACTTATTCTGTACATACATGTTTTTACATTGTACTTATATTTTGAAAATACCTGCGTGTAATGACAGCTGTAATTAATGTATGTAATTACATTTGTAATTACACTGTTGACCCTTCCCTTACACTTACTTAAACCTTCCCATACCACCACACCAGCCCCTAACCTTATCCATATCACTCCTCAATAGCAGAAAACGTGTTTTACAATACAACATCAACACAATGGGCCCTATTTTAACGATCTGAAACGCAAGTGTCAAAGCGCAAAGCGCAAGTAACTTTGTGGGCGGATCCCGGCGCTGTTGCTATTTTCCCGGCAGGATAAATTACTCTTGCGCCCGACGCAAGTTTAAAAGGGGTTGGTCTGAAATAGCTTCATTATTCAGGTGTGGTTTGGGCGTTACGTGAAATAAGCCAATCAGAGCGTCATCCAACATACCCTTTAAGAGCAGGTGCGCATGTTACATGGCGGATTGTTATTATTATGGCGCATTTACCAGGCGCGCTTCAGAATCGGTTCACAGCCGAGGAGATCGATGTTCTCGTCAGGGCCGTAAAAGAAAGAGAAGTGACATTGGGGATGGGACAAACCCACCCAAATCAATAGAAAAAAATATGAGAAAGCTCAACTTAACTGGTAAGTTAAAGAGTAAGGTTTTTAATGTACTTACATTATGGTAAAGGTGATTTCGCAGTCTTCAGATTTTTGACGGACAAACTAATTTGTCAGATGTCCTTATATACATATGTGTCTTGCCAGTATTGGGCAAACAGGTCTGATCCGTCATTACTACAATTTGCCTGAAAAATTTGGGTAAATGTATAAGCTAGATTTATGCCAATTTTTTCACATCTTCATCGACACCACAATGATTTCCCTCGTGTGGTAATATTTTTCCTTGTTATAATGTATGATTTGCAAAAATAAAAACTGCTGCATCTGTGTTGATGAGAGAATCAAAGTGTATGCGAGGTGTGAACGCTATACATTATGGTCAAGCAAGCGCCCTTAAAATAGCATAATGAACAACGCGCAACGCGCCATTGACTTTAGACTAGGTTTTTTCTGGTCAGTGGCGCAATTGTTTTATAGAACAGCAAAATAGCATGAGGGAAAGTTTGCGCCGGAACGCGCCTCCTCTTTGCGCTGAACCGCCCCGGGGAGCGCAAGTGTATTTCTTAGTTAACCGACGTGTGTCTGTGGAGGGAAAAGTCCGCTTTGCGCGGGTGCAAAATAGGAATGATATATGCGTCAGTGTACAAAGTCATTTGCGCCGGGTGCAAGATAGGGCCCAATAAGTACTTTGTACTTTGTAAAGCCACTTAATATAAAGTGAGACTATATATATACACTCACCTAAAGGATTATTAGGAACACCATACTAATACTGTGTTTGACCCCGTTTCGCCTTCAGAACTGCCTTAATTCTATGTGGCATTGATTCAACAAGGTGCTGAAAGCATTCTTTAGAAATGTTGGCCCATATTGATAGGATAGCATCTTGCAGTTGATGGAGATTTGTGGGATGCACATCCAGGGCCCGAAGCTCCCGTTCCACCACATCCCAAAGATGCTCTATTGGGTTGAGATCTGGTGACTGTGGGGGCCATTTTAGTACAGTGAACTCATTAGCCGCGTTTCCACTGCCGGGCCAGGGCCGAGCCGTGCTAGTGCGTGCCAGGGCCAGTCGCATTTCCACTGTCACTTCCGGGGCTTGATGGGGGCTTACTCTGGGCTAACGGCCAGGATTTCTGGCCCGTCAAATACCTTGGGCCAAAGCAGGCCAGCTCGGGCTAGAGGCATGGTCAAGGTAAAAGGCGTAGTTTATCGGTGTGAAGGAAAGTTATGGTCTGCGGCAAGATGCACATTTCACTTTTTTATATAGCACAAAATAATCCCCTGTAAATTATTTTGCTCGAAATGGGGAATCGCCTGTAACGTTACTGCCTGTCGAAGATAACAAAGCTCTTCTGAGCATTTGGGCAGAAGAAAGGGTACAACGTCAATTTGACGGTGTGTGCAGAAACGAGGACATTATAAAATACATCGTTGCTGAAGCTAAGCATTCAGCGAACAAAGCTTTAAGTTCAGGAAAAAATAAAAAAGTTGCGGACGCAGTACGAGGCGATTAAAACGCACAATGGACAAAACGAAGCCGAGAGAAGGAACTTTCCATGGTTCGACTTAATGGACAGTGTGCTGGGTCACAGTCCCTCTGTTAGTGGCAAGACAAGTCGGGACACTATGGCAGCCACAGCCGGTGAGTTAATATACATGCTATCTTCCTAACTAAAAAAAATAAAAAATTCATAATACCCGCTAGAATGGGTTAGGTTGTATGACGTTTGATCCAGAAAGACGTGTTAAGGGCGGGGTTTAGGGCAGCACTGCGGGGCTACTGGCCCGGCAGTGGAAACGCAAGCCCGGTGCTTGAGGCCCAAGGCCACTGGCCCGGCTCGGCTCGCTGTTAGCCCTGGCCCGGCCCTGGCCCGACAGTGGAAACGCGGCTATTGTCATGTTCAAGAAACCAATTTGAAATGATTTGAGCTTTGTGACATGGTGCATTATCCTGCTGTAAGTAGCCATCAGAGGATGGGTACATGGTGGCCATAAAGGGATGGACATGGTCAGAAACAATGCTCAGGTAGGCCGTGGGATTTAAACGATGCCCAATTGGCACTAAGGGGCCTAAAGTGTGCCAAGAAAACATCCCCCACACCATTACACCAGCACCACCAGCCTGCACAGTGGTAATAAGGCATGATGGATCCATGTTCTCATTCTGTTAACGCCAAATTCTGACTCTACCATCTGAATGTCTCAACAGAAATCGAGACTCATCAGACCAGGCAACATTTTTCCAGTCTTCAACGGTCCAATTTTGGTGAGCTCTTGCAAATTGTAGCCTCTTTTTCCTATTTGTAGTGGAGATGAGTGGTACCCAGTGGGGTCTTCTGCTTTTGTAGCCTATCTGCCTAAAGGTTGTGCGTGTTGTGGCTTCACAAATCCTTTCCTGCATACCTCTGTTGTAACGAGTGGTTATTTCAGACAAAGTTGCTCTTCTATCAGCTTGAATCAGTCGGCCCATTCTCCTCTGACCTCTAGCATCAACAAGGCATTTTCGCCCACAGGACTGCCGCAAACTGGATGTTTTTCCCTTTTCACACCATTCTTTGTAAACCCCAGAAATGGTTGTCTGTTAAAATTCCAGTAACTGAGCAGATTGTGAGATACTCAGACCGGCCCGTCTGGCACCAACAACCATGCCACGCTCAAAATTGCTTGAATCACCTTTCTTTCCCATTCTGACATTCAGTTTGGAGTTCAGGAGATTGTCTTGACCAGGACCACACCCCTAAATGCTTTGAAGCAACTGCCATGTGATTGGTTGATTAGATAATTGCATTAATGAGAAATTGAACAGGTGTTCCTAATAATCCTTTAGGTGAGTGTATATATATATACAGGTGCTGGTCATATAATTAGAATATCATCAAAATTTGATTTATTTCAGTAATTCCATTCAAAAAAGTGAAATTTGGATATTATATTCATTCATTACACACAGACTGATATGCAGGTCCTTCTCAAAAAATTTGCATATTGTGATAAAGTTAATTATTTTCCATAATGTAATGATAAAAATTAAACTTTCATATATTTTAGATTCATTGCACACCAACTGAAATATTTCAGGTCTTTTATTGTTTTTATACTGATGATTTTGGCATACAGCTCATGAAAACCCAAAATTCCTATCTCAAAAAAATTAGCATATCATGAAAAGGTTCTCTAAACGAGGTATTAACCTAATCATCTGAATCAACTAATTAACTCTAAACACCTGCAAAAGATTCCTGAGGCTTTTAAAAACTCCCAGCCTGTTTCATTACTCAAAACCGCAATCATGGGTAAGACTGCCGACCTGACTGCTGTCCAGAAGGCCATTATTGACACCCTCAAGAAAGAGGGTAAGACACAGAAAGAAATTTCTGAAATAGGCTGTTCCCAGAGTGCTGTATCAAGGCACCTCAGTGGGAAGTCTGTGGGAAGGAAAAAGTGTGGCAAAAAACACTGCACAACGAGAAGAGGTGACCGGACCCTGAGGAAGATTGTGGAGAAGGACCGATTCCAGACCTTGGGGGACCTGTGGAAGTAGTGGACTGAGTCTGGAGTAGAAACATCCAGAGCCACCGTGCACAGGCGTGTGCAGGAAATGGGCTAAAGGTGCCGCATTCCCCAGGTCAAGCCACTTTTGAACCAGAAACAGTGGCAGAAGTGCCTGACCTGGGCTACAGATAAGCAGCACTGGAGTATCCACAGTCAGTGATGGTCTGGGGTGCCATGTCAGCTGCTGGTGTTGGTCCACTGTGTTTTATCAAGGGCAGGGTCAATGCAGCTAGCTATCAGGAGATTTTGGAGCACTTCATGCTTCCATCTGCTGAAAAGCTTTATGGAGATGAAGATTTCATTTTTCAGCACGACCTGGCACCTGCTCACAGTGCCAAAACCACTGGTAAATGGTTTACTGACCATGGTATTACTGTGCTCAATTGGCCTGCCAACTCTCCTGACCTGAACCCCATAAAGAATATGTGGGATATTGTGAAGAGAAAGTTGAGAGACGTAAGACCCAACACTCTGGATGAGCTTAAGGGCGCTATCGAAGCATCCTGGGCCTCCATAACACCTCAGCAGTGCCACAGGCTGATTGCCTCCATGCCACGCCGCAATTTCTTTCTGTGTCTTACCCTCTTGCTTGAGCGTGTCAATGATGGCCTTCTGGACAGCAGTCAGGTCGGCAGTCTTACCCATGATTGCGGTTTTGAGTAATGAAACAGGCTGGGAGTTTTTAAAAGCCTCAGGAATCTTTTGCAGGTGTTTAGAGTTAATTAGTTGATTCAGATGATTAGGTTAATAGCTCTTTAAGAGAACCTTTTCATGATATGCCAATTTTTTGAGATAGGAATTTTGGGTTTTCATGAGCTGTATGCCAAAATCATCGGTATTAAAACAATAAAAGACCTGAAATATTTCAGTTGGTGTGCAATGAATCTAAAATATATGACAGTTTAATTTTTATCATTACATTATGGAAAATAATTAACTTTATCACAATATGCTACTTTTTTGAGAAGGACCTGTATTTCAAGTGTTCATTGCTTTTAATTTTGATGCTTATAACTGACAACTAATGAAAACCCCAAAATCAGTATCGCAGAAAATTAGAATATTGTGGAAATGTTCAATATTGAAGACACCTGGGCCACACTCTAATCAGCTAATTAACTCAAAACACCTGCAAAGGCCTTTAAATGGTCTCTCAGTCTAGTTCTGTAGGCTACACAATCATGGCGAAGACAGCTGACTTGACAGCTGTCCAAAAGACGACCATTGACATCTTGCACAAGGAGGGCAAGATACAAAAGTTAATTGCTAAAGAGGCTGGCTGTTCACAGAGCTCTGTGTCCAAGCACATTAATAGAGAGGCGAAGGGAAGGAAAAGATGTGGTAGAAAAAAGTGTACAAGCAATAGGGATAACCACACCCTGGAGAGGATTGTGAAACAAAACTCATTAAAAAATGTAGGGGAGATTCACAAAGAGTGGACTGCAGCTGGAGTCAGTGCTTCAAGAACCACCACAAACAGATGTATGCAAGATATCGGTTTCAGCTGTCGCATTCCTTGTGTCAAGCCACTCTTGAACAAGACACAGCGTCAGAAGCATCTCGCCTGGGCTAAAGACAAAAAGGACTGGACTGCTGCTGAGTGGTCCAAAGTTAAGTTCTCTGATGAAAGTAAATTTTGCATTTCCTTTGGAAATTAAGCTCCCAGAGTCTGGAGGAAGAGAGGAGAGGCACAGAAACCACGTTGCTTGAAGTCCAGTGTAAAGTTTCCACAGTCAGTGATGGTTTGGGGTGCCATGTCATCTGCTGTTGTTGTGTTTTCTGAGGTCCAAGGTCAACGCAGCCGTGTACCAGGAAGTTTTAGAGAACTTCATGCTTGCTGCTGCTGACCAACTTTATGGAGATGCAGATTTCATTTTCCAACAGGACTTGGCACCTGCACACAGTGCCAAAGCTACCAGTACCTGGTTTAAGGACCATGGTATCCCTGTTCGTAGCAGTTTTCATTTAGAAAAATGTGCTTTATTACAGTTGCACATAGATACAATTGAGCTCTTGAAGGCCTCTATATAACTGATATAAACATCCACATAAAGTTCAATGTGACACATCACATTCTTTACACATTAAAACATCTAGAACAAACTAAATTCAGTCATCACTCATCACTGCTGGTTGGATTGCAAGTAATGGTTATTTCTCTGCCCACTGTTGGGGACATGTTTTGCGTGGCCTAGTGCAAGGTTTCAATTCATGTCTCCATCACATTAGAACTCATTACCGCTGCTTTACTGCTACAGCGTCAGGAAACACTGTGTCTATTGTGTTCAGCTCTAAAGCAGAACTCCATGTTCCATTTGTTAATACGGTCAAAATCAGACTCTTGGTACAAGTAAATTACCAGAAATCACTTCCGTACAGGAATAAATCTGAAGTATGATTACTGTAAGAATGGTAAAAAATAGTTTTGTTGATGTCAGATATTTTCCCTGAGTCTGTTTTATGTATTTTCATCTGAACATCGTCAAAAAAAAAAGATTTGTGACACTGCTGAGGAAACTGCTTTAAAACTGTAGTTAAAGTAGTTTTAGTTAAATTCAAACAGGTACATATGCACTAATTAAAATGTATTTACTGAATACTTTGCTATTTAAAAAGGCAAAATGCCACACACTGATTTTTGTGAGAAGATTCAGTGAATCATTATGGTTTGAACTAATTGATTCTCTAAAATAAATTAGACATTGAAATGTTACATATTGCACCTGAACGAATCGATTTTCTTAAATGCATCAGACAATCAATTTCAATTAAGTTGAACAAACTGATTCACTTAAACTTATCTCGCATTCAGAATCTATAGATTAAACCATTTATTTACTGATTTAGCATATACTTTTTAAGGGTTAAAACCGAACTGCAGAATTTGGTTGGTTTGAAAACGTTTTTTAAAATTGTGTGAATATGAAATGGCTTCCACACATATAGCTCTAATGTGAAAGCATCCTTCTTTATTAAACTAATGTTTGAAAAAAGAATCATCTGTCTTCTCTGTAATAGATTCATCAGCAGCGTCATTGCAGTGGTGAGTTTGATCAAGTCTTATAGAAATGTATTTCATGTAAAATACTCTGACAGAGAATCTTGACAGAATCTTTGGAAAGGTGTCACACACAATAAATGCCCTTTGAGAATCTAAAATGTGAACCTTCAAACAGATGCGCGTGAGAGCAAAGAGCACAGCAGGGCTCCTGTCAAGGAGAAAGATTTCAGAGTTTTTCGGTAACTGTAGAGGATGTCATTTTTCCCCTGAACACGGCCACGCTAAGGCAGGTGTTCAGAGGGAGTTGAAGTCAGCTGTGAATAGAAATGTTTCTGCCTGGAGGAGGGCAAGAGGCCAGCGAGTTCTGCCTTCAGACACGCTGCTGTTGTTACTCACACTTCCTTGACTCTTAGCTCCGCCCACCAGCCCCTGCTTCAGCGCTAAGCCCCGCCCCTAGCCCGTCCTAATCATCTCATCCCTGTCTGGCTGTTTTCAGCACCTTGCTTCTGCTTGTTTTAGCCATTCAAAATGCTTGCAATAAATAAAATAATGTAATGTAATAAAATAAATAGTAAAGTTTGTAGACAATATTTTTTTATGTTGGCTTGAGAAAGCAATTTAAGATTGAAATAGTTTTAAAAGCTTGAAGTTTGAAGGTTTTCAGTAGTTTAAAGGATGGATGGATGGTACTTAAACGGTTAGATGCAAATGAAACATTTCAAATGATTACATATTTTTTTAAAGTTTAAGTTTTTAATAGGTTTGGTACAAATCTTCGAGGGCCCTTAAAAACATGAAATGGACTTTTCCCCTGTCTACTGCTTCTGACGTCTCAACGCAGGATAGTCGATACTAAAGTGCTTGGGATTGTGTTATACGCCAATCAGCGTTGTCATGACATTATTTCCTGTGTCTCCAGACTGATTGCGGCCCCGATATACTCACGGCAAAGTACTTTTTCTTTTTTCGTTTAGGGGTAAAACGAAGTTCGAAATACGTGACCAGCGAAGGAGCCTCAAAGAAAATGGAAAGAAGGCGGAGCCTCTGCGCACACCTACCTATTAAGTAATCGCCACGGACCAATGGTAGTACAAAGGTGTTTACCAGCCGTAGCAAACTTTTCCGGAACGTTCGTTTTGGCAAGCTGTTTCGAACTCCCAAAACGAGCTCCAAACAAACTTCGTTTTGGCCTGATTTTGTTCGAAATGAGGTCATAGCAGTTCGTTCTTCGATTTTACTTGAAGTATATCAGGGCTTTTAGCCACATTTACAGCTCAGGTGATAGCTGAGCACTGAGCATCATTGAGATGAATGAGAACTCTTAATAGTAAGCTTTCACCCACATAGCCTGACAGTCCAATCAACAATCCCCTGATTGTCTGTAAGCCCCGCCTCCAGTCCCGCCCCATTCTATTCATGTGTGCCAGATTCTAAGGTCCACATTGCCACACATCTCACTGGCGAGATTAGACTCCATTGTATGGAGAGTGAACAGGCAATAGGCCTGTCAGCTTTCTGGCACCCAGGGAATAATTATGCTTGGACTGATAGATGGCCGTAACTGCGGAAGAAGAATGGAGTAATTCTCATATGTGCCCTACCACAAAATGCCGGCGGCCATTAACTGGAATGATGGGGAATTAAATTCTCCCCAGTATTTTAACAGGATCTCATTTGCAGTGGAAAGCCAAAATATTGCGGCGTACCTCTCAATTGTGTCATTTAATTCCAGCGGCCTCTGAATGGCGCTCGGTGTGGGGTAATCACTCTCCCCTGTGCGTGACACATGGGACAGCTGAGCGATCAGAAATGCTTGTAATGCTGTTAAGTAATTAAAAGAGATCCAGTCAAATAGATCAATGAGGATGTGTTGGGTTTACAGTGGGTGGGTGTCTGTTCGTGTTTTTAAAGGGACCATGCAATGAATATTCTTGTTATCATTTACTCGTCCTCGTTTCAAAAGCATCATAAAATTAGTCCAAACATCTCGTGCATTATATTTCAAGTCTTCGGAAGTCACTTTACCATAAGTTTCCATTAGTTAACATTGGTTCATGCAATAACTAAGATTAACTAACAATGAGAAATACAATTGTTACAGTATTTATTAATCTTTGTTAAATTCAGTAAATGAAAATACAACTGTTCAACGTTAGTTCATGTTAGCGTTAATAATATTAACAGATACAATAGATACAACAATGCATTAGTAAATTAATAACTGCTTTTTACATTGTTAGTTCATGTTAACAATATACAGTACACTGCCCAGCCAAAAAAAAAAAAAGTCGCTGTCTGGATTTAAATAGACAAATGCTTAAGAGTCTATGATTGGATCATTATTGCTGTGATTATTATGAAATAACATCACAACATTTATTTCCACAAAGAGGTGCATACATTTTTGGTCAAGATCTTTTATTGACAATGCAAGAGTCCAGCACTCTGTAAAGTCTCCTCCAGGACATCCAACATGGACTCAGAGGAAACGATTCATGTGTGAAAATGATTGTTCATGCTCCTCACAACCATTCTTTCACAGTTTGAGCCTGATGAATCTTGACATTGTCATCCTGGAATATGGCCATGTTGTGTCTTCCTACATGACAGTTTATGAAATGAAAAGCTAGACACTCCATCAATTAGAGTTAGAAGAACTGATGCCAAACATATAACATGCTAGAAACATAATAATCACTGCAACAATGATCCAATCATAGACTCTTAAGCATTTGAATCAACAGCCACTTTTATTTGGCCGGGCAGTGTAGTTAACTAATGTTAACAAATGGAACCTTATTGTAAAGTGTTGACAATTTAAGTTGTTATTCATAGACAATCTTGACATCTGCTCTAGCTAAAGACATCTTGACTTCTTGGTTGTCGTCACGAAAAGTTATTGGGGCACACGTGCATTCTGACTAAGAAGAATTTAAGAGCTTTAATTTTCAACTCCTAAAACATCTGATATCCTGATGCGTTTAATCGTCTCTGTGCCGACTGATCAGAGAGCATTTTCTGTCTGTAAGAATGTTTATGATTTATCTCAGCATTAGATTAAACTCCTTTCCCATGAGGATTCGTGTCAAGTTGAGCAATAACTCAAAAGCTCATTAATTAGACTTCCGTTTGATTGCTTTTCCAATATCCAGAGATCATGGTTTGGCTCTTAGCATGCCACTCGACTTTTCGGCACAGCAAACAAGTAAATTTATGAGTCAGTAATTGCTTCTTTGATCTTATTGCAGGTCACAGGTTCATTTCCACATCAGGATATGGAGAGCAGAATATTTTCGGGCCGGGTCCTTCTGTTGTGGCTTTAAGAAGAATTGTTTCTTTAAAAATAAATTATTTTGTCAGACTCCAATGGTTGATTGCAAAGCAAAAGCCTTTGTTCTCTTTGGACTCCAATCAGAGCTGTAATTTTCACGCTCCTTTTAAAGAGTCAAATTTAGTCTTCACTTGAAAGAGAAATAAAATATCTTTTTAATATTTCAGGTTTTCTACTATGCAATGAGATATATTTCAAAATATTTATAAAAAATGGCAATAAATCGCTAATATAGATTTAAAAAAATGTATTTGCATACTGTATATATAAGTTTTAGTTATTTATATTTCCTTTTATTTTTGGCCATTTTTACGGTGTGGTGTAGGCAGAAGAAGACGAAGAGGCAAAAAAGCTCCAATACAAACTTTTACTAATAATATAACTCCAACTGGTACAAACAGGCAGGATGAACACACACACACACACACACACACTTACTATAACTGAGAACAGACCAAGACTGGCTGAACTGAAAGGAACTACAATCACTGATGAACACCGATTAACAGAAACCACACAGATGATGATTAACTAGACACAGGTGGAACAGATGATGAACTAAATGACAGTAACCATGGAAACAGATGAGTGGCGGGAAAACAGAACAAAGGAAGACATGTGACTGGTGGGTGACTGTGACAAATAGCTAATCTTAATATAACTAGATTTGGGGGAAAAAATTATTTCTTTGCTGTATGACTATCTTGACAAAAAGACACTACTAATCTCAACTAATAATCTATCTTCTAGAGTTAAAGTCCTTCACACCAAGGACGATAACTATAAAGATGACGATAACATATATTGTTCTAAAAAATGTTCACAATATTAAAGAATAGCAGAGTTCACACCACAGCTGTAACAATAAAAGGCACAGAGAAACGATATTGTTGGAATCACTTTCAGAACGATTTTATCCAGCTGATGAACGATAAAAACATTGACAGCCAATCAGAGTCTGTTGTAACAAGCTTGAGCATTTAAAGTGACAGAGAAATACGCATTTAGAATAAACAGAATAATATCGTCTCCTGGTATGGACGCTAATATAGTTATCTTTATAGTTATCATTCTTGGTGTGAACGGGCCTTTATAAAATCAAACTTACTCAAACTGTGCTAATATGCTATCAACATTAATTTTGTAGCTCAACAAGTTAATATACGTAGCCCCGCACATGATATGGGGAAATGTATAGTGGCCACGAATTAAGGATTCATTCCTTCAATTCATTCCCTCGTTTTAGAAAATTGTGGCCAGGAATTAAGGCGGCCCGTTCGTAAAAACGAAAATCTTTTTATGTGTTCTGGCCGTTCATTTACACAATTTGCAAGATTTTGAAAACAATACCGTTATCGTCTCCGTGTAAACTACAAAATGCGAATTTGTGAAAACGGTGACGTCATTCATTACGTGTTCAGTTTCTAGGTGTGTTGTGTTTCTTTACAAAGTGACATCGCCAACTACTGGCCTGGCAGCAGAATACAGCGTTTTTAGTAGTTTTGACAACATTTTTGTTTGAATGCGAAAAACGCAAAGGAAAAGCGTTCCTGTCATTGAGAATTTGTACCCTAAAAATTTGTTCCCTCTTTTTACTAAATCGGGGCCGTGTTGTAATAATTTGTTTTTGTTAAATCAAAACGAGGTAACGAATAAGTTAAAAAAAGTTAAAAACGAGGGAATTCATTTATTAATTCATAAATTAAGTTGTGGGAAAGATTTCTTAATTCGTGGCCACTATTAAACTAAAACAATTAAACAAATTCGTAAATCGTGGCCATGATTTACTAAATTGAGGGAACAAACTCTTTATTCGTGGCCATGATATATATTTTTTGTCCGCATGTCATGTGCGGGGCTTCGTGCGTTTATCCATCGATTTCACATTTTTCTGTCCCTCCATGTTGCCCTTCTGAACGTGGTGCCAGTGGGTATGTGCCCAAATGCCCATATGGTTATTCCGGTCCTGCTTTTGTTCTCTCAAACCCAGTCAGGCTATTTTTATAGATGATTTTGGCTGTGACTGCTGTCTTGCTAACACAGTTTTCCGTTTTTAAGCAGCATGTATTTTTATTTACTTTAGTGTTAGACAGTGTTTTCAGCTATTTGTTTACTAAAAGAAAGCTGTACTTCTCAGTGCTATGAGATTTACTTTCAGCAGCTGAGGGTGAGATATTGATGCCCTGTTGAACTTGATATAAATTTCCAGGTCCAGGCTTGTACTGGTTGCTTGTGAAGCTAAATAGGTGTTTTGGTTTCACAAAAAAAACATTCAATTGTTATTTGGGAGAGCCTAACTCTTTAGATTGCAAATACATTTGTGGAATATTCCATTTTGGTCTTTTGAAGTTAAATCACAGTGGAGAACATAATGATATCTTGACAATTTGTAGTAAACAAGCCTTTGTGTTCTATAAATTCTGCACATTCAGGGCTATTAAAAATACCCCTAGTGCAATGCTGTAATACAGGAAGTGTCTTTGATGATGTGTTCAGGTGGAGATGAAGCCGCAGAGGGAAATTGGCTCTGAAAACGAAGGGTGGTCTCGCAGCGTGTGTGAGAATCCTGTATTACGCCCTGCGGTCGCACCTCACGACCAATCAGAGATGGGAAAACTCTAATTGTGTGGCCAAGAGGAGACAAAGAGACCCTCCCGGCGGAGGCAATCAGTAACGGTGAAAGCTCACAGAGCCAATCAAACGGAAGGGTTATGAGTTATAATACTGCAGGTCTCATTTAAAATATACTGAGTGCTGTTAAACCTTGAGGAACGGTCACAACTGCCGCAACCATGTAATGTAGTTCAATTTGGTGGATGTGTTAATAAAGGAATATTTCTTTAGGGACTTTATTATGTCTGCTGTTTTTGGGTCATTATGTGGTTGTGAAGTTGCTCAGAGCGGTTTTAATATGTTGCTATGCGGTAGGGGTGGTATGTGTAGTTGCTAAGGCTGTGTCATACTGAAATATACGTAATAAAAGCCGACCAATCAGGTTGTGAACATATCCCTATGTCTTTAAGTTCAGTATGTTTAGGTCCGGTGTTAAAATGCCAACGTGAGCGCTAAGCTGACCAGGACTAAATGTTTTTTTGTTGTTGTTTTGGGTCCGGACCAAACAAACCAAGCAAACTGAACTACAAGTGTGAACACCACCATTATTTTTAATTTTTTTAATTTTTTTTCAAAAGTAGGAGACAGCTGAGTTTGAGATAAATGTGAGACATGTTTTATGTAAAGAAAACAAAGTAAAATGAAGGTAAATATCACTTGTGAACAGAATGTTTATTGTGTATCATTTCCAATCAAGATGAAATTTTGTCCAAAACATTATTTAATTTTGTGCATTTAAAAGGAAGGAAAAGTAGTCAAACATGTTGTGACAAAAATGGGAGTCCCTTTAACCCATTCTGTTGACTATAAGTAACGTTGCATACATGTCTGTACTAACTCTCACTAGAGTGTTAGTAGAGTATTAGTAGACTGTTAGGGTTAGTATAAGTTGACATGTAGTTGCAACATTACTTGTAGTCAATAGAATGTTCAAAAGGGACCATCAAAATAAAGTGTTACCCAAAAATGTTTAAAATGCTTTTCCACCATGCACTGAATGCTGTTAAACATGTTTAATGTGGTGTTAATGTGTAATTTGAGATTTGATGGAAATAACACCATTGTGAAATTACATTTTTAACATTTTTGGAACAAAACAAAAAAGACAATTCATCACAGGAGAATTCTTTTATTCACTAATATGACATTCTCAGTAAACAAATTAAGCTAATGAGAGTGTGAAAAGTGTTTTAAGACTGTAAGTCCACAGTAACAAAAAGTGTGCATAGTTGAAGAAACGCCAAAGTCCAATAACTTTGGAAAGTAACAATAACACACCTTTAATTTGAGATCTCAATCATGTCTGTAGGGTCCAGGTTGAGATATGTTTCAAATTTCAATACCCAGTTCAAATCCCAAACCCTCAGTTTGAGCAATAGTACCAATAGTGATGGCTGGCTTAGCAAATGCGGCTAATAAATGAAATGTATATTCAAATACACCGAGGCAAATTTGGTACAATCCAATAAAATGCACCCAAGTGCTATTGTGCCATTAGTTCTGAAATATTCTCTTCTGCTTTGTTTTTATCATTGTAGTTTCATCTGTTGTGGGATTTTCCACTGAGGAGACATTAAGACAGGGGAATGTGGACCCGGGAGAGAACGTGTCTCCATCTCCTGTGCGATTCCCTGTGAACCAGTCTCCGTCCTAAAGAGCAGAGAAGCGTTTACTGCCCGTGAGTACAACTCAGCCTCTCCTGCAGAGCGAGTGATTTGTGTTTCTGTGATGTTATGTAAGTGCTGGCATGGTATTTTTCCTCAGTATACTGCCGTCTCCTGCAGCTACACTTTAAATCATATTAAAGCCAATGTGCCAGAAAAGAAATAGAGTTGATTTCGGAATAAAAGAGGTGCCGCGTTGACAGTCTGTGAGTGATGTCAGCATATCTGACAGACAGCAGCTTCTGTAGGAGTTTACAGGGGTTGGTCTGAACGTTAAGGGCCACCAGGAGACGTCCAAATGTGTCCCGCACCCACTAACCCAGCCAGAGCAGAACAAACACTCCCACTGACATGTATCGGCTTCAGACGACACGCCCACTGGCCACCCACAGGTCGTTCACGCATCACCTGCCCGGCTCTAATCTGATTGGCTGGCTTTATGTTATTCAGGGTCTGTCTGTTTGCCTGTCTCTTTGAAAGCTATTCAAAGTTTCATAGTATTTGAGTTTGAGAGGATTGTGGGATTGTTTGCGGTACTTTTCTTTCTGTCCATCTATCATCTATCTATTATCTATCTATCTATTATCTATCTATTATCTAACTATCTATCTATCTGTCTATCTATCTATCTATCTATCTAGTTGTGTGTGAGAACGAATTTCAGCATTGTACCTGAAAGACCTTGTATTGACAATTTATATTTTGCAATTAATTGTGTAAAGTGTGCGCTGAGAAAACAGCGGGCGGTGAATTTTTGTGACTAGAATGGGCTGAAGTGTGGACTTGTATTTATGCTGATAGTCAAAAGTCTAGCTACGAAGACTGAGTCTGAGTCTTTTAGATCCAACATGCTGTAATGGCTGTTTCGATGTAATTGCTTGTAAAATAGCTTGCTTTATGCTGGCCTGTTCTTGCACCTCTGCAGCTGCTAGAAACCGCGAGGTAAAAAAGATCCGCCCAGAGTAGAAGGATAAATGAACCTTGTATTATTTTGGTTTGTCATTTTGAATAATAGCGTATGAATTCCAACCCATAAGCCAGGATTTGAAAGCCGTATCTGTGCGGAAACATTACAGCCCTCTCTCTCTCTCTCTCTCTCTCTCTCTCTCTCTCTCTCTCTCTCTTTTTCCTCGACTTGCTTCTGTTCTCCATCATTTATCGTGACTGTGCGGAGAGGAAACCAGGCTGCAGTAAAACTGATGGACGGCATTTCGCATGACTGAAGACAAACGACACGCTAGATTCTGCATGTGTGAATCTCTTTCTCCAAAAACAGGGAAAAAGATAGGAGCTCAATTTCTGTCTCTGGGCTCAATGTCCATTTTCTCTCGACTCTTTCTGTCAGATCACACACCACAAAAGCATCCTGTTAAATTTACGTTAAAACACTGGCAACTGCATTCAAGGTAAATAAATACAACAATAATAAAAAATGTATTGAAATAAAATAAAATCATTTGTTTAACTGCTACTTTGCCATAAGGACTAAACAGGACAACATATTTTTGTATTAATAATTTTAATAATTTAATCTTTATTTAAATAATAATACAATGGTATATTTTATGGTTTTTGGAAATACAAAGTATTAATTATTTAATGATTTATGGTGGAAATGTATATCAATGAAGACGATACATATACTTGTACGGTAAAATAATTAAATTAAATAATTCATGTTTTTTTACAGTGTGAATCAGGGTTATTATATTAAACTAAATCTAAAACTAAAGCCCAAACCATTAAAAACAAACATTTTCATTATTTGAACTAAAATTAACATTAACTGAAATAAAATAAAGTCTACTATTTCAGCTTTTTTTTATTTAATTACATTTTTTTTTCTTATTTTCATTTGGTTTAACTTCATCTACTAAAATAACTGAAACTGAAATAAAAATAATCAAAACTATATAGACATTTAAAAAAAATGTTACACAACAAAATTACTAAAATGTATCTATCTGTCTGTCTATCTATCTATTTATCTATTTATCTATCTATCTATCTACAGTATCTATCTATCTATCTATCTATGTCTGTTGTGGAAGATTTTTAGTAATCAGAATATAAATGAAAGTATAATATAGTCATTTGTACTCTACTATTATAATATCTTACTTCTCGCTGTAATATTAGATATAGCCAACTGTGTGTGTGTGTGTGCTCACATATGATGAGTAGCCATAGAGAGAAGCATGTGATGACCTTGTGCTCAATCATATAACAGTCTGCTATGCGATGATCTTAGACTCATATATGACAAACTGAAGACTCTTTGTGCTATCATATGAGAAAGCATGCGATGAACTGAGATCTCTTGTTTTGCTTGGTATATTTTAAGATACACAATAGCAATATGAAATCCATTGACTCCACGTTGATTGGATTATATGAAAAACTATATTTAAGGCTGTTGGCTTAGATAGATATAGATTACAGTCTATCCATCTCCATCCATCTATCCAATGTTTTTTTGAAACACCTAATAGTAAGTAAATGCATGCTTGAACACCTATATATTCCATTTTCCGTAGACATTGAGTATAAAAACAAGCTGTGATTGGTCGTGTTACATGTCAGTCATGTCAGTGGGCGATTCTTGGAACAAATAAGCAGACCAGACCACATGTGAGACTATGCTAACGTTACTGTCAGTAATATGTGGACAGTCTTGTCAGGATCGACTGGTAATATTCATACACGGACAGATGGTTTCTGTGCAATGGCTCTTCTGTGATTTATTAAAATATCTGCTTTCTCTGACAGCTGAACTTTGCTGCTTGCCTACAATCAGAGAAAAATGAGATCAGAACAGCACTGATTTCAACCCCTAACACATACAGGGTGGCAAACACAAGGTGCTGATGCATGCTGGGAACCGCTGTAGATCTCTGCTGAAAGAACTGATTGTAATTGTTGGAAAACTCAAGCAAAAGACACCCGCTTCCCTCTGTTTATGCATGTGATTAGTGTGTGTGCGACTGAAGAAAGAAGAAAAGAGTAAAGGTTGAGAAACTGAGCTGGGCTTTGTGAATATTCATATGAACATTTGAATATTCATGTTCATGAATCCATGCATGCCTAATGAGATAAAGAAGTGTTTATGCTGCCTCACAGTAAATTTGACTGTAATCTGAGTGTCCTGTGCTGTTGAATAGCTGCCACTGAGATATAAAACCATCAGAGGTGGAAAAATGGATTTCTGGAAGCGTGTGTGCTGGAGAAAGATTTGGTGTAATCTGCGTTTAAGAGAGGGGACTTGTCGTCAAGGTCAGTCTTTTTCCCTCTGAGAGGCGGCAGTGTGAAGACATTTCTCGGGAAGTGAGGAGGCTGCTGGGAAGGAGATTTGTAGCCGGTGGTGAGGGGAACGGAAAGAGTTTGGAGATTATGCCACACATGCATGAATCTGGAGGGCGGTAATGTGAGCTGGAACGGGAAACTGGTGAACAGACTTCTCAGAGAACGCACACCACAACAATGTGTGTGCAAAGTAAGGAGCCCAGAAGACTTGATGGAGTAGACATTTATGTTTCATTGAACTGTTGTTCCTCATTCTTTGGACAAAAATGAGAGAATTGTTGACGTACAGCAATTCAGAGCTATTAAATGCACGTGGATAGCAGATCATTTCATCTTGAAAAATGTTTGCAGACTTTGGTGTCTTGGCAAATCTGAGAGTTTGTTGAGATCTCTTCTCAAACACATTTGGGCATTTTTTTCTGAGGAGCAGGAGACATATGCAAATGTTTGCTCTCCATTTAATCGCACTGATTTGTAGTAGAAACAATTGAGATATTAATTAATAATGTGATTTTTCTTCCCTAATGCGCCATTCTCTAACTCGCTTGCTGATTTAATGTGCCAAAATGTGCATATTTTTTTGCTGATGAAGTGCAAAACGCTCTTGTTGGTTTTCATCATGACGCACTTAAATGCTAAAATTTGTTTTGAATTAAACACCGCTGTCAGTAATCCAACAATTATATGGTGACAAATAGTTTGTAATATGTAGGCTGTAGATTTCCAGCAGTGATTATAAATCTGGGGTGGATCCAAACCAGCCTGTGACCGCTTTAAATATTCTGGCTTTATAAATATCCTGCCTGAAAATAGACTCTACGTGAGATGTTGCTAATCATGCGGTCATAACGGCAGAGTGTAAATAAAGCCAAAGCAAATTATATTTGCCTGGCTCTATCGTGTAGGAACAGAATTTCCCAGGTACCTCCTTGGGTCACGAGGGAACATTGACTCAGTCTTTCCTATGGAAAATTCTAGTGGGAATTCCAGATGTGTCCAGCTGATTAGTGGCGCTGCTGAAGAGGCCTGTGGGTAAATCTGGGATTCGCACCCTCGGTGTGGTTAAAGTGAAGCCGTCGTTCCATTTGGGGAATGAAGCGATGGGTTTTTAATCATCTCCGAATTACATCAAACTCTGCAGGATTATCTCCCCTGCTGCCATCTGCCTCTTAATTAAATTGTCTTTAGACCGAGTTTGTCTATTGGGATGATATGGGAGGATCTACCTAAAAGAAATCAATCAAACAACCTCATGATCCCTCTGAAACACTTTTTTTGTGTTGCGGCAAAAACAATAACTAACAAAAATGCATCACAGCGTAAGAGACATCAGGATTCCACATTAGTTTTAAAAGATTTATTCTTGCAAGAAGTTCCCAGTCCATCCATACAGTCCAGCTGTAGGCGGAGTGAGACCTTGACCAGTGGGCTGCCAGCAGTCTTATACTGTTCTATCTCTTGTTTAGACAAAAGGAACAAAGGAACTTTATGACTACCCCAAAAGCAGAGGGTCTTCTCACCTCTGAAGTCAGAGGTCACTTGCCCAACCACCTGCTGAGTGTCTCACACACACCCTCCAGCTGTATAAACATAACAACAGGAAAACAGGGTCCTCTGTTCTCGTACACAGAGCACAGATAAGGAACTAAAATCAATGAGAATATAAAAATTTCTACAACATTTGCGAGCTTTGTTTTTCCTCCTGACCTGTAGCTGGTTCCCTTGCCCTGCGTAAAACACTGTTGGTAAAGATTTTCAGCTTATTTCCACACCAGTGTTTACCAGTGTAGTTTTCCCAATGGCAGTGGTCTCAAACTATGAGATAATCACATAAGTGTTACTTATTTATCCTTAAATCCAGTTTTCATTTTGTGAGATTTGCTTTGGCATTTAATGTGATCCCTCTCTTAAGGGTTGCTATGAAGTAGCCAAATATGTATTTTAAAGGCCTACCATTTAAATGTAAAAGCACAGTGGGCAGATTGTTTTCAAATGTCTCAATGCCAAGGTCCTGAAAATGTTATGCTCCCTTGGGACAGACCTTCTTTATCTATACAAGAAAAAATGTAGGGTGGGATTTTTTTTTTTTTGTCCATAGGGAATTGATTGGATGGTTGTGGTTTGCTATTGGTCGATCTCATGTGAGTGACAGGTTGCCCCGCCCTCGCTCCAGTAAACATGTAATGAGAGAAGAGAAGATATGTTGCTGCTGGAAGGAGGGGAAGTTATTTTAATTATATATGAGGACACATGAATAAAAAAAAAAAGATGTACATGGAATATTACATACAATTTTGATTGTTATTTATTTTCTTTATTTTTTTCATGGTGACTTAAAAAATTGTGATTTACTATACAAAAAAATTATAAAATAATTAAAATTATATTATTGACTTTTGCATTGTCTTTATGCTGAAGAAAACTATTGAAATATTATGTGAAAAATCTTATTTGTTTGTCTTAAAATTATATGCTGTATTGTTTCTTAGAGGTAAAAACTACAGGTCCTTCTCAAAAAATTAGCATATTGTAATAAAGTTCATTATTTTCCATAATGTAATGATAAAAATTAAACTTTCATATATGTTAGATTCATTGCACACCAACTGAAATATTTCAGGTCTTTTATTGTTTCAATACTGATGATTTTGGCATACAGCTCATGAAAACCCAAAATTCCTGTCTCAAAAAATTAGCATATATTGAAAAGGGTCTCTAAACGAGCTATTAACCTAATCATCTGAATCAACTAATTAACTCTAAACACCTGCAAAAGATTCCTGAGGCTTTTAAAAACTCCCAGCCTGTTTCATTACTCAAAACCGCAATCATGGGTAAGACTGCCGACCTGACTGCTGTCCAGAAGGCCATCATTGACACCCTCAAGCAAGAGGGTAAGACACAGAAAGAAATTTCTGAACAAATAGGCTGTTCCCAGAGCGCTGTATCAAGGCATCTCAGTGGGAAGTCTGTGGGAAGGAAAAAGTGTGGCAAAAAACGCTGCACAACGAGAAGAGGTGACCGGACCCTGAGGAAGATTGTGGAGAAGGACCGATTCCAGACCTTGGGGGACCTGCGGAAGCAGTGGACTGAGTCTGGAGTAGAAACATCCAGAGCCACCGTGCACAGGCGTGTGCAGGAAATGGGCTACAGGTGCCGCATTCCCCAGGTCAAGCCACTTTTGAACCAGAAACAGCGGCAGAAGCGCCTGACCTGGGCTACAGAGAAGCAGCACTGGACTGTTGCTCAGTTTTGCATGTCATTCGGAAATCAAGGTGCCAGAGTCTGGAGGAAGACTGGGGAGAAGGAAATGCCAAAATGTCTGAAGTCCAGTGTCAAGTACCCACAGTCAGTGATGGTCTGGGGTGCCATGTCAGCTGCTGGTGTTGGTCCACTGTGTTTTATCAAGGGCAGGGTCAATGCAGCTAGCTATCAGGAGATTTTGGAGCACTTCATGCTTCCATCTGCTGTAAAGCTTTATGGAGATGAAGATTTCATTTTTCAGCACGACCTGGCACCTGCTTACAGTGCAGGAACCACTGGTAAATGGTTTACTGACCATGGTATTACTGTGCTCAATTGGCCTGCCAACTCTCCTGACCTGAACCCCATAGAGAATCTGTGGGATATTGTGAAGAGAAAGTTGAGAGACGCAAGACCCAACACTCTGGATGAGCTTAAGGCCGCTATCGAAGCATCCTGGGCCTCCATAACACCTCAGCAGTGCCACAGGCTGATTGCCTCCATGCCACGCCGCATTGAAGCAGTCATTTCTGCAAAAGGATTCCCGACCAAGTATTGACTATTGAGTGCATAACTGAACATAATTATTTGAAGGTTGACTTTTTTTTTTTTTATTAAAAATACTTCTTTTATTGGTCGGATGAAATATGCTAATTTTTTGAGACAGGAATTTTGGGTTTTCATGAGCTGTATGCCAAAATCATCAGTATTAAAGCAATAAAAGACCTGAAATATTTCAGTTGGTGTGCAATGAATCTAAAATATATGAAAGTTTAATTTTTATCATTACATAATGGAAAATAATGAACTTTATCACAATATGCTAATTTTTTGAGAAGGACCTGTAATCCTTTCAGTACCATAAAACAGTCACTGATTTCTTTAGAATATTGTAACATTATGTATTATCAAATGGTAGCTGTGAATATTAAAGCTGCAGCCGGCTAGTCTGGCAGATTGAGTGGACTTAGGCAAAATTTTGAATGTTTACAACTCTCATGTCCCTCCCCCACTATCAACGAATACCCTCCCACCGAGTTCGTGCTCGTCAGTGCGTGTGCAACAGATTTTCTGTGAACGCGCGCGTCTCATCAGCATCCATCAACACCATGGAGTATTTGGAGCTAGTCAGATAGCACATTACAATAACAGTAGCTTTACTACTGTTCTTACTCTCGTAAGAAAGATAGAGTAGCATTGATTCTTCCAAAAAGCCGAACTTTATCCCTTCATCTGGACATGTTTATGATTTCAGTGCAAACAAAGCTAACGAACCTGCCCAGCAAGTGCTAACGTTAGCTATCCATACCAACACATTTGGGCAAACATACTTAGATTACTAACATAACACTAAGAAATAAAGTAACTGGTTGATAAAGCACAATTACCTGTCGAGAAGAAATGTTGCAAGCTCTGCATCCAGCTTGAACCCAATTAAATGACGTAAATCTCTCCACCTTTCAAATTTATTTACGGGCACGATCGCTTTCTTTCTTTACTTCTTTCTTTTCAGCAGGTGTTCTCTTTTCCTGTGTTGTTTTTGACCTCCTAGCTCTTGAGGTTAACCAAGGAATTGGAATCTTTTCCGCCATCACTCTTCCTTACTGCGCGAACTTCAGGCGTGTGCATGTGATTGTAACGTGCGCGAGGGGTGGCGTGTGCACGACCTGTGATTGACAGTCAGATCTCACACTCCCCTGCACTGATTGGACCCGATGATCCGGGAGCGGTGGATTTTTCCAAAACAAATAACACGCTCCAGGTGGAGTTAGAAGCTCGGGTTTTTTTCTAAAACCACTTTATTTATGTTGTTCCGTCGGATTATAGTGTCGATTTCACTGAATATGATGCAAAAAAATGTTGCCGACGGCAGCTTTAAGTATTTAGCTATCTGTTGGTGAATGTGAATGTTAAAAAAGTCATTACAACAAACCTATTTCGTGACGACAACAAACAAGCACTCATTTACTATTCCCTATGTACTATTATGTAGGGCAAGCGATTTGAGACTCATTACATCTGTGTGGTGCGATAACTATTAATCAGTGCTTCGGTTATTAATCAGTGAAGCGTCTTCATTGGCTGGGCTAGTTGAGGTGACGCTCCTTCAGATGATGAACGCCCCATCCTCATAAATTTAAATACCTGACCACTACATCAAAGCCGGCTTGTGATGTTCCTGTTCTCTTGAACTGCTACCTTCCTGATCTTCAAGCAGCAAATTACAGTTCATCTCAGGCATCATTAGTCCCCTAAACATGCAGAGTAGTGCGTGAATGAGGGAGAGACGAGTCGCTCGACTCTGAAAAGGTTTTCCATGCATCAATAACTGTGCCAATAAATGTATATAGACAAAATTCACGGTTGTAAAATGTATCTATTTGGTAATTTGAGAGCTCTGCTCTATAATGCTGATCCGTTCCGGAGAAACAGCTGATGTTTTCAGCTACATTCTGAATCTGATTTGTGTACAAGGCATTATAGTAACTCTATCTCTCTGAGAGATGTGTGAATTTTTCCAGCGTTAGATATTTATGAACCCACTTAGAAGGTACAGGAGAACGCACACATTCATGAATACTTACACTTTGCAATTGTGCTGGTTTGATGGTGGTGAGACGTACTGGCACATACACCAAACTTTCGGCCAAACTGCAAGCGGATCCACATCCAAATTCTGCTGTCCATCCATATTCTGCTGCCATACATTTCCTTAATTTGCCTTGTTCATAAGCTAAGTGTTTTTAACTGATCTCACTTTGAGTGTTCATCTGGGCAATACTGTTTACTGATGTCGTAATTGAGAGACAGGATAAAAATAGAGTATTGGTTTCCACACAGATGCTTCATGATCAATTCTCATCCCAGCACTGAAGCTGAAGAAGACTAAGATTTCAGTACTGTAGGATTTACTGAAAGATTTCAGTATCCTATGGTTTCCGATTTGTAAGGTTTTATTGCTTTAGGTTTCTGTAGGGATGCGTAGTTTAAAATTTCAGTACTATAATACTATAAAATGTCAGTTCTGTAGAGTTTTAGCTCTGTACATTTTCAGCATTATAGAGTTTTGGTGTTGCTATAGACCTTATGTAGCCACGCCCCTTTTCGGCGCTGAGCTCGTTGTCTTTTGACTTCTGGTCTGTATTTTCACAGCGATCTTGCATAGTTATGAATGAACGGGTCTATTTGTTAAGACATATGCTTTACAATGCTTATGATAAACATTACAATGCTCATGATAACTTTTGTTAACTCTACAATAAGTAAATCAACTTCACCAGCTAATTACTCCTGGACAGCGATGCCATAGAAATATACAGAGCGACCGCAAAAACGGAAGTTCAAAGACAATATTCTAAAGATGGCGGCGCCCTCGTTTCTCTGGCGCATAAGGTCTATAGTTCTGTAATCATGCGTTTAATTCCTGTAATATTTCAGTGCTTTGTATTCTTAATACTGTAAAATGTCAGTACTGTACAGTTTTAATACTGTAATATCTCAGTACTTTACAGTCCCAATGCAATAAGATGTATGGTTTCAGTACTGTAGGGTTTCTGAAGTACTTTCAGTACTCAATACTGTAAAATAGTGCTGCAGAGTTTAATAATGTATTACTTCAGTGACTGTGACTTTTTTTGCTGTAGGGTTTCATTATTGTAAGGTTTGAATGCAGAGCACATCCCTTAGAGAACTTCTGCCTTTGGTGTTTGGGTAAAATGTGTTTCATGAATTGCAAAATCTGAATATTATGCTTGGACGTGGGCAGTCAGCGAGTACGGATTATGTAAACCCTAAAAATGACCTCATGACCCTCAATCAAAGGTTACAAGCATTGTGTTCTTCTGTCGGATTTACTGAAACAATTCACTGTACTGTCGAGACTAGAGTTTGACAGCATGTGTTGTAAGGCTGAGAAATGTTGAGACCTAATGTGGAAGAGCGTATGATTTCTTTTATTCAGATGGTTTTAATCATTGAAAGGTCTGGAGGCAGGATTTGAACTGGATTCTCTGGACACAAAACTCTACATATTATGTTCTGTAACCTGACTGGTGCCCTCAGAGACGGAGAAAAACAGGTCACTCCAAAACTAGTTCAGGGTTTTTTCTATTCAGTGACTACCTTGAAAAAACTGTTTTACAGTTTGCCCTCTTTCCCGTTCATTTTACAAAATAATAATATATTATCTGTGCTTTTAATTGGCTAATGTAAATTAATTGAAGTTAATATGTCAGCTGATCTGTGCGTTGTGTTTTGGGGGAGTGGCCACTGTGTTTGTGGGTGTGGCCATTGGCTATTTCACCCACATATACTGTATAATTAAGTAGCTCTGGCAAGGAATGGGAACTTGTAAGGTCTATAAATAGTTGTGGTTAGTTTTCAAGGGTTATAGTTGTGTTTACAGTTCTGTTTGGTGTTATCTGTGCTATTTTGCATTTAATTATGGTGTTTAATTTGAAGCTGCGTTTCAGAAATGTGAAGTGTATATAAGCACATTGTTGCTTAAACAATGAACATTTTTTTCTCAGTAGATTTATAGCTAGATTTGATTAAGTAAAGTGAACATGATAAGATGAGGTTTGATTTAATCACTTCACTCATTATGTTAATATATAATATACTTAAATGTGTATTTACCTTAAAATAAAATCAAAAGTATTTTTTTTTTCCAGTGTAGGCTCCGGCTTTCTCTAACCATGAACCGGTGATTGTAAAATTAGATGCTGGTAATCCTGACAGCCCTTGAAGTGTGTGTGTGTGTGTGTGTGTGTGTGTGTGTGTGTGTGTGTGTGTGTGTGTGTGTGTGTGTGTGTGTGTGTGTGTGTGTGTGTGTGTGTGTGTGTGTGTGTGTGTGTGTGTGTGTGTGTGTGTGTGTGTGTGTGTGTGTGTGTGCGTGCGTTGGTAAGAGATATCTAAGGCAGTGTGGGTAGATATGATTGTTACCAGCATAGCAAGAGAATACAGAACAAGAGAATGAGATTTTGTTGGTTCCAGATGAGATGAGTGCTGTGCTGGAAACATCTTTTAAAGTAGCTATTGCTGTCTGTGCACTGCAGCCTGCGGCTGGGAAATGCCATCAGTAATACAAAGAGAAATATCTCAACATAGTGTATTGTGTGTGAGCCCAGCTAAAGTGTGCCAAGACATTTCTCTCCGCTCGCCTCCCTTTCCTCCTCGATCTGACAAGCTCAAATCTGATTGGCTGCTTGACGGAAACTCTCGGAGTGTGCAGGTTTTTGTAGTAGACATGTTTAACACAGTACTATGTTGATAAAACTACTGAGGAAAACCTATTTTCTTTTACAAATTTGCTAGGTTAGTGGCATCAAATCTTTAAAAGATAACCAGAATTTAGTTTGAGATGCCTAGTAGACTAAAACTATTCACAAGAATAACTGTACATCATTTCTAAATTATGCAAAGCATTACCAGCATACCAACATATTTTATTATTATTATTATTATTTAATATTATTTTATTATTCAAACATTACCATAATACAGATACTGCTGTGCAATTGTTAATTATTAATATTTATGTTTTTATTGACTGCTTATTAATCAACTATTTTATAATAGCTGCAAGTACAACAAACTGTGTTTGCTTTCTTAACATGTTGGTCAGATGGTCGGTCAGATGGGTGATTATTGGCCAGAATAATTTACGCTGCGAGTCAAAAGTCTGGCTATGCAAGACACAATGTGGACAATAATCAAAAGTCTGTCTTTTTTTGTCAGTAGAAGCCATTAGTTTCTCTACTAGAGAGTGTTGTGTTGGATTCTGTGTGTCATTTTGACCTTTCTAGCCCTGGAAAGAGGCGAGACGGAGATGGAGAGAGAAAAAGAGCAGGATTATTCTGAAACTGAATGCTGTTGTGTGTGCGCAGATGGAGTTTGTGTCACACTGGACTTGTAGATCATATCAAGTGTCGCTCATACGTCAGATTAGGCCTAATATGCGTCTGCCCTCATCACGACGTCCTGTGCTTTACAAACTATTCAGATTTGTCATGCTGTTCCAACATTAACTGTGAAATAAATCATGTGGTTTGGAAGATGCCATTCTGATGTTTGTTTTTTCCTGGCTGACGGCTCTATTCCTGTCGGTCTCATTTTCCCCAGTCACAAAGAATCAGCTGGAGAACCCAGCACAGACATCGAGCAACAAATGAGAGTCGAAATTGGCTCTGGCGAGTAAATAAAACACTTTTACATGGTTTAAGTTGAATTTTAAGAATATAGTTTAACTCTCTCTGAGTGCTGTGAGTGTTTCGAATGAAAGACAGAAACTGTGTACTAGAGAAACATCTGTCGCGACTCATTTGTCTTCTAGACACTTTTATATCAGTGTAAAATGTACCATGTATCTAGGATTCCTAGAAGATAAAGTTCTAAATGGAACCCTTCAGGTGCTTCTTATAGAACCTTTTAGGGGTTCCCATTATGGGATCATGTTATGGATTAAGTTTTAATTCATTCAATTTAATTCTTTTTTTTTTAATTGGTTAAATTTAATGAATTAAACAGCTCGTAAACATATTCTATCACTAAAAAAAATTTAATTACCCATTAAATATGAAAGTATTATGTAAACATTTAAGGCATTTCTTCTTAAATAGAACCTTTCTTTAAAATTGAGTCAAGAATGCTAGGGTTCTATGTCTATACCTCAATTAAACCTATTTTTTTCTAAGAATGTAATGTTTTAATTTCATACAATTAAGCCTCCAAAATTAATATATTATGAACAGACATCATGATTGGCATCATTTGACAAACAACATTTTTAAAGATATTTTAATTCTGATTTATGATATGGAAAAGGCTAATTGTAATTTATATATAAGTTTAATATATACACAGTAAAAAAAAATGTATGATCAATAAGAGTTATGTTAACATACAGTATTACATTGCTTTAACTCAAAATAAATTAAGCAATTTTCAACTTTTTTTGTTATACAAGATTCAACTCATTAATTTAAAGTTGATTGTACTTAAAAAAATTAAGGCAAAAGCTTTTTTTTACAGTGTATATATATAATATTTCAGTTTATATATTAATTACAGCTAAAAACATATGCTGTAAATTCACTCAAAAAAAGTCTATTTTGGATCCTGGAAACATCTCTCAACCTCTCAAATGTTACCGTTTTCCCCCATCGTACGACAGGAAGTTCACTCTAAGAACTCGCGGCTTGTTAGCTGTGACACTCTCACACACACACATTTTAAGGTGTTAAGTGACTCCAATCCTGTAGGTTTTAGTCTCTGCATACCCGTGGCGTCTGAAGAAATCTCTCATAACTCATCTGTTAATGCAGCCCAGTCGGAATAAGACCATCGATCCAGGCATACGTCTGTCTGGAAAATCTCCTGAACGCAGCTTTAATCTGATTTATCACGCCGAGAGGAGCTGAAAATCCTGGGACGCCCATTTACTGAACGCAGTTATGGGTGCGTGTGATGTGCACTGACCCCTATGAATTTAAACAGACAGCTGTTATGTCATGGGAGGCCGTTTGTTTATGCTGCTCACAGCTATTGTGTTCAAACAGCTTCTTCAGGCAGATGCTTAAGGTGCCTGGAAAATGTTTTTTTAGGTACAGCAATCTGAGTGAGAGCAACAGTGCCCCCATGACCTCATGTGCGGTACTACAGTCAACAACAGCAAAAGAATGATTATTCTGAACATTTTCCTTAGAACAAAAAGTTTGGTACATTGGTACAATGAGGGTTTCAGAAGGTAATACCGTAGTACTTTGACATTCATCATATACAAATGTGAAGTTACTCATTCATTGAGAAAATTTAACCTCAGACATCTTTGACATGTATGGAGTCATGGACCAAAAAAAGAGACACTGACACTTTTCAAAATATCTTCTTGTGTACTATAGAAGAAAGAAAAGCATACAGGTTTTGGATTAATTGTTTCCTTAAAGACCCCACGTACGCCACTGTATGGGTTAAAGTAGGCTAGCCTATATGTAAACATTGGCGTGTGATATTTGGCAATGTTTGTGCTGACTACAGATCTGTGGGCCTATAAATTATTCCTGAGACTTGTACGGCTCAAACCCAGTGATCGACATTTTTATTGATATTGCTTCTCAGGTGCTTTTGAATTCACTGCTATTGCTTTTTGTTCATAAATATGGCGGCTGCGTAAAAGGTCATGTGACCAACAGATGAATATTCAATGCTACTGTTCGATTACCACATTTATTTAGCTTTCTCTCAATTTCATATGCTTATTATTATCAAGTCATTTAGATTAAAACCATCTGCTGAATTAATAAATGTTGGACTACAGTAGGCCTACCTTCAAAGTATAGGCTACTGTGTGGTATTACCCTCATGGTATGTTTTCTGTAGGGTCTGTTCATTTTTAAGAATGGACATTTAAAAACAAACATTTAAAAACAAATCATACATGCAGCTTCCTTAAAGCATTTACCATGGAAACGTTGCAGTTACTAAAATTAAACTGTGGTAACTTGGTGTTATTTAAAAAAAAAATTAATTTAAATGTCAGAAAGGTTCCTAATACCTCTTTTACATTCAATATCGATTTATTTAACCAGTAGTTAGAACTGTAGGCTACTGATATTTTGGCGGGAAATGTGCTTCTCATGGTAAACTGTGAGGAAGAGACACATTTCTTTGAGCATTTGCGTGAGAATCTCTCTCACACGCACGGTTCGCAGCAGTTTATTTGTTCAGAGACATTTTGGAGACTGAATAAACGGGACTGGAGACGCGCGCGTGCGTGTGTGTGTGCGCGCGCGCATGAGATGCTCTCTCATTCGGCGCTGGGTGAGTCCAGACTGCAGACCGAATCACTGCTGTGATTTTAATAGGACAGACGGAGGATATCAGAATATCTGTACGACTCCTTGAGCTCATCGATCACCCGAGAAATGATAATGATAATGAAGATGATAATGATGATGTCTGTGATCCTATGAAGAGAGTTTATGTATGTGCCTGTGTGAGGGATCCTCTGTGATATATGAAGGGTTTATCATACACGGATATAAAAGCACTTTCAGCGGTTTTTCTGGACGGATCGTCGCGTTTTATAAGATGAACATATTCACGTACGTGTTATCGCAGCGATACATGATGCTGTAAGTTCACAACGCTTCCGATTTAATTGTGTGTGTGTGCGTGTGCGTGCGTGCGTGTGTGTGTGTTTGTGTGTGGCGCGTGTGATAGCCAAAATGTGATATGTATCTTGCATATATAAACATATTTAACAATACATATTATGCATAAATGAAAGGAACATCATTAAATTATGTTCGTGTATGTTCTCTGTGTGTGTGTGTGTGTGTGTGTGTCTATAATATATATATATATATATATATATATATATATATATATATATATATATATAGCCTATATATATATATATATATATATATATATATATATATATATATATATAGACACATTTTTTTTAATCAGTCGAAAGTGGAAAAATATGGCCCTGTTATGGATTTTTTCAATAACTTCATTTGTAATACAGTTTCAAATGCACTCTTACAAATAAAGTTTCTAAAATGGGGCTTTTTACTGCGATGCTATAGAAGAACCATTTTTGGTTCCCAAAGAACCTTTGAACGAACAGAAAGAACCAATTTTTTTCTAGTGTGAAGAACATTTTAAAAAAAGCTAAAGAACTACGATTAAGAACCTTTTGTAGTTCTTTATGAAATCATGGAACCATATGCCAATAAAGAAGAAGATTTTATTTATATACCGCCTTTCCATGGCTCAAGGTAGCTTTACATTGTACATTACAATACATTTACACACCCGTGCACACACATTACAATCACATAAGGACACATATAGTCACATAAAGAACCTTTCATTTTTAAGAGTGTACTGAAGTATTAAATGTAAGGTCTTAATATCAATGCATAAAATATGAGTTGTTGTTGATATAACATAAGAGGTAATCCCAGTCATGTGAATTTGTGAATGAATTGATTAAATTTTAATATTTGACAAAAGGGTGAGAAACATTTTTAGAAAGTTATACCATCATAAAATGTAGAAAAACACCCTTGAAAATCAAATCTAACGGGCAAAAACGTCCGCTTAAGTGAATTGTTGACCTGTGATGCTAGTGAAGATATAGGCTGTACAATGATGTAGAATCATCTAAAAGGCTGGTTGAGTACTCTAGAACGAGCAGCTGTCTTTAATAAGTACTGTGCTTATTCAGTGAAGTTGATTTCTGAATTGATCTGATTTGGAATTGAGCATTTGATGGCAGGTGCTCTGTCCACACAGCATATTAAATCAGTCTGGGCAATTTCAACCCAGCTGGCTCGGGCTATATTGAGTTGTGTGTGTGTGTGGGTTATCCGTTATGTCTGCTGCTGTTGGATTAGTTCTTCATATAAATCTCACAGGAGCTGAAAGATTTCCCACAGAAATACTGGTCCAAATATCACTTCCTCAGTGTGAGCTATGAATTCAGGGGCCTTGTGATTGTGAATAAACGTTGCATACACATAAAACTTGGAACGCAGAGCTCGGAAGAGTGCACTCGCCATTTGTTACGCCCACATGGGCATTTGTAAAAAAGCAGGCTTGACTTGACAATGTGCTTACCGTCATGCAAACGTTTTTGCACTTCACTCTCTCCAATGGTAAAAAAAATAAAATAATGTGTGTTTCATTGTGATCGCTGGTTTTACAAATGAAATCAGTGTGATCGACGGCACTCATGGAGCAATAAAGGCACCGACGGAGAATCAATTCGCTTTGTGTCAACGGAAATCACTTTCATTACCCCAGTGTGCAAATAATATGATGTACAAATAGGTACGACCGATGTCATTCTGTCAGGGCCTGGATGAATCTCGATGAAATTTGTATGTTTTATTTGATGGTAGATGCTATCTGGCTTTAAACTCAAGCTGTGTGACTGGGCTTCTTGATGAACACGTTTGCAGCACAGTGTGATGTGATTTCATCTGTATAGCCAACAAGGTGACCGTGTTATTTTTCTATTCACCCAACTCCCAGGATACCCAGCATCTGACTGCAATCACCAATTCTCAGGGAGCAAGTAAAACATGTAATACTTTACCAGTAAATGTAAATTCTGTCATTGTTTACTCACCCAAATGTCGTTTCAAAACTCATTCGGCTTTCTTCACAGAAGGTGGAACACACAAAAAAAAGAAGTTTTCTAGTTTCACAAAACTGCCTGAAAGGCGAAAAAGTTTTGAAATAGGTGCTACCTGAGTAGAGAAAAAAAGGCTGTTGACTTCCATTTTTCCAAATGGGTAGGAAAACTTCAACACCCATAATGCACTGGGCATGTTGCCATCCAAGGCCACTCCCACCAGTCGGCGATGGATACGCTTACCAGAGTCAAATACCGTCTCGCTTTAGTTGGAAATACTTCTTAGGAAACTTTCAGCCATGTTGATGTCAACTTGTATTGTTCCCAGTTGCAAGAATTCAAAAGAGTAAACGTTTAGCGGGAGTGAGTTACTTTCGGTTTCCAGTGAAGGATCCAGTGCGTTGTAGGCAGTGAGGCTGCAGAGAATCGTAAATATGGAGAGAACAGCGTGACGGAAAATCTGAAAAACCTCTGTTTGTATTCAACACTTCAAACTTTTAGGCCAAAATCTGAAAGAAACTGCCATTCAAAATGCTGACGCGTACAGGGAAGAAAGCTGTTGCCATAGTGTTCCATTTTTTTACTATAATTCTGTTTAAAGCGTAGGCAAAATACGATAAAAGTTTCAGTGAAAAATCTACCTATCTGTTCTGTTAATAACCCTCTGAAGATCCGACTGTCCGTGGGCGGGGATACAAAAATGTGGAAGTATAATCTGTAGTTTTCATGAAAGCCCTGGAGATGACAAATAAACTTGAATTCCTTGGTCCCGAAAACCAGATTAGTCCAGTTTGTAATTTAATTTTTCTGATTGGTTTTGTGAACTGAATCAACTGACTCATTGAAAAGATTTGTTCAAAAGAATTAATCATTCACAAATCAGACATTGATCAGAATCAACTACTTTTTACAGTTGAATATAAAAATAATTTCTGTGTAAATATATAGAAAATAATTTCCGGTTAATATAAAATAATTTGAAATAACAAAAAAATTGTTCAAAAGAATGAATCAGTCACGAATTAGACACAGTGCTACTTCTCTTATGAACTGAAAAGATTAATTGAAATAGTGCACACGTCGTATTGACTACTTTTGGAGTCTTTTAATTTTGGGGTGAACTGTCCCTTTAAGTATATATATGTAGAATTTTTTAAATCTGAATATTTTATGTACTTAATTTGTGTCTGTAGATTTGTATATTCTTAAGTACACAATGGAAATTATGTACAACTGGGTTGTTATGCAAATGAGTGGGAGGGGCGTGTGAAGGGGAGGAGCTTGTGCCATTGTGTCTTATTGCTGATTACTTCCTGTTTCGCACACACACACACGCTCATTTACCCCTGGCTCTTTAAAGTCAAATCACTTACAGTCTTATTGTCAGAGCGAGAGAGAGAAATAGAGCAGCTTACCGCTAATCTTTAAATGAAATGCTTTTTGCCCAGGAGAAAAGCCCCACTGAATAACTATTATTTTATCCATTAGGTTTGCATTAGTTTCCTGAAATTTTAAATTGCTGTCTGTTTAGCGAACAGTCAGGGATGGTGCATCCAAATTAAATTATTTTGAAAATCTGTGCGCTGTCAAAGGACTCTTCCTCTCTTCATTGTTACATTAGTGATATTCTCCGGCAAATGTTTAATGCCGCAGCATCACATTATGCTTTAAAAAGACATTGCATGATACAGTTCAAGACATCTTCATAAAGCAACACGAAACTGCATTTTTATGTATGATACATGAACGCAGGATTCATGTTTTTATGATGACTCAGAGGATGTTCTGGAAATGAATTGGCAGTAACGAGCCAGCAGAGCTCATTAGTGTTGCAGGGAGAAGATGCTGTAGGCCTGCTGAGTAAATGTTAATCACAATGGAAGACTCTATGGGAACAACTTGGAAATGTCAGGTAGTCGTGCGGTTGAGCCTGGGTTGTGGGTGGTGCTCGTGTTGTGGAAGTGTTTTTTTTTCGTCTGTCTGTGGGCAGCGCCTGTATTGTGACTGGGCGGTAGGATTTAGTCAACACCAGAATTTTAACTTTAGAGTGAAACTTAATCGACACCATATAGGCAATAAATAACCTGCGTCAGATGACATGAGGTAACTGAAAATTATTTTATTAAAACCCTACAAAGTAATTTTGATTTTGGAAATTTGATTTAAAGGGATAGTTCACCCAAAAATGAAAATTCTGTCAGTAATTACTCACCCTCAGGTTGTTCCAACCCCGTAGGACCTTCGTTCATCTTCGGAACACAAATTAAGATATTTTTGATTAAATCTGAGAGCTGGATCACTCCTCCATATGCTTCTTAAGGGATTGAAACTTGTTCCCCGAAAAGTTATTAAAGACATCGTTAAAATAGTCCAAGTGACTACAGTGGCTCAATCTTAAGTTTATTAAATGACGAGAATACTTTTTGTGCGCAAAAAAACCCAAAAATAACGACTTTATTTCAACTATTCATTTCCTTCTCTGTGGGCCTCGAGTGAGTTCACTAGTGTAACAGCGCAGCGCTTCTGTGTAGTACGTCACACGCATCACACACATGACCATCGTCGGCCAATAGTGAGCCTGCGTGTGACGTGCAACACATTTCATGGATCCAGGATAATATGCATCCTGATAAAGTTCCCTTGGCCTTTGGAATTAAAAAAGCCCCACATCATCACATTCCCTTCACCATACCTAGAGATTTGCATGGTTTTATTTCAGTTAGCCTAATAGCTGGTTTGATTTGCATTGAGATTTGAGAGATGATCTTATGGAAAGTGCCCCATGTCAATCTCTAGGTAATGGTGAATATTTATTTATTTACGATACATTATGCATTCACAAAGAAAATTGGTGTTCTTAAACGTTGGATTTTTCCTCATTTTTTAATTAAGGCATTAAGATTAATTTCTAAAAGGATTTTTTTATTCCTCTTTTTAGTCAACTTTAGCATGGGTGTGTTCACTTGCGCTAAGCACTGTGCTAAGCACTGTAGATAGATAGATGGATGGATAGATAGATAGATAGATAGATAGATAGATAGATAGATAGATAGATAGATAGATAGATAGATAGATAGATAGATAGATAGATAGAACGGCAAAAAGACATGTGGATGGCTAGACAGATAGAACTAGATAGATAGATAGATAGATAGATAGATAGATAGATAGATAGATAGATAGATAGATAGATAGAGAGATGGATAGAACGTCAAGAAAGACATAGATGGATAAAAAGATAAAATGGCAATTAGATTATAAATGACATAAGAGTGTCAGTGAATACAGAATTTTAATTTAAAATTTAATTTAATTTAAACTAACAGGTTGCCTAATTCAGTTTGACTAAAATGTTTTCTGAAATGATTAGGCAAGTACTTGAATGTTCTGTTGGTCCTCCATTGTCATCACACACCAAAATTTGTGAATCGATTGAGAGTGTGGGCGGAGCTTGATGTGTTAATGTGGGCGGAGCTTGTATTTTAATTTGATTGTGCTTGTTTTATAGCTGAAGGTAGTATTGTATTGCAAATGTGTGTGGAGTACTCAAATAGCCATAGCCTGTTAAGTATTTTCGAGTTTGTGTCTCCTTGTGTTGGGGACAAGAATCCGTGTGTGTGTGTGTGTGTGTGTGTGTGTGTGTGTGTGTGTGTGTGTAATCAGTATTCTTCTCAGGCCACTAGATCGATGAAAGCTCAGCAGCTGGTTTTGCTTGCTGAATGAGATGGCAACAACCATCAGGTTTGTGTGTGAGTGTAGAGTGTAGTGTGTATGTATACGTGTGTGTATCTTCGAGGCGATTGGCATTTGCGAGCTGTGTTCAGAGTGGTTATAAATTCTTCAGGACAGTGGAGTCGTGCAGTAATGCTGCTTAAAGCTCCGATTAAGGTGTGTTGAAGAGGCTGAGGTAAGCATTCCCAGGCTAACGCTTTGTTTAATTGGATTTGTTTATTCATCAGCAGTCCTGTTGGATTTACTGTGTGAGGTAAACATGCCGATAGCACCAGCAGTTAACCCAGATCTGCACGAGAGCATCGGCTCAGATAATTGATGTTTCCTTGGAGAATATCAGATGAGGAGGGTGTGTCTTAATGGGGCCGTATTCTACATATTCTGCAGAAACCTTTACTAAGCCCCGCCTTTTTTGTTTTATTGTTTTTGTTTTTTGATGAAAATGTAATTTCATTACATTTATTCAATATTTACTAAATTTTTCATCATATTCATTCATTTTAGTCACGAGAAAGTGCAAAATTAAGCTAAATATTCAGACATTTGATATATTAGCTAATTATTATACAATTAATTGATTGTATTATTTACAACTATCATTCTTTAAGAAATGTAAGTGCATTGTTAATATCTTGCAGTGTTTTTTTCTCGTCATATCTTTGTCAGCAGTGTATTTTAATTAAAATAATTTTATCTTCGCTTTGTCCTTAATATCAGTGATGAAATAAAACAAAACAGCTTTGATCAACACTGATAGTTACTGATAAACACTGTAGTGCATCTATATATTATTATGGTGAAAGAGGCCCATTGCATTGAGGCTTAATGTAGATGCCTATGAAGTGTGTAAGTGTGTGTTCTGTGGTTCTGTAGAATTGATTTATGTTGTTGATTCTCCTCTCTGAATCATTCAGATCAATCGACAGCGACTAAAATAGAAAGCGAGCTGAGGTTTGTGTTCTGAAGACTGGAAAAGAGCGTTGTAGAGGCGGTGGAGTTACAGAGGTCATGTGATCTCAGCCGAGGGTTTGTGTTTCAGGAGACGATGAGTGTGCGGCATTCAGCAGACGCCTGGAGACAGAACACAATTCATGAGCTTGACTGAGAGACAGAAAACAGTTGGTGAAAACTGAGCTGTGTGTGTGTGTGTGTGTGTGTGTGTGTGTGTGTGTGTGTGTGTGACCCCTGA
Source organism: Gila orcuttii (assembly GCA_026230005.1). Taxonomy (NCBI): domain Eukaryota; kingdom Metazoa; phylum Chordata; class Actinopteri; order Cypriniformes; family Leuciscidae; genus Gila; species Gila orcuttii. Next base: position 6,956,086 of record JAPDVR010000025.1, read on the forward strand.
AAGCCAGTGTTAAAAAGGAAAAAGAAAGGAGTGGGTGTGGTTGTGCTCCATTTCCAGATAGATAGACGTGGATGATACAGCTAACATCACAGACAGGAAGCTTGTTGGTGGATGACGGTGTGATATCAAGAGTCTTTCCATATTTGAGCCGAATGCAGTTCAATTTCCACAATACAAACTCCTTGATGGAGACTATCGACTCTATGAACCACATCACTGCTGGAACAGACCCGGGTCACACAAGCTTAAAGGAATCTTCTGGCTTCGATTGAGCTGTAACGATTTGAAAAGGCATTCCAGCACCTTTGACTAAAAAAAGAATATATTGGCATATACAGTATTTTGGATATAGGCTATAGGCCTATTGGATTTTTCTGTCAGATCAAATCAATATATCCGTATGCTCCTGCTCCAGTACATTTTTTTATTGATCCAGCACAAATGTTCTGTCTCCATTAAGTCAATGTACTCACAAAAACCTTTCATTACGTTTTTACTTGTTTTATTGTGGTAGAACGGCTTAAATACAGTTATATCCAATATTTCAACTTGAAAGTGCAGTAAGCAATTTCTGAGAAACATTGTTGGTATTTGAAACCAGCCCAAAGAAACACACCCCTCCCTTCATTGCTCCGCCCCCAAAATGCACGAACATGCAATGCAAGAGTTGATGTCTCTATTAAAGCTGAAGCAAAGCAAAATAAGGCTTCAATGACACTCAAAACTGTCCTTTTACTGTAGCTAACATTACAACAACAGCATATCTTGGTTCTGTGAAACAGCAAAACCAATGTTACTCACGAATGAAGCGAAAACAACACAACTTCAGCGTCTGTTTTCAGGCCTAACCGCTTCGGTCTCTCCAGCGCTGGAAAGCTTTTCTAATATTAACGCAGGTCCTAAAGATCTAGCCTGATCAGCACTTCTTTTTCCAGGGATATTCCTCTGACCTTCTCTCTTTTATAATGTCTCTCAGCCATCTTTCTTTCTACAGTCTTTCTTCAAATCTCCCTGTTGCTCACTCTCTCGTGACTTGGACACACCCCCTACAGCTGATTGGCTACAAGTGTGTTGTGCTGCTCGGTCTGATCCACTTTCAACAACGTTTCTCAGAAATCACTTACTGCACCTTTAAAAGAAGGCTCAAACTTACTAAAAAAAAATAATCAGTAATGAGTCCTCCACCTCAAAAATATGATTTATAGAACATTACGGATCAAATAATAACAGGTTTCTACTGAATAATTCATGCAAGTCCTTTAACAAAAAATTAAGCTTCATATTTATGCAAAGCTTTTACTCTGTTTACTTCCATTTTAAGTGTCACTACAAAATTTGCTAAGTAACCAGTCAAAATACGTATCAGTCCAAAAGCCATTCATTATTTGATCCATTCTATTATTCATGCTTAAAGAAAAGGAGGGACAAGTGTAAATACATTTTTGTGGTAGTCAACTTTATGCTACAAATGCCGTTGATTGAGCTGAACTTGAACTTAACCTGGAATATTCCTCAAGGTGATCAAGCTGGTTTGTTAAACACTGAAGCAGTTTATTTTGCAGGTCTAAGATTATCTACCAGCCCTTACTAGCTTGACCAAGACAGTCTACCAGGGTGAAACCAGGTCCACTAGTCTTATATACCATAAACGACCAGCTAGAAAGCCGGCAGCCACTTCAAGCTTGTCTGGTGTTTCAGGGAATGTCGATCGATGCTGATCAATACTGTTGATGGGCATCAAGGCATTAACATGTTCTGCAGAAAGAGTGTCAAAAGCTAAACGCCTCACACCGAATGTGTCATTTCGCACATTTGTGGACGTCGTTCCCCGTCGTTACTGGTGCAGGTCTGAATATATTTCATCTAAATCAGAGCCAAGAGTGAATCAGCCGGTACAGCGTGAATTTAAAAGAGCTCTTTAAAATGACACTGTAATGAGTCTTCTCTGACAAGAAACACAGTTATTGTGTGTGTGTGTGTGTGTGTATGTGTATGTGTATGTGTGTGTGTGTGTGTGTGTGTGTGTGTGTGTGTGTGTGTGTGTGTGTGTGTGTGTGTGTGTGTGGATGAGGAGCATATGAAAAAAAACTAAATCAATATCTGGGTTTGTTTTAACCCTTTCAGAAAAGAATAGATCTTTAATGTCACATGACTGGAAACTTTTGGATACAGCTATGCAGCATATAAATGTGCTATATATAATATTCAATGCAAAAGATACAAAATCATGCAATGGGCCTCATTCACAAGCAAATTTGTGTGTATATTGTTTGTAAAGCCATTTCTATTAAAAATGACTTTAGGAACAATTTGCACAGAAATGTGGTTTATGAATGAGAATCATTGTGTAATATATACAATACAGTACGGACAGTTTACATTTCAGACTGATAGATGGAATGATCATTATGTGTTTATGGCATGTGACAATGACAATTCATTTAATTTAACAAATCGTATTTAAAGGGACAGCTCACCCAAAAATGAAAATTCTGTAATCATTTATTCAACCTCATTATGTCATTCCAAACTTGTATGACTTTTTTTCTACTTGTTATATACATTACCCATTTCATTTTCTTTACTCAAAGACTGAAATGGGCTTCCATACCCTCACCAATACAATTTTATTTCTTACATGGGTCATAAACGGAGAAGTCCAATCCAAGCTGCTCTTTTCCATGAAACAATGGTAAATCAGTGGCTGTAAAGCTCCAAAATGTGAATGATGACATAATTTGAATTTATGGGCAAACTGTGTGCATTAAACATAGTCTCAGACTTACCTTAGCAAGCCTAAGCATGTAGACTTAGCTATCATTTTATTCTCAAACTTTAGTGAAATTGTTTTGATTTGTTTTTAGATTCATAAAGAGAGCGCCAATAGCTACAGAAACCTCAAATTAGATCTAATCAAGTCTATACGGGGATGAAATTACTTTATGAACCGGTAATCACGCTCTGTGTGCAGGAAGAGGAGGCCGGGAGATGTGATGCAGAAATGCATGCTGGGAAATTGATTGTTTGAATTGCATCTGCCAAACAGAGATGTTAAGATTCTGAGATGAGTGTCAGTCTGATGCATCATAGGCAAATTCACATGCTCATGACCAGCAGGTTTCCCTCTTGAACTGCCACTTACAGAGACCCCCAACTGACACCACTCGACCACGACTGACCCTGACTATCAGCATTGATGCAGCAAAGAAACAATAAAATTTCAAATAACTGTTTTCTATTTGAATATATATTAAAATATAATTAATTCCTGTGATGCAAAGCTCCAGTCTTTAGTCACATGATCCTTCAGAAATTATTCTCAAATGCTAATTTGCTGCTCAAGAAACATTTCTTATTATTATCAATGTTGAATTGTTCAATTTAATGCATCCTTGGTAAATAAAAGTATTTTATACTAACCCTAACCATTTCTTTTTTTAAAATGGCTATCCCAACTGACCCTAAATTTTGATTGTTAGTGTATACAGGTCCTTCTCCAAAAATTAGCATATTGTGATAAAGTTCATTATTTTCCATAATGTAATGATAAAAATTTAACTTTCATATATTTTAGATTCATTGCACACCAACTGAAATATTTCAGGTCTTTTATTGTTTTAATACTGATGATTTTGGCATACAGCTCATGAAAACCCAAAATTCCTATCTAAAAAAATTAGCATATTTTATCCGACCAATAAAATAAGTGTTTTTAATACAAAAAAAGTCAACCTTCAAATAATTATGTTCAGTTATGCACTCAATAGTCAATACTTGGTCGGGAATCCTTTTGCAGAAATGACTGCTTCAATGCGGCGTGGCATGGAGGCAATCAGCCTGTGGCACTGCTGAGGTGTTATGGAGGCCCAGGATGCTTCGATAGCGGCCTTAAGCTCATCCAGAGTGTTGGGTCTTGCGTCTCTCAACTTTCTCCTCACAATATCCCACAGATTCTCTATGGGGTTCAGGTCAGGAGAGTTGGCAGGCCAATTGAGCACAGTAATACCATGGTCAGTAAACCATTTACCAGTGGTTTTGGCACTGTGAGCAGGTGCCAGGTCGTGCTGAAAAATGAAATCTTCATCTCCATAAAGCTTTTCAGCAGATGGAAGCATGAAGTGCTCCAAAATCTCCTGATAGCTAGCTGCATTGACCCTGCCCTTGATAAAACACAGTGGACCAACACCAGCAGCTGACATGGCACCCCAGACCATCACTGACTGTGGGTACTTGACACTGGACTTCAGGCATTTTGGCATTTCCTTCTCCACAGTCTTCCTCCAGACTCTGGCACCTTGATTTCTGAATGACATGCAAAACTGAGCAACAGTCCAGTGCTGCTTCTCTGTAGCCCAGGTCAGGCGCTTCTGCCGCTTTTTCTGGTTCAAAAGTGGCTTGACCTGGGGAATGCGGCACCTGTAGCCCATTTCCTGCACACGCCTGTGCACGGTGGCTCTGGATGTTTCTACTCCAGACTCAGTCCACTGCTTCCGCAGGTCCCCCAAGGTCTGGAATCGGTCCTTCTCCACAATCTTCCTCAGGGTCCGGTCACCTCTTCACGTTGTGCAGCGTTTTTTGCCACACTTTTTCCTTCCCACAGACTTCCCACTGAGGTGCCTTGATACAGCACTCTGGGAACAGCCTATTTGTTCAGACATTTCTTTCTGTGTCTTACCCTCTTGCTTGAGGGTGTCAATGATGGCCTTCTGGACAACAGTCAGGTCGGCAGTCTTACCCATGATTGCGGTTTTGAGTAATGAAACAGGCTGGGAGTTTTTAAAAGCCTCAGGAATCTTTTGCAGGTGTTTAGAGTTAATTAGTTGATTCAGATGATTAGGTTAATAGCTCGTTTAGAGAACCTTTTCATGATATGCTAATTTTTTGAGATAGGAATTTTGGGTTTTCATGAGCTGTATGCCAAAATCATCAGTATTAAAACAATAAAAGACCTGAAATATTTCAGTTGGTGTGCAATGAATCTAAAATATATGAAAGTTTAATTTTTATCATTACATTATGGAAAATAATGAACTTTATCACAATATGCTAATTTTTTGAGAAGGACCTGTATATTACCAGATATTTTCAGTTTTGTCCTGATATGGAATGACCTTATAAGACACTAATTGGCTTCTCTCACTGCACTTAAAGGGACAGTTCACCCAAAAGGTTTTGTCATCATTTACTCACCCTTAAGTAGTTCTAACAGTTGACTAAACTGAAAAAAAAAATACTATTGAAGTCAATGGCTACCATGAACTGTTTGATTACCAACATTCTTCAAAATATCTTATTTTGTGTTCAACAGAAGAAAGAAACTCTAAAAGGTTTGGAACAACATGAGGGTGAGTAAATAATGACAGAAATTTTTTGGGTGAACTATCCCTTTAACCCCAGGTTAACACCATTGCTCTTAACCCCGCTTATAGTTTACACTTATAATTTATAAGCAGGGTTAGCACCCCTTTTGTGACGATAAACCCGCATTGTCACAGAAACACTGCGTGTTGTATAAACAGTAGTTCCCTTTCAAGGGAACTCGAGCTGCGTCGAGCTGTGGGAACGCCTCTGCGTGTGTGCGTCATGAAGCACGTATGGAATCAGTCCAATGGAGAGACGGAACGTCATAGGCGGGTGACGTCATCGACCAGGAAACTATAAAGCACCCCCAAAACACAAGCGCGACAGCTTCTATGCCTTCAGTAAGCGCTATATGTGGATCTGTCTCAAGTGTTTTTGTCTGTCACTAAGCAGGAGTTTCACTATTTCAAAAAACTATATAAATATTATATTGAGAGACAATGGCGAGCAAACAGCAATTTAAGAAGTGTGTTCCTCCCTGCTCGCGCTATTTAACGGGCGGGGATACACACAGCTTATGTGTTGTTTGTTTGGGAGTGCAGCATGCCCAGTCAGCTCTCGAGGGGGCTGATTGTGAGCATTGCGAGCGTTTGCCTCTTAGAACGCTCCGCTCCCGCCGATCACTCTTTGAGGAGAGTGGTTCGGTTCGCGATCCCCGCGGATCGGGTCCCGCTCATGCCGAGGCTGAGCGCCGACGTCATTCGTGGGGATCGCAGATGGATCTAACAGCGGGGCTTGAGACGGGCTTTGCCCTATCTCAGCCCTTACCTGTTAGATCCAGTGCCTCAGTCTCGGGTTCGGAAGCACGCTCTGCGGTTTCTTCCCCCCGAACTGAGGCCCCAGTACTGCAACTATCCAGTTCTGAGGATCTGGATGTTGTTAGTCTGGATGCGGGAGATGTCGATGATTCGCCATCTCGCTCTCCCGAAAGTGAGGAGCTTATGGAGGTGCTCACTCGTGCTGTTTCTAAATTAAGCATCGAGTGGCCAGCTGTTAGGCAGGAGTCTAGAGAAAAATCTAAACTAGATGAGAGATTTTTGCCTTCCCGTTCCCAACCTCCACGCCGGTGCTTGCCCTTTTTTCCTGATTTACACACAGAGGTTTCGAGATCGTGGAAAAAGCCGGTCTCTTATCGTGTTTTTAGCCCTCAAACGTCCACTTATTCGAATATCGTGTGGGCTAGATCTCACGGTTATGGGGCGATGCCTAAAGCAGAAGAGGCGCTTGCTAGTCACCTTTCTGCTGAAGCTGCATCTTCTTTTAAAGCACCACTTTTACCCTCTAAACCCCTCAGAAGTACGTCTGCTTTAGTGGGTAAGGCGTATTCGGCGGCCGGTCAAGCCTCGGCGTGCCTGCATACTATGTCCATCTTGCAGGCATACCAGGCTGACCTATTAAAGGACGTGAGTGATTCTCAAGAGGTCAGCACTGATGTAGTTCGCGAACTGCGTCAGGCTGCAGATTTATCTCTGCGCGCCACCAAGGAGTCGGCCAAGCTAATGGGCCGTACTATGGCAGCCCTGGTGGCCGCAGAGAGACATCTATGGTTAAATCTCTCTGGCATGAAAGAAAAAGATAAAGCTTTTCTTTTAGACGCTCCTCTCTCTCCTCATGGTCTGTTCGGTGATTCTGTGAATACTGTCATAGATAGATTTCAGGAAGAGAAGAAACAATCAGCAGCGTTTCAGAAATTTATGCCTCTTAAAATTCATGTCCCCGGTACTGCTGGGCGGGAGCAGTCCAGGCCGTCAGTCAGCTCCTCACATAGGGCGCAACAGAAGCAGAGTGTCTCGCGCTCCCCCTTCCAAACAGTGGGACCAGACGCGGCACTCTCAGCCGAAGTCTTCTGGCAAAACTGATCTGAGGACAGTTATTATGGCCAAGAAGGCTTCGGCAAAGAAGAAGTCCTGACGCCACTGGCGTCAGGATGCTGAGGGTGGTCCCTGCCGTGGGAGAGAGGTGTTCACCGCATTACACGAGGGACGCTCGCCCCCTCTGAGGAAGGTCTCAGAGCAGTTAAGCCAGTCGTTCCCTGCCGGTGCGCTGTTACAGGGCGCTGCGTTTGCTGCTCAAGTTACACCAGAGGCCAGTCTCGAGAGACTGGTACCCTTAGTAGTATTTCTGGCAGAGTGGAAAAACCTTCCAAAAATATCTCAGTGGGTTCTGCACATAGTAGAAAAAGGTTATGCTATCCAATTCAGGTGTCGTCCACCAAAATTCAGAGGGGTTCTGCCCACAGTGGTGGGCCCCGAGCAGGCTCTGGTAATGGAACGAGAGGTGAAAGCGCTCCTTCAGAAGGAGGCTATAGAACGGGTTCCTCCTCCCAGTTTGGAGTCGGGTTTTTACAGCCGATATTTCATCGTTCCAAAGAAGGATGGGGGGTTGCGTCCAATTTTAGATCTGCGCCTGTTGAATCGCGTGGTAGGGAAGCTAAAATTCAAAATGCTCACTATCAAGCAGATTGTTGCACAAACCAGATCCGAGGACTGGTTTGTCACGATAGATCTGAAGGACGCGTACTTCCATATTTCCATCCTTCCACAGCCCAGGAAGTTCCTGAGGTTCGCCTTCGGGGGCGAGGAGTACCAGTACAAGGTTCTTCCATTTGGCCTAGCTTTATCTCCCCGCACTTTCACGAAATGCATGGATGCAGCTCTAGTGCCCCTGAGGCTTCAGGGCATTCGTATCCTCAATTACATCGACGATTGGTTGATTTTAGCTCAGACGGAGCAGATGGCGGTTCGGCATCGAGATGTCGTTCTCGCTCATATAAGAAAGTTGGGGTTAAGGCTGAACGCGAAGAAAAGTGTGCTATCTCCTTCTCAGAAGACCGCTTTTCTGGGCGTCGTTTGGGATTCGGTCTCGATGCGGGCGCGGCTCTCCCCGACCCGCATCGCTTCGATTCTCGCAGCCGTGAAACAAGTAAAGCTAGGCCAGCTACTCACTGTAAAACAGTTTCAGAGACTGTTGGGTCTGATGGCAGCAGCGTCCAACGTTATACCTTGCGGCCTGCTGTACATGAGACCACTGCAGTGGTGGCTCCGGACCAGGGGATTCTCCCTGAGGGGAAATCCCCTCCGCACGATCAAAGTCACGCGGCGCTGCCTTCGTGCTCTGGTCATGTGGAAAGAAACCTGGTTCCTATCCAAGGGGCCTGTGTTGGGGGCTCTTTGTCATCGCGTAACGCTAACGACGGATGCTTCCCTCACAGGGTGGGGGGCGGTCATGAGTGGTCGTCCAGCCCAAGGTCTGTGGCAGGACCATCATCTATTGTGGCATATAAATTGTCTAGAGATGTTGGCGGTGTTCCAAGCTTTGAAACACTTCCTAGCAGACCTCAGAGGTCATCACGTGCTAGTTCAGTCAGACAACATGTCGGTGGTCTCGTATATAAATCATCAGGGGGGCCTGCGGTCGCGTCCACTTTACAAGTTGGCCCGTCAGATCCTCCTGTGGTCCCAGGGGAGATTACAGTCTCTGAGAGCTATGTATCTTCCTGGTTATCTGAATGTGGTAGCAGACTCCCTGTCGAGGCAGGGGCCGAGGCCGGGGGAATGGAGGCTCCACCCCGAGGTGGTGGAGCTCCTTTGGTTGAGTTTCGGTCGCGCCGAGGTGGACCTATTCGCTTCCAAGGAGACAACGCACTGTCATCTGTGGTTCTCCATCAGTCAGCCAGCCCCTCTGGGGTTGGACGCTCTGGTACAGCCGTGGCCGAGGTCACGTCTGTATGCTTTTCCCCCGATTGCTCTGCTACCAGGAGTTCTGGAGAGGGTTCGCCGGGACGGGGTCAGCCTACTTCTAGTAGCCCCGTTCTGGCCGGCCCGAGTATGTTTCACGGACCTAATATCTCTTCTGGATGGCTCTCCCTTGGAGATTCCGATCAGGAGGGATCTACTCTCTCAGGAGGGCGGTACGATATTTCACCCCCGCCCAGAGTTGTGGAAACTGTGGGCTTGGCCTCTGAGGGGGCCCAGCTCATAGAAACTGGTCTCTCAACTGAGGTTGTTGAGACCATCCTTCACTCCAGAGCTCCGTCCACGAGGAAGTTATATGCCCTGAAGTGGAAACTTTTCACTTCTTGGTGTGCAGAACACCGGCAGGACCCAGTTAACGGCCCAGTGGGTGCAGTGCTGGAGTTCCTGCAGGAGCGTTTCTCTGCAGGGTTATCCCCCTCCACACTAAAGGTGTATGTGGTGGCACTAGCTGCTTACCATGTCCCTTTCAGTGGAGTTTCTCTTGGGAGACACCCACTTATAACTCGCTTCCTTCGTGGTACTTTGAGGCTGAGGCCTGCAGTTCGCATGAGGGTGCCGACTTGGGATTTGTCCATTGTATTAGAGGGCCTCTCTTTGGCCCCCTTTGAACCTATTGAGGAAGTTTCTGAGAAATTCCTCACATATAAGACTCTCTTTCTGCTTGCAATATCCTCAGTTAAAAGAATCAGAGATTTGCAGGCTCTGTCGGTTGCACCCTCGTGCCTGGAGTATTCGCCTGGTATGGTTAAGGCTTTTCTATACCCTAGACCAGGTTATGTCCCTAAGGTCCCTACTAATGCTGTTAGACCTACAGTGCTGCAGGCTTTCTATCCTCCTCCTTTCGTGTCATCAGATCAGGAGAAACTTAACCTTCTCTGCCCTGTTAGGGCGTTAGACGCTTATGTCCACAGAGCTGCCCTGTGGAGGAAATCAGAACAGTTATTTATGGCTTTGGGCCACCCAGGAAGGGGTGTCCCGCGTCTAAACAGAGAATGAGCAAGTGGGTGGTTGAGGCCATCTCACTTGCTTATGAGTCGGCTGGTCAGCCTTCACCTTTGGCTGTACGAGCCCACTCTACTAGGAGTATGGCTGCCTCTAAGGCATTATTGTCAGGAGTATCGCTGAGTGATGTTTGTGATGCGCTGGGTGGTCCTCACCGCATACATTTGTTAAGTTCTACGAATTGGACTTGAGTTCCACTCCTGGGGCGCAGGTGCTCTCGTCCTCTGTGCGCTAGTTCCCACATGACGGTCATTTGCTCCTATGGCGACGTGGGTATGGGCGTTCCCACAGCTTGACGCAGCTCGAGTTCCCTTGAAAGGGAACGTCTCGGTTACGTATGTAACCCTAGTTCCCTGATAGGGAACGAGACGCTGCGTCGTTCTGCCATACTCCCAGCATGCCCGTTAGCGCTTCCTTCAGGCCTATCAGAAGCTGTCGCGCTTGTGTTTTTGGGGTGCTTTATAGTTTCCTGGTCGATGACGTCACCCGCCTATGACGTTCCGTCTCTCCATTGGACTGATTCCATACGTGCTTCATGACGCACACACGCAGAGGCGTTCCCACAGCTCGACGCAGCGTCTCGTTCCCTATCAGGGAACTAGGGTTACATATGTAACCGAGACGTTTCAGCATTTTAGGTGAAAAATGTCAAATGGTGGTGGAAAATGCAACAAATGGAGTGAAGAGACTTTCATTCTTCCCTTTATAGTCTGAAAAGTCCATTCAGTATATGAACTTAGTACAGTAAGCAATATATATAATATGAGGATGCGCAATGCTAGAGCCTTTATGTAAACAGGCTGTGTGCTGCTATCATCCAATTAATGACTCTGACAGTGCAAATATGCAAATAAGGATGTTAACCCAGGGTTTAGAAAGACCAGGGTTAACTATTTCAAGTGTGAAAAGCCCTAAATTGATGAATACTGTTGTATAATACATAATACACACCTCTGTGAGTGTGTATTTGTGTAAGTGGGTTTCTCAGTTCATTCTATCTCATGACTCATTCACTGTTCCCCAAAGCGTCTCTCTTTTCATTTATTCAGAGAAGAAAATGAGTGTGAGAGAAATTTATTTAGCTAAAAGGGAAGGAGTGCATATGTTTTCACAGAAAGGTGTTACTTTAAGAACGAGGCGACCGCTAGTGTCCTTTTACACTGTTTTTCAGAATATACTTCAATATATGTCATTTTTTTTTTTTCCCATGCATATGTGTTACATAACTTCAGTACATACACCGTGAAAGTCGACTACATCATTTCAGTCCCTGCTGTAAGTTTGTTCCCTGCTGGAAAATCCAGGTTGATGTTTTGGAACATGCTAGCTGGTGATTAGCTTGTCCAGCTACAAAGTTGCTAGTTGACCAGCTAATCTTTCAAAACAAAGATAGCTTGTTAAGTTGTCAGAATTAGCTGGATTTGAACAAATTCACCCAGGATGAAGCATTGTAGACGCACACGTTAGGTAAAAATGCACTATTTGACCCAGTATTTGTGTGTGTGCTATATATAGGCAAGCATCACTATTGTTATTGTTAGTACTTATCGTATTTTCCAATCATAATTGCTTAACTCTTTCCCTGCCAGCATTGTGCTTACATATGATATCGCTTGTTTCTGCTTCTTTGCCTGTGTTTTGATCATGAGATTCTTTATTCTTTCAGAAGATGGGTAATAGCGCCCCCTACCGTATAACAGTGAAAACACAGAGAGCTGGAAATTTCCATCAATGGCGGGGAATGAGTTAATTTGCACTACATACAGTATAGGGCCCTATTAAATCTGTTATTATTGTGTGTATCTGATAGCTTTATCAAATGAAATGGTGAAATGCCCATGAAGTTAGTCTAAGAGCAGCTCTGGGGATGAAGTTCAAATGGAGTGTCCTTATATAGTGAGACCACAGATTATGAAAACAAGTAGAACGAGCAGGTTTTTTTGCAGTTTAAAATTCACAGACACTAGTCCATATGGTAATCTGAATAAGTGTACAACCCTACTTTTGATATATTCATCCAAATTTAGCAAAATTCTGTGACATTCCACGTTATACAGTAAATTATATTTTTATGACTGGATTCTGCTATTCCATTCTCGTTTATTACGTATTACGTAAATTATAAGGCCCTATTCAAAATGAATGACACCTCAAATTTGTGAGTAAACGTGTGATATTTATTTTTTAAATGACATTTAGAAAATGTAAAGATGTAGTTTTGTGTACAGGTCATTAGCACAAGTCATTAGTTTGGCAACGTGCTAACGTCAAACTCTATCAGAATCAACTGTGAGTGCAAGTCCCTTTAAGGCAAGTCAGTTCACTTAATGGCCAGGGAGGGATTGTTAATGGAGTTTCTGCCCATTAAGAGCGTATCAGATCGATTATTACGAGGCTCCGTTTCGGTTAGGTTGCTGCCCCAGAAGCTTCCTTTGTAGACAATAGACAGTGAGGCTAAGGTTTGCAGTCTATCTTATGTTTGTGTGTCTACCCTGTTTGTAAACTCGTCTCACATCCAGCGAGAAAACCTGCCCTGTGTGATTGATTCCTCAGCGCTGAGATGTCTGGTGTGTTGGACCTCGTTATTCCTGATTCCTGCTGCCGTTCTGGGCTTGTGTTGATGCTGCTTCTCCTGTAGCTTCAGGGTCAATGTGTCTCCCTCCCCTCAGCGAGAGAAAAACAGAGAATGACAGAGCAGAGAGAGTGAAATCGGAGATGTTTGAGCTCTGAGGAGCTGTTAGGGCTGTAGGATAGAGCTGTTTTTTCTGGGAGGAGATGTTTTTAGAAGGTCAGATCTGAAGCTCTGAATATGAACCTTACTGTTTGCACTTCCTGAGCCAGAGTTACTTTACAGACAAAATAATAGCAGAAAGGGCGAGGAGAGGGTCTCTAATGAGGGAACACTCAGTCACACTCTGGCGATTCTGCAGCAAGTGCAACAAATAAATGAGCAGATTCAGTCACGGACCATAAGAAATGGATTGGGTGTGTGTGTGTTTCTGAGTTCCAGACTTGTTTCAGTCTTGAACACCGTGTTCTGAACACGAATGTTTTAAGTGAACAATACGATCTCTTTCCTGACAGTTGTTTTGCAAGCTTTTCTATTGTAGCACAGAGATGCGACTGATTTGCAGGTTGTTCGTTTCTACCCTCAAATCCTGTCTTTAAAGGCCCAGAGGAACATTTTGTTGCTCAGGAAAAGCTAAGGTGAAGTGTGTGATTTCAGTGCCACTATCGAAAAAGAACCAAACGGAAGTGTAAAAAATAATGAAACGCATTTCCTGAACACTCCCCTTGTCTTCCATTGCTCCGACAAACAGATAGCCCCGCCAAAAACTCATGCCATTGGTTGAGTCACTATTGCTATACCTTAAAAATCATAAGGAGAAATTAAAATAGACACTAATGAGATAATTATTCACTTACAGTAGAACTACAATGCTATAAAATTAATGGATGGCAGCTTGGATTGTTTTTGGAATTTGGAAATTGATGAAAAACATTTGAGTTCATATTGAGATCATTGACTTTTGATTGCAGTCTTGTTAAATCTAAGCACATTTAGAGACATTTTTGGGATCTATTCTGTAACCAGTGTTGTGCCTGAACGCGTTCATTGACTGATAGTTCATGAACTCGTTCATATTTTGGGAAACGTGAACTGAACGTACTGTATTACTGCCTGATGAACGTTACTGTGAACTCGTTCATTCTGGTGTCTGTGAACGACACGCTCTCTCAGTTTAACTTTGGTCAATTGGTGCAAGATTTCTATAGAGCCTTCCAGACGAAAACCCGGCTAAAACACACCGTAAACAGGCCTTAATATGTAGCGGAAAAACACCCAATCTGGCAACACCAGCCACCAGCGTCGCAACGCCGCCTGCGTCATCAAAACAAAAAGCATCAAGGAGGCGTCGTATGATCATTTAAACGAGTTTTATGACAAGGTCGGTCGGTGAGGATGGGAAAAATCTTACATTTCAGTGCAAACTTTGCCCGCCGATAAAATAATTGCTGTCTGTGGTACTATATGGGCTGTGGCAATAATTTTGAAAAATAATAGCTCGTAGCAACATATGGAAAAAAAGAACTATGAACTAGTTCAAAATTTTCAAGTATGAACTATGACTGAACTAGTTCATTTTAAAATTTGTGAACTGAACTTTGAACTAGTTCATGTAGAAAGTGAACTTTCCCAACACTGTCTGTAACTCTAGAGGAGAAATGTGAGACATTACTTGGATCTTTTTCTCAGAAGAAACATTATTATTACTTATTACTAGGAGAAACAACTGAGGGGTTTTTTACCCATTTAAAAAAATGCAGAAATACTTCATTAAAAACGGAGTGATTTTTGGTCATGAAATGGCAAACAAAACAGTACTTGATGTTTTTATTAACGGATTCAAGAGATTTAAGTCACTTGGAAGACTAGCAACAGCAGAGCTTCATTAAGTCAATTAATCAGATTGATTTACGGATGAGCTGGAGTTGTGTTATTCTTGTCCAAGTGTGTTTAACTTTGTCCTGTGAGGTGTCCGTGTGCTGAACTGACCTACATGAAGCTGAAGTGAAATAAGTCCACGTGTGTGTGTGTGTGTGTGTGTGTGTGTGTGTGTGTGTGTGTGTACAGGATTAGTGAACTGGCTGATTCTGAACTAGATTAGACTCTTAGCGTGCTGCTCCTATAGCCCAGACAGATGTGAGGAGGATTCTGCTGCTCAGGTATTTAGCTGCCGTCTTTAAGTGGGATTGTTGCCACTGGGAAACACCGTCCTGTTCCACACTGCAGTTATTCACAGTCTTACTGTGATAGATTCAGATGTATCATAAATATATAATAGTAAATGATGCAACAGATGGAAATGCAATCATGTCAGAATAGAGATGCAGCAGCACCATGTTTATTACCAACTGTCTCGCCATGTTGCTTTACAAATCACCTTCCAGCTTTTACACACTTACCACGTGACTTTACATGCTACCTCACTGCATTACTTTACACACTACTGTACTGTACTGCATTACTTTACACACTGCTTCATCACATTACTTTACCCACTACAACTCTGCATTCTTTTAAATGCTACCTGTTACTTATATATTTCTCTGCTGTGTTTCTTTGCACATTTCCACAGTGTTACTTTACACACTACACACTTGCATTATTTTATTTTTTACACCACATTATATTATTTTACAAGCCACCTTACTGCATTATTTTACTTGCTACTTCTAGTTTGCTGCATTACTTTACACACTAATCCAGCAAGGTATTTTACATGTTACCAAACTGCATTATTTTAATTTACAGTACTTGAAAGCCTACCTGTTACTTTACATGATAGTTTGCTGCATTACTTTACACACTACCACAGTTACTTCACTCCATTATTTTATTTTACACACTAACTTACTGCATTATTTTGTTACATCTCCTTTACATACTAGTTTGATGTTACTTTACACACTAATGCAGCAAGTTATTATACATGTTACCAAACTGTATTATTTTAATGTACAGTACTTGTTACCTGTTAATTTACATTAGTTTGTTGCATTACTTTACACACTACCACACTGCATTATTTTACTTGCTACCTCTCTTTTACATATTAGTTAGCAGTATTACTTTACACACTATCACAGTTACTTTACACACTAATGCAGAAAGTTATTTTACATTACCAAACTGCGTTATTATAATTTACAGTTCTTGTTCCCTGTTACTTTACATGTTAGTTTGTTGCATTGCTTTACACTCAACTTCACCGCATTATAATACATATTACCTAATTTAATTTTAGTTTACACACTACCTTACTGTGTATTTTACGTTCTACCTCTCTATTACTTCACATACTAGTTTGCTGCATTACTGTATTGATTAATTCACCACATTAAAGTACAAACTACCTCACTGCATTTCTTTATGCACTCACGTCATTCATGCTACTTTTACTGTAATTTTACAGGGGGAATAGAGATCACAGATCCCAAAAACATGAGTTTTAGTAGGAGGGCTTAACAGTCAACCATTTCTTTTAAATTTTTCACTGAGAAATAATACATATTGCTATTTGATAAAAATTTCCTAAGACACATCATTAGCTGAATAATGTTTCAGCTTGTTGCTAGTCTGGTGACCAGACAGCGGTGATAGTTCTTTCAAGTCAGTTTCATATGAAGAACATTTCCATATGTTCCCAGGTTTTGGCAGCACACACTGTAGGCTGCTTAATTTGCTTTGAACTGAACCCAGCCTCCCCTCAACAGTGCTAACGGTTTAACACTGTGCCTGTGGGCCACATGCTGAATGCTTCCAGCCAAACGCAACCCTTCAGTGGCTTCATTATTGATCCTGATGAACTGGGGCTCACAGTTAGATCACTGCAGTTTATTCATTACAGCAAATTACAAACAAAAATCCAAATTGGCCTCTTCTGAAATATTTGTGAATCTCTTCTATATTTATACAGTGTATTTTGTGTTTGTGTGGGCGGGAGTTATTCTGCACGCACTTCAATTACTATTTTTAATGGTCATAGTGCTGCAAGATTTGTGATTCCCTAAACAAATATTTTAAGGATCACAAAACTCTACAAGTTCGTCGAACTAAAAAATCCTGTCTAGTGTTTCAGGACAAAAGCAATCATCACTGGCGTCAGGCTTCCCAATGCAAGTTGTACATCTTTTTTTATGATCATGTGACAGGGATGTTATGTTACACAAACAGGAAATGAACATGCTTTGATGTTCTCAATAGAAGTATTCCAGTGCTGTGTAGGTGGTTATGAAACCGTAATCAGAGTCACGACAGGTCGGTAGAGAATAGCGTGACGGCAAAAGAAGAAAAAAAAGTGTAAACCTGACATTCACTGGAGATGTGAGCTCTGTTACAAAACCAATTGAGCTGCCTACCTAGAGAGCATTATAAAGGCGTTATAGATGCGCTCTCTATGCAAAAACTCTTATTATGAATAATTTAAAATCTTTCTTAGATGCTTTTTAGCTGAATTTTAGGGCAGCGTTGTATGTTTTCATTACCAGATAAGGCAATCCCCAGAATTCACAAGAAATGAGCTCCGTGAAAAATCCAAAGGCGGCAGATCAGTCAAGAGATACAGAAAAGTATTTATAAAATTACTTTTTGTGTGTGTGCTATGTATGTTATGTGTTTTAAAGTAACATGTTATTAGTTTTGCAACATGCTTACACCAACCTGTGGGTTGTTTGCACACTATTTGTGGAGTTGCTGCTAGTGTAGAGTATTCAGAATGAGTCTTTTATGAGTTTTCATTCGGATACTGCCTATGTAGGCATTAGATAGCAAGGTGGGAAACTTTCCTCTAAAAGATGATTTTCAGAAGACTGTAAAGAAGCTAAACTTTAAAATGAGGGCAGTTGTGCATGAACAGTGTTTATTGCTGCTTCAGAAAGCATTAGAATCTCTGTACAGATTGAAATGGTCAGCATGTCTTTAAGATATCAGAGAGTGTTTCAGATCGGCCTTAATCCAACATTTCGTTTTTTAGTCTGTCTCGCAGATGGCATATGCTAGCGATTTTATGGCTACCAAGTTTCTGTAAAGTGGATTTCTACTTGAAAATTGTGGATAAATTCACACATATGCCTCTGTGCCATCATTTCAATTGGATCCCATACATGGAAGTGTGAACGCTCACAGGATTTGAGAGTGAAAAAGCTGGTTGGGACAACAGCCTTCTAACTCACTTCTCAGCTGTGTTAGGTGCACCAGAGGTTTAGAGGATTCATAAATATCTTATGATGGTGATGTAACCCTTGCAATGGATTCCAAGTCAAGTCCCTGAGCTCAGTTAGCGTGAGTGCTACTGTGTGTTAAAAGCCTTTGAAGTTGAACTAGCTGGGGTCAAAACAAAGGATCGAATCCAAAAGTGCCAATTCGCACAGTTATGCAAGTACACGCCATTGGCTCTTCCTTTTCCCAGTTCTGAATAATCCAGCAGTCGTTTTATGAGCCTATAATGTAATGAAACACGTAGTTGACACTTTGGAAATGGAAAATGATTTCTGCTATATTAGTAAAACTCTTAGTAAAACACACTTTTACCTTCTCCATTTTTTCAATGAACAGTGTTCAATAAATACACAATTCACTCATGTTTTAGAGCCATATGTTGCTCGACAAAGAAAATAGCACAGTAGACGGTTTAGTCAATATACTGTGCAGTATAATTGTTTATTGATTTGGATGCCTTGAATTTCATATTTTATAACTCGGTGCACTTTTTCTCTTTTCTCCGTCTGTGCAGGTAACCGGTAGGATGGTAGCAGGGGAAGTGAGTGGGCACAGCTTCCTGGTGGCATGCTGGCAGCCCATTCTAATCTTGATGCTGGGCACAGTGCTGTCTGGCTCTGCCACGGGCTGCCCATCACGCTGCGAGTGCAATGCTCAGGAACGCTCGGTCTTATGCCACCGCAAGAAACTGATGTCCGTTCCAGAGGGGATCCCGTCGGAAACACGACTCCTGGACCTCAGCAAGAATCGAATCAAAACCATCAACCCAGATGAATTCTCTGCCTTTCCGCACTTGGAAGAGCTGGAGCTCAATGAAAACACCATCTCGGCCATTGAGCCCGGCGCCTTTAACAACCTGTACGGCCTGCAGAGTCTGGGACTGCGCAGCAACAAGCTGAAGCTCATCCAGTTGGGAGTGTTCACAGGCCTCAGTAACCTAACAAAGCTGGACATCAGTGAAAATAAGATCGTAATTCTGCTGGACTACATGTTCCAGGACCTCTACAACCTGCGCTCTCTGGAGGTTGGGGATAATGACCTTGTCTTCATATCCCACCGGGCGTTTCATGGTCTCAGCAGCTTGGAGCAGCTTACACTAGAAAAGTGCAACCTGACCTCTGTCCCGACAGAGGCATTCACGCATCTGCACAGCTTGGTTACGCTGCGCTTGCGAAACCTCAACATCAACAGCATCAGAGATTACAGCTTCAAGCGGCTCTACCGTCTTAAAGTCCTGGAAATTGCCAACTGGCCCTACCTGGATACCATGACCACCAACTGCTTGTACGGATTGAATCTTACCTCCCTAACGATCACTAATGCAAACTTGACGTCGATTCCATATTTGGCTTTGCGACACCTGGTTTATCTTCGTTTTCTCAACATGTCCTACAATCCCATCCAGATGATCGAGGGTAACCGGCTCCATGACCTGCTCAGGCTGCAGGAGTTCCACCTGGTGGGTGGTCGACTGACAATGATCGAGCCCTACTCCTTCAGAGGACTTAACTACTTGAAAATCCTCAATGTCTCCAGCAATGCCCTTACCACCCTGGAGGAGGCTGTGTTCCATTCATTGGGAAACCTAGAGACCCTCGCATTGTATGACAACCCGCTGGCTTGTGACTGCCGTTTGCTTTGGGTTTTCCGACGCCGCTGGAGGCTCAACTTCAACCGCCAGCAACCGACTTGCTCCTCACCCGAGTTCGTTCAAGGAAAAGAGTTCAAGGACTTTCCTGACGTGCTTCAGCCCAATTACTTCACGTGTCGCAAGTCAAGGATCCGAGACCGGAAGCCACAGCAAAAGTTCGTTGACGAAGGCACCACCATCCACTTCGTGTGTCAAGCAGACGGAGACCCAACGCCCGTCATCATGTGGCTTTCCCCACAAAAACAGTTCATCACCATGAAAACGATAGGACGGCTCACTGTTTTCCCAGATGGCACCCTGGAGGTGCGCTACGCTCAGATTCAGGACAATGGGACGTATGTGTGCATTGCTAGCAACGCCGGTGGAAACGACACCGCTTTGGCCCACCTGCACGTCCACAGTTACTCGCCAGACTGGCCCAACCAACCCAACAAAACCTTGGCGTTTATCTCCAACCAACCCAACGACAACGGAGCCAATGGAACAAGAGCAACTGTCCCGTTCCCGTTTGATATAAAGACGCTAATCATCGCCACCACTATGGGCTTCATCTCCTTCTTGGGTGTGGTTCTGTTCTGCCTGGTTCTGCTCTTTCTTTGGAGCAGAGGCAAAGGAAACAGCAAACACAACATTGAGATAGAGTACGTCCCGCGCAAATCGGACGCTGGGATGAGCAGCAGCGGCAACGCCGATGCCCCTCGAAAATTTAACATGAAAATGATATAATCCAATCAGGGAGCTCAAGAGACCCTTTCAAAAACTCATAAAGACAAAAACAAGAGATTCCCTGCCTGAACAACCTCTGGCTCTGACGAGCTCCCCATAGAGGAGGGGTGTTTTTCCCCCTTTCTAAAGATGGATGTGCGTCACAGGGGTTGGTGCTTTGTTCAATATTGAACATGAGAGGGGGAAAATGTCCTCATGCGCAGTCCTCTGTGATGCCGCCTAAACTCAGCCTACGGGGACCAATATCTTTGAGAGAGGATTTTGTTTTAAAACACTTAAGTTCCTGTGGATTTTTATGAGCAAAAAAAAAAGAAGAAAAACCCCAACCTCCAAAATGTTTTGTGTCGACCTCCAGAATGCAAAGGCAGAGCATCCTTCTCCCTTCTGTCCTGCTGCCTGCATCCTCTTTGTTTATTTGTTTAACCCATTCATTTCTTGTTTTCTACTAAAATGAATAGTTTTATGAAAGAATAACAGTAGATAAATCAGGGGTGAAAAGCACATTTAACAAACCTAACAGCTGAATTTGACCAAATTCGCCCAAAATGTCTTCTACATTGTGTCTAACAACAGAATGTAGAGTATAATAGATTCCATTTCATTCCTGCTATAGAGAAATGTGTGTACAGTGCAACTTTCACCGCACATTCCTTTCTTTGTATCTGCACTCTACTGTCTGGTTCTCATTTTGCATTCGGATCTGTATTTTAAATGCATTTGTTAGATAAGCCGAGGGAGTTTTATGACTCAAGCATCTGGATAAACAAGTACAGGTTGTTTATTGTTGGATTAATGGCTAGGCAAGTGAAATCAGCAGTAATTATGTAACTTTTGTTGTGTGTTTTGCTTTAATTTTATATAGAGATGATCATTGTAGCCTGCAGTGGGCATTTCTGTTGTGCCTGGTCAGGTTTAAACCCATTTAATGGCACTGCAGCATCACATTTTTATATAACAAACTCATTCAAAGTTTTATTCGCCTGAGAAGCTAAACCGAGACTGTACAGCTCCATCTCAGAGTGTGCACTGTATGTGCGAGAGCAAGCGACTTCATAACAGAATTAATCATTTCATCAAAAGGTGAGAGTGTTAATATGCTCGACAGCACTCAATCACCTTTACCTGCTGCCGAGCCTCACACCTGTGTCTTGCTCTCAGATCTGTCTCTTGGGTCTTACACCTGTTTTTTGGTCTCACACCTGTCTTTTGGTCTCACACCTGTCTAATGGTCTTAGACTTAGACCTGTCTTACCGGCTGCAGATCTATTTTTCTTTACATTAAATGAAGCTTTGGTGCCCAAAGAAAACGTTTCGAAGTTATCCAGCAAGTCAAAGGACTAAGATGGTGTTGGTTTGTTACAATGACAGATATCTATACTAAGAATTATTGCGTTATTTAGCATATGTTTCCACAGGCGGAAATCACGCTAATCACGGCAGGCAACGTTTGTGCATAAAGAAGTGGGAGTAAATTGAAAGTAGGCTGTTTGTGCTGACAAGAAAGCGCAATGGTGCAGTGCTAGATAGAGGCTAGTCAAAAATGGATTGTTTAGTGAGTATGAAGCAGGTTTTTGGGCTGAAATGCAATGGTTTAATGAATTCGCTACACAGTCCAGCTGTGTTTTAAGTGTGTGTTTATTCTGGGCCAAGCAGGGCAGGTGATTTCCGTGGAAGGACACTGAGCTGTGTTTATGCACTGGATTTTGCTCCGGTGTAGATGGGTTTCGCCTCGCTAAGTGGTTTGTACTGCTGACTGAGGCTGCAGATGGAGAAGCAGCACAGATGGTTTAACCCTTACTGATCCACTTTAGAGTTAATCTGACACTTGCACACACACACCTGAATCTTTCTCTGATCCTCTGCCTCTGTGGTCTGCCTACTGTTTTCATCCTATTACGTCGAATAAATCTTTATATGACCTCTGCCCTCTCCAACATTCAGCCCAGAATGATAATGTGCATTAATGTGGTCCATAATATTCTTTTATACTAAAGAAAAAAGGCCTAAAAAGGTGAAAAAATCTACTATGAAAAATGTTTAAAATGTTCTGTGCAATAAAAGTAATATGCATTTTGTTTTCTTTTTTTTAATTAACACAATTTTATTGATGTTGAATTGTTGAAAATATGGTATGTTGTATTAAACAATCTATGGAGATTTTTATACCAAAAATGTGCCTTGTTTATTTTGTTCTGCAGAAGAATCTTCAGCGTATGCTCAATGTTATATTTAGGATCTGAACAAGAAAATGTATAAGAACGAATTAGAACATCTTATTTTCTCTGCATAAAAGTATGTTTGCACATACAGTGATTTGCTGCAACAAAAAGACTAGAAGTCATTGGGTGCTTCTTATCAAAATAGAACAACATCTTAGTTTTTATAGCAAATGCATCTCATTAGTAATCAGATTTTCATAATGACCTGTTGTGAAGCTCCCATTATCGCTCATCCAGTGCCTATTATATCCAACAGTATAGCAACCTCATGACCTTCTCCGATAAAATCACTGTATGTGTAAACAGGGCTTAAGAAAAGCACTAAAGATGAGGAGACTGTTGTGTTAGAAGCTTAATGGTGAAAAGAATCTAACAGTTTTACTGGTTTTAACCATGGTCATTATCTGGTCTTAACTGGTTTAGGTTGATCAGCTGGAGTACTGCCGGGTTGGACTACCAAGGTCAACCTGGTTAAAGCTGGTAGATGACCAGATTCCTGCAGGATTATATCAGGGAACGCACAGAAAACTGTGGTACACGGTCCAAGTGTCGCTGAAAATATATTATGCATTCTGTAGAGGTTTTCTGGAGGACTTTACAGAGATTTGAGAGTATGAAAAATAAATGGACCTCCTCGTAGTACTGGAAAAAATGCTGTAATCACTTGTCGAAAGAGACAGACAGCGAAAATTATGGTTTTCTTTTGAGATGCGGAATCCGGAAAACTCCCAGAATGAGGCACTCCGACTAATTTATCTAATGAATAGAAAATAACTGTTTTGGGTTTATTGGATGCTGACTGACGCATACAAACAGAGACATCTTACATTCCCTCTCTCAATGTTTTCATTTCTGATTTCCTCTCACGGGCGCGTTTCACGATTTCACTATGGAACTAAAGATTAAGGTGTAATTATCCATTTGAAGGGTGCTCATTTCCCTCAAAGCCACTGAAATAGAGCACTTTAAAATCTGAAAAGCTTTTATTTTATCGTCATCATGCATTTCAACAGGATTTAAAGATGGCCCCTTGACAGGGACGATATTTCCTGTATGTTTGGTTTGCTATAAAAGTCTCAGCTCAATTAGAAAAACGAATGCAGTTCCTTCTGTCAGTAACATGTTATCTCCTGCTTATTCTCACTGATTTTTAAATGTATCACAGACATTAACAGCATGAATTTAACACCCACCTCCTGTCAATACAGAAAACTCAGAATCAAAGCCTCACCTAAATATATATTTTTAGAAATGTATCACTGCAGATCACAGCAAATGTCACATAAAAACACAACCATCCAATTTACATTCTTTGTTGCTGTATTTGTGTGTAAATAAGAGAAGGTACCGCCATCTTGCTCCGACAAAAGTGACTTGAACGCACCATATTGCAGAGATAGTACAAGTAGCATGCTATTGCTAACATTAGCCAGCATGCTATCCTTTGTCCTTATAAATGCATTTAAAGGGGCGTCCTTTTCAAACCACAATGAATTTTATCTTTTAATTCTCTTTTGTAATCATTTGGGTGTAGTGGAGAGTATGCGAGTGCAATTTTAATATATGAATTATCTCCAAAGTTCTTGTACCTGAGGCTAGCGTGCAGCATAATTACTGACCGTGTGTTGCGCTACCTGCGCTGTAAGCTACACGCTCAGCACTTTAAAATGTCAAACATGCTGGAGGAGATGTGCGAACAATGTTTAACAGCCCTCTGGTCAGTGACACACGCATGTTAATTATGTTAATATTATGTTAATTTGTGACTAGAAGATGAATGAACGGTTTGTAAAGAGGCCAGATCTAATGGAGGAGAGAGGGAGAGGTAAAATTAGTGCTGTGTGTGTATTAAACCAGGGTTGGTGTTTAACCTTTTATAGAATTACACATCTATCAACTTTAAAGCCAACTATACACTTCAGGTCCAACCACAACCATCCTGGCAGCAATTTGAGAAACTTTGACATTCTAGACATGTTTGTGAGTATTAGCACAAGCTAATTAATTTTCTTAAGAACTTTTGAGATGTTTTAAAGAGTATAGCTCCATTGAACTAAGGTACATCTCTCTTAATAAGAAGATTTCTATTCTCATTCAACTAAAAGTCTTCAGAGTTTGCCGTGATTCTGATGTCTGTCGGATCACTATTATTCTACCGTTATTCTTCCGTTGAGCTCTAAAGAGGATTCATGTTCATGTTCATGTTCCTTTGGTCCAACTTGCTCTCTTTGTATGACATAATCAGAGATTAACATGCAGGAAGAGAAAGAAACCCTCCTGAGTACAAAAAAGCTAACAGCACAGCAGCCATTTTAAAGGTTGTATGAAAGGAGACAATTTTACTTAACAATAAAAGAGGGTCCTTTTAACATCTTCATTTAATTAAATTTTTTATATTTATATGATCTATTTACATCTCTATTAAAATGTATTTTAGTAATATGTCTTTTTGTGTAATACATATAAAATAGAATTTAAAATTGTATTTCCATACATTTTTGATTTAGTTACTTTATGTTTTAATGTAAATATACTTATTTATATATAGGCTACATATTTATTTATATTTTATAAATATAAAAATATTTACATTGGAAAATACACAAAAAATGTAGGACATGTATGTTGCCTATATATTTATATTTCAGAAAATATCTATTTAAAAATTACATTACACAAAATTAATCTTAAAGCCATTCTGTTTACATATATTTAGCATATATTTAATATTATCAGATTTTATATATATTTTGGCCAGAACCTTACTTCATTTAATTGATATTATTTATTCACATATGACAAGCATGTTTGTTATTTTCTATCATTCATTGGTCTTTGAAAAAGTTGTAAGCTTTGCTTTTTTTTTTTATATATAATTGGCCAAAAAAAAAAAGTCTGAGGTTGTGTGAGAAAAACACAGACATGGCAGATTCAGACAGGATTAACATCACAAAGCATGCCTCTGAAACACAAACATGAAAACAAACTTATGAAAACGGGTTTAAAAGTTCAAGTTTGAGTACGATACCGTTATCGTCTCAGTGTAAACTACAAAAACGTGAATTTGTGAAAACAAAGACGTGTATTACATGTTCAGACTATATGCATGTTGTTTCTTTACAAAGTGACATCGCCAACTACTGGCCTGGCATGAATAATACAGTGTTTTAAGTCATTTTCGCGAATCCGTGTGAATGGGGATCATTTTGACAACATCGTCATCTATACGTGAAAAACGCGAAAGAAAAGCTTTTCAGTTTTTAGTACATCGATGTCGTGTTAACGTAGTCTTTACTGAAAGAGAAATTAAAGTGTTAATATTTGACAAAACATTAGCCGCGTTTCCATTACCCTTCAAATTGCACAAATTGGGAATTGAAAATACGCCCAATGGAAACAATGGATTTCAGAAAAACTCCCATATATCGCTCGTTTTACGCTCGTTTTTCTGGCAATTCGAAAATTGAATCGCAAAATTTATTATTAAATGCAAATATTTTGCATTTACAGGTCACCTGGTGGCTGGCGTATGTAAAAGTCGATATTTTTTTTTAAAGATGACACATATGTTTGGACAGAAGACGAGACAGAGTTCTTTATTAAAATCATAATAAAAGTATTACGGGGATAGGCCTACTGGATTCTAAACAACAAAGAAATGCTACAATTTATCAAGACCTTGAAGCAGATATGAGGGAGAAAAAAATGGCGTTTTAGTCACATAACATCGGTTATTAATGGAAACGCCGTCATTTCACAATAGTTTTTATTGAAATTTCGAAAAAAACTTTTGCGCAAATCTGTACTGGAAACGTGGCTACTGATTGCATTGTTCACAAACAACATCTGAAGCAAAATCAGCTGTGCTCCAGATGTCAGTGTTTAATGCTGTCAGACACAGAGGCAAACACCTGTGCAGATGATGAACACCTGCCATGCTCGCACGCTTCATGTGCTTTGAGTAACCCAGCAGAGAGGTAAGAGGCTTCACCTGCTTTCTTTTTGTTGGCCTTTTCCTGCTGGTCAAAGTCTTTGTTTAAAATGGCAGTGAAATTCTCGGTCACAGTAATGTGTCTGAATCACATTCAGAGCGGACACCTGTTCTCTGAGGAATCCCGCTCACCTGGACTGTGCCACATTTAAAAGCATAGTTCGTCCAAAAAAAACCAAACGGCTGATGTTTCATTTTTTTGGCTGAACTTTTCTTTGAATGATGCTTTTGGTTCGTTTTACATGCAGTCTGTTTACGATTATCGATTACTGCAGGTCATTTTATGATAAAACCTCATACACTTGTTATCCGCTGTCATCTAAGTAGTGCAAAAATGCCTCATGGATTGCCTTTCAAAAACAGGAACCAGATTATGATTATCCTCATAAAGTGCTCTATCAATACTGTCAAATTGTCTTTGTGCCGTGACAAAAAGCATTTTCACGGATCAGTTCAGCTGTAAGGGACAAACGTGGCATTTGAAATCACATTAGTTTCGTGCTGTTTATTGTTTGGCAATATTTGCTGGCTGTGGGCGTCAGGCCAGAGGCTGACGGTCAGACCCATGGAGTTTACACTGGCTTTTTAAACAGCATTTCACAACAGATGCATGGCTGATGCTCTGAGAACTACAGGAAATTCATCTCTTATCCCATAATGTTGTTTAAAAATAATCAACATTCATTAGCCTCTGACTGTTCCAGTCATGTGGAAAGACATGACTTTTTTGGACAATGTTCACCTTAGAAAGATGCCTGAAGCGTTGCAAAATTTTATATTTTCATTAAAACTATTAAAATAAATGGCTGTTTTTAAAACCTAGTGAGCTGCCTTACTACCTACTACCGACATAGTCAGGTTTAAGATTGAAAATTAATTTTCTTGGTCCTGAAATTTTGTCAAGCAATGAAGCATTTGAATCATTTGAAATGATTCATTTGAAAATGTAAATACATCATTAAAAAAAAAGTTATATATAGAGGCAACTATGACTATCACCCGGCGCAAATGACTTTCTGACGCATGTATCATTCCTATTTTGCACCCGCGCAAAGCGGACTTTTCCCTCCACAGACACACGTCGGTTAACTAAGAAATACACTTGCGCTCCCCGGGGCGGTTCAGCGCAAAGAGGAGGCGTGTTCCGGCGCAAACTTTCCCTCATGCTATTTTGCTGTTCTATAAAACAATTGCGCCACTGACTAGAAAAAAACTAGTCTAAAGTCAGTGGCGCGTTGCGCGTTGTTCATTATGCTATTTTAAGGGCGCTTGCTTGACCATAATGTATAGCGTGCACACCGCGCATACACTTTGATTCTCTCATCAACACAGATGCAGCAGTTTTTATTTTTGCAAATCATACATTATAACAAGGAAAAATATTACCACACGAGGGAAATCATTGTGGTGTCCATGAAGATGTGAAAAAATAGGCATAAATCTAGCTTATACATTTACCCAAATTTTTCAGGCAAATTGTAGTAATGACGGATCAGACCTGTTTGCCCAATACTGGCAAGACACATATGTATATAAGGACATCTGACAAATTAGTTTGTCCGTCAAGAACCAGGAAAAAAAAATCTAAAGACTGCAAAATCACCTTTACCATAATGTAAGTAGCCTACATTAAAAACCTTACTCTTTAACTTACCAGTTAAGTTGAGCTTTCTCATATTTTTTTCTATTGATTTGGGTGGGTTTGTCCCATCCCCAATGTCACTTCTCTTTCTTTTACGGCCCTGACGAGAATATCGATCTCCTCGGCTGTGAACCGATTCTGAAGCGCGCCTGGTAAATGCGCCATAATAATAACAATCCGCCATGTAACATGCGCACCTGCTCTTAAAGGGTATGTTGGATGACGCTCTGATTGGTTTATTTCACGTAACGCCCAAACCACACCTATGAATAATGAAGCTATTTCAGACCAACCCCTTTTAAACTTGCGTCGGGCGCAAGAGTCATTTATCCCGCCGGGAAAATAGCAACAGCGCCGGGATCCGCCCACAAAGTTACTTGCGCTTTGCGCTTTGACACTTGCATTTCAGATCGTTAAAATAGGGCCCTATATCTTACAGGGAAACATATTTGTACATATTTTAAGGAGTCTACTTTTGGGAACAGGCTTAATGTCTGGAGTGTGCTTTAAAATGTTGCCTACATAGGCAGTTCACTAGTTTGTGGAACAGAGCTCAAGTTTTTATTCTCTTTTTGGCCAAAATTCCCCTGCAGTGGCCTAGAAAACTTCATATGAATATTTTCTATATATATGTCATTCATCAGATCCGCTGATGCCCGGGATATACTCTATGACACACGCTGAGATAAGCATGTATGGTTCTCGAGTGCATCAGTCAGTCTCAAATCTCAGCACAACTCTGGCCTTTCTACGGCGCTGTCGGGCCGGTGGCTGTTCCCTCAGATAAAGCAGAATATTTTACGAGTATCTCAGATACATACTGTTCCTAATCCCACAGGATCGTCGCAGTGGCCCTCGGTGGGCTTGCTCCGTGATGGCAGCTCCCATGTACTCGGCATTAATGCATTTTTTTTTTTCTGTACACACTGTAGCATTATTTTGTGTCGGAATACATCAGGTTCTGTTTAAGTGCATGCTTGATCTGTTTGTGTAACTTTAGACTGCTAGATTAATGTGCGCTAAACCCTGAATGCTCTCAGGCTAGCGGAGGGTTCGCTCTGAGACGCACTGCATTACGTTCTTATCCCTAATGCTCCTGTACTGAACTATTATTCAGGATTTGGAGCAGAATTGTCATGGATACAGAGATTATACGTGCATTTAATACAGTTTTACCTCAACCGGAGAAGGTGGCAGAGCTTCAGTTCAACATGTAATCAGAATATCCATTACTCAGAGCTGGAGATTTGCATAGCATTTGCTCACATTTTCATTTTATTCGTAGATGTTCTAGAGTAACTTTTACATATGAACTACAATCTGGCTGTACTACCGACATAGTCAGGTGTGTGTGTGTGTGTGTGTGTGTGTGTGTGTGTGTGTGTGTGTGTGTGTGTGAGACGTGATGATTTTGTGTGCCTTCTAAGGCAGCATCCTAAACATCATCAAACCTCATAAGTGACTTGAAACGCTACATGCAGAAATAGAAACCAGACGACTGACAAAATGTCCTGTCCAGTCAGGACAAAAACTCAGACTCAATTTACACATTTATTGTAAATAATTTCAGTCTAAATATATGTTTCGTCCAAATTATATTTTTTTTAAAGTGTGTGCGTGCGTGCGTGCGCGCGCGCGTGTGTGTGTGTGTGTGTGTGTGTGTGCGTGCGTGTGTGTGTATGTATAAGTGCTGTCAAATCAATTAATCACGATAAATCGCATCTAACATAAATATATATACATATATGTACATATTTATGTATACACACATATTTACAAACTTTTAGATACAATCAATTTGACAGTATATATATATATATATATATATATATATATATATATATATATATATATATATTAGGGGTGTAACGATACACGTATTCGTATTGAACCGTTCGGTACGAGGCTTTCGGTTCGGTTTTCGGTACGCATTTTCAAACCGAACGGTTCGTTGGACCATTTTTCCTGCCGAACATAATTTCGTTATTTCAAATGTAGGCGCGTTGCGCGTGGCAAGCGCACTCGAGATGCTGGCGCGACCACAACATTGCCCAACATCAAATGGCAAATGTAATGTAAGCGGAACGAAACTGAGCTACTTGTTATTATGTGGTTGACGGACTGTTTATCAGTTTGGACCAATGCAGCGCGAGCCGATCTTGATTAAGCAGCACTGTTACTACACAGCGCTGAGACATCCAGTAAAGAAAGCATTTGAATTCGCTATTGAAGTAATAACATCGCTGCGAGATCTAGTGAGAAACATTCACATTTCTCCGTTATTAACGGATCAAACAGTTTATACTATTCTGAATGAACTATTCAGTGTCCACAGATCAGCAACATTCACCATGGATTTACTGTAGTTACACGAACTGTAACCATGGACGTTTGGCAGGAATAGTAGGCTATAATGCCTTCAAGTAACATTACGTCGGTTTTATTTTGACATTATGAATACAATTGCTGCCCCCAAATGTTAATCTGAACTAAAATAAACCTTTGTTTATAACTACTACAATATATAACAAGGAGCTGTTTTGTTTTATATGCTCCTAAGAAAAGTCAAGTATAGCTCCATCATTGCTCAAAGTAAAACAAATATCATACTTCATGATGATAGTTTTAAAAAATATATAATGAAAAAATAAATAAATCAAGGAAATTTTTCTGGCATTTCTTTATTTTTGCTGTATTGAAAACGTACCGAACCGTACCGAACCGAACCGTGACACAAGTGTATCGTATCGAACCGAACCGTGAATTTTGTGAACCGTTACACCCTTAAAATATATATATATATATATATATATATATATATATATATATATATATATATATATATTATGTGCATTGTGCATGCAATAAAATAATGCAATGAAATAATTAATTAATATATTTTATCAACTTTTTTAGTTTATATTACATTTAGGGCTGCCAAATCGATTAATCGCATCTAACAACATTGTGTGTGTGTGTGTGTGTGTGTGTGTGTGTGTGTGTGTATTAAAACGTATATTAAATGCTATTAATCGCGGTTAATCTATTTGTCAGCACCAATAATACAATATATTATATTATACTATACTTATATTTTCTGGATCTCAGTATTATTTATTTTAAATTCACTTCTTAACCTTTTAAAACTTTTTTCCAATGCTGTATGGCAAAATAAAAAAACATCACTTTTGCTTAGAAAAATAAGTTTTAACAGTTAGGGGAAAAATCTTTTCTACATAGGGAATAATTAATCATGATTATTTGATTGATAAAACTTTTATTGGACTAATGAAATTCCTTTGATGTGTGTGACTGCTGGATTTCTTTGAAATGAAATTCAGTGACTTCCTCTTCATTTCATTCATATCCTATTTCAACTTCCTGTGGGGCGATGCATATTCAAATCAAATTCACATTCAAGCATTGTAAGGGAGCCCGTTATTAAATTCAGAATTTTACACAACCCTGCTGACTGTTCAATTCCATCTTCTGTCTCGAATCCCTCTACGGAGCCGGATTTGTGAGTATTTGCAAAGTGTGTTTGTGCTTCAGAAGCCAGACATCAATAACCGCTCTGCTTTAATCTACAGCCTGATTCAAATTTAGATTGTCCTGTTCTTTTAAAGTGCTTTAGTCTCTCCCAGCGTCTGAGTAATACTTGTGCTCAGATGTGTTTTCTGCTCTCTGGGGTGTGTTTCAGACTGTTCTTCAGATGCTCATTAGATTAAATGAGTATTTGTTCACTCAGACAGAGAACTGCTGTGACATATGCAGCAAAAAAAAAAGTGTCATGGGGAACATTGATGCTCGAGGATATGTTTGGCTTAGTTATTACTCCATTAGTGGACATTTGCGTCTCCAAACCAACTTATCGTACAAATACCCCGAGGTTTATTGTCTTGAGCAGTGGCGCAATAGTGATTGGCCACCAATTGGTAAAGTTCACTGTCCCTTGAGACGTTTCAACCTACAACCTTTTTTAGCCGAGATCTTTAAAAGAATATTCTGGGTTTAAGTTAAACTGACTGCATTTGTGGCATAATGTTGATTACCACAAGAAAATAATTTCCACTTGTCCCTCCTTATCTTTAAAAAAGAAGAAATCTGGGTTCCAGGAAGGCACTTATAATGGAAGCCAATTAAAATGCGAACTGTTTCAATATAGCCACAAGATTCGAACAATTTGCATGTTAACAGGATTTGCATGTTAACAGGATTTAAGAGTGAAAAAAAATCACAAAGTAACCTTTTTCGGGCCAAGTTATATCCGATGTCAACGTTGCTGCCATGACAACGTAACGGCAAAAACCCTAAAACAAACGTAAAATTGATGAGAGCAACTTCAAAGCTCAAATAATACACACATTTTAACAGAAGATCAACCTGATATTTCTGCATTTAAATGTCCAAATACTGGCCCCATTCACTTCCATTGTAAGTGCATTACCGTTAACTCGAATTTTGAATATTTTTAAAGAAAATTAGCAATTAGCAAGTCCAATTTATTTATTCAACCTTTAATATACTGTACATCTATATACATATATGACATTTCTGAATTTCATGTCCTTTTTTCAGTTTCAACTTTTCAAAACTGAATGAAATGAAATTATTAATAGACATTTCTAAATTTCATGTACCTTTTATACTATTTTACTTTTTGTAACATATAAATGTGTCATAAGTCATTATTGTGTTAAATGAGAAAATCATCAAATAGACATTATTACATAGTTCTGGCATGAAACTCTAGATGGTGCAGGCTGATAGGTCTTTAACTTATTGGTAGCAATACTGTCATTATCTACATAGCACAGCTGATTGGTTGCTGTTGCATCAGCGGCCAATGAGCTAGCTGCTCAAACACTCAAATACTTGGCATTGTTTGCTGTTAACAGTCTGCAGCGCACTTTCAGGACCCTCCACCTTCCCCAGCTCCACCTGTATAGATCTGGAACGGGGTTTAATTTATGTATGTTACATGTGCAGCAGCATCTTTAGCTTGTGCAGTTTCCCAATAAACACCGCTTCAACAGTCTCTTCACTATGCAGGTGTGTTTAATAATCAAACAGAAGTTTTTCAACTTAAATCTCTTCAGCTCTAAACAAAAAAAAACATAATCTTCTTTGTTTCACACAGGTAGCCTAGATGTCTTTTCTCGGCACACACACTATCAACATTCTCTCACACCCCCTATTAGAGCCTGCTGTTGGTCTTATTACCTTCAGCTGCTCTCTCAGGCAGCCTAGGTTTTGTAGCCTTAGTAGGCGACCATCTTGCCCCCCAGCTTCTCGGTTTGGTGACCTGTGTGTGGTAGTTCTTAACAAGACGTCCTCTTGCTCCAGCCATCTTAGAGCAATGTATCTGCCCTCTAGAACAAGTCCACAATATAGTGTGTGTGAGTGCGTGCCTTTGTTTATATTACATTGGCGGGGACCAAATGTCTCCACAAGGATAGTAAAACCTGAGATCACCTACATTGTGTGGACCAGCCAGCAGTCCCCACGAGGGAAATGGTTTAATAAATATACTAAACTTTGAATTTTGAAAATGTAAAAATGCATAAAGTTTTCTGTGATGGGTAGGATTAGTGTAAGGGGATAGAATATACAGTTTGTACAGTATAAAAACCATTATGCCTATGGAGAGAATGTGTGTGTGTGTGTGTGTGTGTGTGTGTGTGTGTGTGTGTGTGTGTGTGTGTGTGTGTGTGTGTGTGTGTGTGTGTGTGTGTGTGCATGTTTGTATTAGTGCTGTCAAATCGATTAATTGCGATTAATCACCGTAATCTGGATTATTATTTTTTTTTTAGGGATAATAAGGGATAGTTGAAGCTATTTTGGAGCTCAACTGAACCCAGAATGTGCCTTTATCCAATCAGCCAACTTTAGGGCCAGTTGGTCATTCATTGTGCCTCAGCAGAAACACACACACACACACACATCTGAGAGGCTTCTGTTAAATTCAGCTGCTTTATTTAAGGCTCGTGTTGTTCTAGTTATTCTTTTTTTAAGAGACCTGAGCTCAGCTGTTCCTCGTGATGTCCTCGGATGCTCCCACTGGGCATCGGGCTGCTTTTGAACCGCAGCTGTGGACCCAGTGAGCCTGTAGAGGGCAACAGTCCTGAGCCGTGGGATAGAAACACAACCCTCTCGAGATTATAGACACAGAACATTTGGCCTAAAAGAAGCCGATCAGTTCAGCTATGATACAAAGTTTATCTCTGATGTGGTGCGGGGGGGGTTTCAGTAGGTTGAAAGGTGCACGTCTGAAAAGCTGGAAGGCAACATGTAGTCATGGCAACAAGCGGTGTTTAAAGCGCAACGCATTCAGAGTGGTTGCAGAAAACTAATGTGCTCAATACCTCAGTCTCAGGAGGAAGAAACAAGCACGTGCATCAAGCATGTCAGAGTTCAGTCTGAAAAATCAGGAGCAAACAACTTTCATATGCAAATATTTATGATGTTCAGTGTCTCGTGCTCTCAAGTCTGAATAAAACCTTCGTTTTTATTGTATCAACATCAAACTATTGCATATACAGACATTTATTTTATCAAATATGTTCTGTCATCTGGTGAATTTCTTAGCTGATGTAATACATATTTATATCTATGTATATGGGAATATGAGTGATTTATTTTCTTATTTCACCACATTAACTATTGCATTTTATGCATATATATATAGAGAGTGGAGTCCAAAAGTCTAAGACAAAATCAAATTTAAACCTGAAAATAAACAGATTGGATTTAAAAAAATGTAAAAGAAAGAAATATTATGATTTATAATTAAATGTTTTACAGAAAACTGTCGAGTTTATGCAGCAGCTATACTGTGATTAAAAACCCTTTTGTATTATATTGTATTATACATTATAATACAATATTTAAAAAAATAGACATTTCTGAATATCGTGTACTTTTTTCAGTTCAACTTTTCACTCAAATTGTTATGATGATAATATAATTGCAATGTATGTGTGTATATACACCTTTTTTATACATTTTTAAGATTAAATGTGATATACATTTATAATGTATTAGATTGAAAAAAGACAAAATAGAAGCATTTTTACTAGTGCTCTGAGATTTTTGGACACCACTACCAATCATCAGAGCAGCCTGTTATTCACATTTTCGGCAGAATATTATTTACCACTCAGTGTGTGTTAATATTATTTTCAGTTTTTTTTTTTAATCTCCTCTTCTGTAGTAAACATGCTACTGATTACTTCATTTTTGCCTTAGGCTTTCATCAGATCCAAATACTAAAACAGAGATAATTAGGAAACAGTGCGGCTGAGCTGAAAATACAACAGAGGGGAATAAGATTCAGTTTCCTCTTGTTATTTTACACATCAAACACATAGCAACTAAAATAATCTGTGTTCAGTCCTGACAGGAAGAGCACCTTTATCCTGTTCATTAATGGAGAGGGACGCTTTCTGAACCTCATGATTCGATTCGATTCAGGTCATGATTTGGCCATGATCCAAATCTAAAAATCCTTTTACAACTCAATAATCTGCCTAAAAGCCAAACTAAAATATGTCTGCACTGACTTTTCTATAAAATGAATAATTAATTAATCATTTAAAATGCCCCTATTATGCTATTTTAAAGGCTCCTAATATTGTTTTGGAAATCTCCTATAAAAGGATTACATGCATCCAAGGTAAAAAAAAAACACTTTAATTTTCTCATTATATACGTTGTAGCATCAGCTCCTTTCTCACAGTGTCTGAAACGGTTCGATAAAGGATACTCACAACCGGCGCAACGTCATCGAATGTCTCTGAACAGATTCACGTCCACTTTTAGGGGAAAATAAAAAGACTTCCCATAGACTTCAATACAAAATAGCGTCACAAAACAACGTCCGTACACAGCCGACAGGCGTGAATAATTTAAGAAATCACTAAGATTAAACATGTCAAGTAATTATATGTCCACCCTGTCTGCTATAGAGCGTGAAAGATGCATCAACAAACTTAATTTGGTCGATTTAAAAACATGTCCCTTCATTCTCCCAGCGTCAAATTGGTGTAACAACCCCACCCAGTGGCCAGAGGTGTCTTACCCGGACATTTACTCGTAGTCGTACCTCATCGAGTAACCATGGTAAGACAGTGAATGATTTTACTTCATTTTTGAAAGTAAACATCTTTAAATATATATATTATGTCTTATAATATACATTATAATATATCTTATAATATATATAACCCCACTGGGTGGGGTTGTTACACCAATTTGATGCTGGGAGAATGAATGGACATGTTTTTAAATTGACCAAATTAAGTTTGTTGATGTATCTTTCACGCTCTATGGCAGGCAGGGTATACATATAATTACTTGACATTTAATCTTAGTGATTTTTTAATTAAGTTATTCACGACTGTTGGCTGTGTGCGGACGTTGTTTTGTGACGCTATTTTGTATTGAAGTCTATGGGAAGTTTTATTTTTATTTTTTTATTTTTTTTCTACTAAAAAGGGGCGGTGACGAAATCGACAGTTTCTGAGTGAGCCTACTCTGCTCTGATTGGTCCGATGGCCCAGTCTGTTGTGATTGGTCAATCACTTACAGCACGTGTCGGAAACAAAATGATGAGCATATCTGAACTTCAGCTCTGGATCTTCCTCAGCACTTAGTAGTAATAGCAGTAGATAACTTTATTTTCCCCGTGGGGCAATTGGGTTTGCGGCACAGTCGCAAGGCACTTCATGACAGGACATCAGACATATGACACAAACAGATAAAATACAATGCAATAATACACCCTTGGGTCTGACCAGACCAGCTGGACATCTAGCTTATTTTGACTGATTTAAGGCTTTTATGGCTTGTGGTACAAAAGAGATTTCGGATCTGTTCTTGGAACAGAAGGAGTGGACAGAAACGACGCCTAGATGGCGGTAGTTTAAAATGAGATGCCAACGGGTGTGTGTGTAATCACATACAATGTTATTGGCCTTTCTCACCATTCTATCTTTGTAAATGTGTTCAATGCTTGGTAGTGTTAGCCCAAGTAACTTGCTGGCAGTAGTAACTGTTTTTCAAATTATCTTTTTCTGTGATTCAGTGGCATTTCCGAACCAACAGATAATACAGCAAGTTAAAACACATTCAATAAAAGCAGTATAAAATATTTGAAGCATTTTGTTATTGGCATTAAGAACAAGCAGTTTCTTTAAAAAGTACATTCTTTGCTGTGTCTTAGTGTGCAAAAGATCAGTCCATGAGTCCCATTTAAGCTTGTTGCCCAGTACAATGCAAAGGTATTTATAGTTTGTAACAACCTGAATAATCTCCCCATTGATAAAAGTGTCGGTGGGTTGCTATGACTTTCTAAAATCCATGGACATTTCTTTGGTCTTATTGATCTTGTCTAAAAAGGAGTCTAAAACTGGCCCATGGTCCACCTCCCCATCCTGTAGCAGACTCACTAGAGCTGTGTCATCTGCATATTTAATAAAATGCCTGTTTTGAAAAGTGCTATGCATGAATTTGTGTATAAAATAAATAGTAAAGAAGACAGAACACATCCTTGTGGAGAGCCTATGGATGTTACCATCACATCAGACAGAAATGAGCCCACTCTAACGCGCTGTATGATCCAATAAATAATACCTGTATTAAGACAGAATTCACTGGCTAAAATGTCTGCAAGAATCTTAGGTTGCACGGTGTTAAAAGCAGATGAAAAGTCCACAAATAGAATCTTAGCATGAGTCTTTGGTTTCTCAAGGTGAGTATGCAAAAAATGCATTAATGTCAAAATTGCATCGTCCACCCCTTGGAGGCTTGATATAAGCGAATTGCAGGGGGTCCATAAGATGATGGGTTTGTAATACAATTTACCTCTTTACCAGGCGCTCCAGGCACTTCATGACCAATGATGTCAACGCAATTGGTCGGAAGTCATTGGACTCTGTGGGTCTTGGCAGTGTTGGCACGGGTACAACTGTAGATGTACCCTTGTGGACAGTGAACAGTGGCGTCAGTTTTATCGTATCAATTCGGGCTTGAGTCCTCATCCTTTGTAAGTGCAGAAAATTGGATTTGCTTTTGTCGAGCGTCTTCTCGACATGTCGAGAACATGAACCAAGCTCTTCCAGGCCTCAACTACAACTACAGTGTTTGAGGGTCAAAGTAGACGTCGTTCACGGCCAATGAAGACCATAGGCTGGCATTATGCAAATGTGTTACAAACCTTCATTGGTTCAAGCAGGAAATAAGACTGAAACGACTTGTTTCAGGAAGTTCCGAATCAGTTCATTTGAATCATTTGAGAGACAATAACTCAGTTTGTCTTGCACTTTGATCTTTGCAGACCTTTTACATTCACAAACACCTTTATTACACACAACATGAAGGGTAATATCCAGAAAAAGCATAATAAGGGCACTTTAAAATTCTAAGTATGGGTTAGGGTTTTTTGTGAATTGATTAGATTGAATCATTTGAGAACCTGTACCTTACAGCTGTTCTTCACAGCGGCTCTGCTCTCTTGATCGCTCCTGATATTCCTCTGTCAGGCTCAAAGCTGAGCATGTGCAGGGTTAATGGATTTCGTGTGATGGGATCTTCATATCGCTGGAGGGGCCGAGACCGCCGAGACCTGTGCAGACGTGACACATTTTAAAAATGGATAGAGCTGAAAATGGGACATTTATGGTGATTTATTGTCATTCGGACGAAACCATACGAATGTCTTGTTTAAATGATGAGCCATGTTTTCCAATTAAATTGTGGGTGCGTAGCCTGCCAGAATGATAGCTCTGTTCCTCATATATCACACTGGTGTGTGAGCGTGTGTGTGTGTGAAGGTAGAAAAGACATCTGTTTAAAAAGAAAGGCCTCTGTATGTGTGTCAGGTTTGAGGGAACCAAATGCCTTCACAAACCTACCTGGTAGTTGCTACAAAGAAAACGGCTTCATAAAATGACTAAATTGTGTATTATATTACATGAAAGTAGGCCAAAAGCCTATACTAATTACAGTTATGTTAATTAAAGAACAATAGACATCATTGGAATATTCCCTCTATCTCTATGATATAAAAACAAGTGTGTGTATGTGTGTTTAATTAGTCTCTTAATAATTGCGCCCAGTAATGCAACTTTTTTAACCAATTTGAATCTTCAAATTGCAAAATGTCTAATTTAGCCAATTATTTTTTTTTTTAGGAAACTGAACCTTTCCTTATTAACAAAGTATAAATTAGCAGCACAATAAATGTTCATTGTCATCATTCTTAAGCATGGTTTTATATGACTCTTATAAAGTGAACCCTGCAATATAAGCCATTGTAGAATAGAATAGAAAAGAATAGAATATCTCGCAGACCAAACATATTATTATGTGTCAGTCCCACAACAAGCACTAAATGTGTTAATTAAATTGACATATTGAAAAGGTTTTTTTTCCTATTGAAAATAATTTCTTTATGCTTTAAAATAGCTTGATTGTAACTACACCATTGCTTCATTTAGTATACGCAGATTCATGAATATGCAAATGAGCCCCGCCTCCACTCACTCACTCCAGCTCTGACTGATCCACTCAGTCAACTGTAGTAAATGCAACACAATGGCAAGTGGGAATATTGGAATATACCGCCATATATGTTTGAATCAGAAACGGATTCAGAAGAGTGAATTATACAGTGTCCGACACATAACAGTAATTGATATGATTAGCATTTTGTTTGGCTACGTTATCAAACAGATAATAATGTGTTGCTAATGTTACACAAACCATGTTCCCGTTCGCCCTCTCAGAGTCAGACAGCTGCCGTCTAAAACTCAGCATCCGAACGCTTTGAACATCACAGAAAGTCAGTGAGGAAAAAACCTTCCCACATGTTGATGGGATTGTTTGTGACGGTAGGAAACGGGAAATTTCAAACCACGTTTTTAGGACTATCTTTGATACACTGCAGTTTTAAGGAGATACTCAGCAATAGGATGGACTGATGAATTTTTGCACATTTGTCTTAAAGCATATTAAGAACACCACTTGAATTTCACCACAGGAGGTCTTTAACAAATCAGTGATATTCTGCTATATGAAATTGCTTGTTGCAGACTCTGTTCAAACGGCAGGTCTAATATGTGTTGTGTTTTATGTGGTAAATTGCATTTCTTACCAATGTAACTCCCTTTTTTACAGTGTAGCTGATTATCTAAGAAAGTTTCCGTTCAGGTCTCCATCTATAAAAGAGTTGTCAACTACTCTCACTGAAGAATGACATACTGTATAAA
Organism: Gila orcuttii; assembly: GCA_026230005.1. Taxonomy (NCBI): domain Eukaryota; kingdom Metazoa; phylum Chordata; class Actinopteri; order Cypriniformes; family Leuciscidae; genus Gila; species Gila orcuttii. The sequence continues at coordinate 6,996,485 of JAPDVR010000025.1, forward strand.
TCCCCAGTCTTCAAAGAGCTCTTAATTACCACAGTCACGGAGAGAGAAAAGGGGCTACATTTCATCAAAAACAGCAAGAAACAGAAGAAGATTTGCATATTATCACATCACCTTCACTGTTAAAAATAAAGGTTCTAATTAAAAGAAAAAGGCTTTTTAGTTATTTCTTAGTTCCAAAAATAACTATTATTCTCTAGTTCTTTGTGCAATTAGTCGGTGAGATGTTTTTTTAAAGAAAGAAATGAATAGTTTTATTTAAATAGGACCCATTCAATTGATCAAAATTGACAGTAAATGCATTTATGATGTAACAAAAGTTTCTAATTCAAATAAATGCTGTTCCTTTGAGCTTTAAGAATCCGGTAACACATTATTTTAGTCATCTTAATCTTACAGTGTACTTATCTAAGAAAATACTGAGTAATACAGTATAAGGCAACTAGAGGTTAAGTTTAGGAAGGTTACTACTGTACCTAGTTATTACCCAGTTATTGTAATTACTGTAATAAGTACATTCTATATATATAGGGAACAGGACTGAATCCTGAAAAAAAGTAGTTTCCACAAAAATATGAATATGAAAATATGATAATAATAATCAATGTTTCTTGAGCAGCAAAACATCATATTAGAATGATTTCTGAAGGATCATGTGACACTGAAGACTGGAGTAATGATGCTGAAAATTCAGTTTTATTATTAGGAATAAATGACATTTTAAAATATATTCAAATAGAAAACAAAACCCAAATTTAAGCTGTACTAATATTTCACAATATTTCTGTTTTTACTGTATTTCTGATCAAATAAATGCAGCTATTCAAAAATCTTGCTGACTCACAACTTTTGAACATACTTTTAATAACTTTTTGCATTTTAAAAAGTTAAGCATAAATATTTCATTAATAATAATACTTATTATTATTTTTCCGGACATGTTATCAGACGTAAAAATAGGTTTAAAATTGCAGTATTGAACCCCGTCAAAAAGCAATATCAGTCCATCCCAAGGATAATTTATAGGAATCTAACAGTTCTTTGCTGAGGTGTGACCAGAAAGCTGAGGAATTGCAGTGCGTAAAAGTTCAACAGTTTTTTGATTTGCGTAATTCCTTCAGGAAATCGCATGCTAAGACATCCCAGACAGCGCGTGCAAATAAGCAATGCTATCAGCTGGAGCAATTCATGCTAAGTGAATTGCCCTTTTAGTGTCTAAATTCAGTTTCCAGGTCACTACATTCTGGAATTGAACATACAACCTTTGCAGTGGCTCCCGTATTACCCTCACTCTTACATTTACTATTGTGTGCAAAGAGCAATCAGCTCTTAAACTATTCAATCCCAGACTCCTGGAACAGATCAGGGTCATCCACACCTGGAAATAAACCTGCAACCATTCCATCAGCCGCCACGTCCTTTACCATTAGACTAAAACAGCATCGCATCTGACTCACACTTTGACATTTATTGCAGTGACACACACACACACACACACACCATCATGTTTAATCTTTCAGTGTCCATGTGATTTACAGGCAGATCATGCAAGACTGCAGCATCAGCCGTGACCAGAATGATCTCAACACACACACACACAACGAGCATCTGTCCTGAGAGCTCTTTACGGTCAGTGGTCACAGTCCAATCGAAATCATTCCTTCAACACTGTAAATACTGTTAGTCGACACACTCTAAATAAAATGTCATTGTGAATGATAATCAATACACAATGACGCGTTAAATAATCTGATCGCAGAGTTGGATGATTAGTGTCCAGATTTACACTAAGATGCTTTAAATAGGAAAAAAAGTCTGTATAATTCAGACTTCTGGACAACTAGAATATTAAACTATATGCTATATTTTGTGACCTCAAAGAAATTCATCACATGCAGCCTAAGGGTTTTTTTAGAGGAGAAAAGAATGAATATAATAATCAGTACAAAAATAGATAAAAATCATAATATGACAGTGAATAATGTATTTTTTATGGGCTGGTGTCACTGTTACAATGTTGCTTTAGAGAAATAAGTGATTTATATATATTATTGAATATCATATGCTATAAGAAGCAAGCAAAATCCGAGCTAACCAGTAATATTCTCAGACCGTTCTGGCCAAGTTCTGAACAAACTGTCTTCCAGTAACATTAAAATTTAAATGTTCTCAAAATGTTAGCACAAAAACATTAGGTAACACTTTATTTTAAAGTGACGTAGTTACACGTTACTACATATTTACTATAGTAATAACAGTAAAAAGTAACTAAACCCTAAACCAAACCCGCTACTACAAGTAAGTAGGCTACACAGGGCCGGCGCGTGCACTTCTGCCGCTCTAGGCGAAAAACAATTGTGCCACCCCTCTATTTGGCTCTATTTGCAACGTATAGGCCTACCAGCAACAACACACAATGACCAATAAGCCATAGGCCTACATATAACGCAAATAGTGCGCAACGCGCGTGTGCCCAAAATGTCAACAATATTAAAGTTTATGCAGGAGGCAAATGCCTGCTGGCATTTTTCTTTAAGCAGTCATGACAGTACTTTTCCAAATAATCACATTTCACCTCCTCAAATTACTGTTGCAAATCTCTTTACACCACTTTATTATGTGCGTAAAACACACACAAATGAAATGTCCGCAAGCACGTTATATCATCAGCAGGTTCAGCATCTTAAATAACGACTAAAGAGCAAATAAAGCTTAACTTACGTTTCAGAAGCGCGCACGGCGGGCCTTCATCGCAGCAAAGGTCTTAACTGCATCCTCTATTGAGTCTCTGTGCCAGTTCATGTTCTATGGAGATTGTTGCCAGTCCATTAAAGTTGCAGTAGGGAGTTTTGAGAAAATGTTGACTTAGCCTGAAAATTTGAACAAGCACAACTTCCAGGTCCAACCCCCTTGCTCTCTGCTGCGCTACAGCCCTCCCTCCACACCTCCTCCCCCACAGCGGAGCCTGCCGTGAACGCGCAGACTAGTAAACAGGACCACCGATGACGGCAGATTATAAACAGTTATGGAACATTCACTAATAGGGACGAAACATCAACGATATGCTTTACATTGACTATGGCCTGCCCATACTTTGACTACAAACTTGGTCCTCAAATCATTATGTATTTTGCAATACATGTAACTTTATAACGTTGCACTCTTTCTATAAGTTATAAATAGCTAGTAAGATAGTTAAAGGATTAGTTCACTTTTAAAAAAAACTTTTGCCGATAATTTACTCACCCCCATGTCATCCAAGATGTACATGTCTTTCTTTCTTCAGTCGAAAAGAAATTAAGGTTTTTGATGAAAACATTCCAGGCTCCATATAATGGACTTCAATAGGACACAAACGTTTCAAGGACCAAATGACAGTTTCAGTGCAGCTTCAAAGGGCTTTAAACAATACCAGACGATGAATAAGGGTCTTATCTAGCGAAACGATCGGTCATTTCAAAAATAAATAAAAAACTTTAAGTTTTATAAGCACAAATGCTCGCCTTGCTCTGTTCTGTGATGCACGTTCGTGACTCTCCTGTTTGAACTCGTTCATCAAAATGAACAAATCTTTTTCGAATCATTTCGTTCGTTGAATGAACGAAATGACTCCGAAAAAGACTCGTTCAAAATGAACGAATCTTTTTGCGAGTCATTTCGTTCGTTGAATGAACGAAATGACTCGGAAAAAAGATTCGTTCATTTGGATGAACGCGTTCGAACAGGAGAGTCACGAACGACGGTACGCCTCGCGCTGTGCAAGAGAGGGGTGATCAGCGCGTACACGAGCGTGATTGACACTGCTAAGACATTCCTCCTGGCTCTGATTGGTTGTTTCTGACCGGGAGCGGTGTATTTCTGCAAATGGCAATAGGACCACAGGGAGGAGCCAGAGGAGCTCGATTTTTTCCACAGATTATCTGTCTCATATTCTACTGTGAGGACATAATGACAGTTTTAACAAATATTTGTTTACAAAAGCTACCTACTTGAGCTTTAAGTCTGTTCCCTGTTCACAAAACGTTCCCCATTCAAAGCAATCGGGACACATATGAAACAGCCAGCCACCGCTGTCAGCGAGCCGCCGTATTCAAGCACCGAGGGCGCGCGCGCCGCGCCCATACCTCCGGTTCAGTTTCCCGAGCACACGAAGTGCGGCGATCGGAACCCGGAGGCTTGGGCGTCGTGACGTCATTACTTGGCGTGGCCGCCATGTTGACAGCTTCGCGAATGTAAACATACAGCAAGTCGAACGAGGAGAAGCAGCCGAGTTGGGAGAAAGAAAAGGAAAAAAAGATGTTAAAATCCCTAGAAGGATGTGGAATTTACCAGGATAAGTTAAATAGGGAAACCAGGGACCGGTATGTGGACAAAATCTGCACTTTTAACGGTTTGGATCTATATGAAATTCCCAACAAAGAGTCGGCAAACAGTGGGAACACAGTAATCCGGACAAAAAATAACTTTAAGATGTGCTCCAACTAGCTGCTAGTTTAGTAACCGTTAGTGCTAACAACCATTCACAAATGTACTTTTAACTATGTGTTTCAAATCTGTAGTTAGTAACGTTAGCTGTCAACCCTCCCGTTTTTTCCGGATTTCTCACGTATTTGAGCTCTTTTCCCACTGTCTTCCCGTTTTAGTATTTTCCTGTAAAATATCCCATATTTTAATACTCTCATAACATTAACGTTAGCCCTTCCATCTGACCTGTCAGTCTCTGTACTATTGTCCTGTTGCTACCCCCTTGCCCTAAGCATCGTTTTGCTTACTAACTTAAGTTTTGCTTAAAACAGCTACTAACTACACTTTTGAAACACATAGTTATAAGTATGTTACATGTGTGAATGGTTGTTAGCACTAACTGTTACTAAACTAGCAGCTAGGTGGAGCGCACCTTACCTTTGTCCGGATTACTGCATTCCCACTGTTCGTTATGATGATCTGCAGCTCCTGAACCCATCCATTAGTGAACTGAACATGCGACTCCAATGCCTTGTAGCTTCGGAACTGTTCAGAGGTGTAGGCGCTCACACCACAAACAAGGTAGCTGAATATGTCGTTTATACAAAACTGCGGCAGCAAGTCCTCGTCGGTGCTCCACTCTTTATGTGAAATTTCATAAGGATCCAAACCGTTTATAATGGCGATTTTGTCCACATATTGGTCACTGGCTTCCCTAGATAACCTATCGCGGTAAATTGCACATCCTTTTAGGTGTTTTAACATATTTATTTTCTTTTCTTTCTCTCAACTCTGCTTCTCCTCGTTCGGCTTGCTGTATGTTTACATTCGTATAGCTGTCAAGATGGCCGCCACGTCCCAGAATGCAACGCGGCGCCCAAGCCCTATTCTGCCCCTAGCTGTACATGTAAAAGCATGGGAAGCGATTCCAGGGATATCAGAATGAGTGCTAAGCAGCGAGCACAATAAGACAGGGCTATTCGCTACAGCTCGCTCGCCGTCCCCCGCGCTTTCGAGCACGGACCGCGACGAAAGTGAATACGGAATTAGCACATCTACTCCGCGCAGAAATAGCGAAACTGTTGTGCAAAGGGGCCATAGAACCGGTACCTCCTTCTCTGAGCGAGTCAGGCTTTTACAGCCGGTTCTATGGTCCCTATTGCACAACAGTTTCGCTATTTCTGCGCGGAGTAGATGTGCTACTTCCGTATTCACTTTCGTTGCGGTCCGTGCTCGAAACCACGGGGGACGGCGAGCGAACTGTAGCGAATAGAATGACTCAAGAGAGTCAGTAAAATGATTCGAACTTCCCATCACCCAGTCATGACTCGTGAGAGCAGGGGCTGCTGGGCGGTGGCAGCTCAGTAAATCATATAAATAACCTATTTTGTGAATTGTTCATTTCCGGTTGGCACACATTTTGCCGCCCTTACAAAAGTGCCGCTCTATATAGGCATTTGCCTAGTTCGCCTATATGGACGCGCCGGCCCTGTAAGTACATGTAGTTAACATTACTCAGTACTTATTTGAGTAAGTACAATGTAACTACATCACCTTACGATAAAGTGTAAGCAAACATTATTTATACATTGTTTATTCATGGAACCTTTTTTTAGTTTTTCCTGAAATGTTTTAGTTGAACTTTCGTCTAACATTTTTAAAATGTTATTACTTTTTTCAGATTGTTTTTAGATCATTCAAAAGTTTAGTTCCCATAATGTTTGCAAAATGTTCATGTTCCTTTAATGTTCACATATACAAGAAACAACATTTTTAGAGAACATTCAGAAATGAGGTTTTCTTACCTAATTGGAACATTAGCTAAATGTTCTTAGAACATATTTTTGTTATCTAGGATGAGAAAATAAGGGCTAAATAATATCTATATTTTTTTCTAAACACACTAAAAGTACTATTCTAGGGTATTTTTTCATTATTATTATTATCTTAATTTAACTTGTTTCTTCTTAATAGTCTAAGAGAGTTGATAGGGTCCCATATGCATTTAACTAAAAAAACTGTATAAATATCAAATGGAACATGAATATACATTGAACTTAAAAAGCTCAACTAGAGGACTTTGAATCTTCATCTGCAGGCCTTATAAAAACTTTCTCTCTGTCTGACCCAGATGTCTGCTGTTAGTTCTGGACTCTTGAGTGATGAATCTAAATGCATATATCGATTAACTTTCAGGCTAAAAAATGCAGAATCCGATTCTCTGCTGCTTAAAAGCTTCAAGTCTTTCTCTCGAGAGCACCATCTCCTTTTTTTTTTATTAAATCAATGACTGCCGTAACCTCCACGAGGGCCATGAGCCAGTCTGGGGGTGGAGAGGTTCCTTTAATGTCCTACGGCAATACTCAGAACTTCCTGTTATCTCAGCCCAAGTCCAAACATAAAATACCCAAATATCTTCGCTCGATCGATGAGTCAGTGGCCCTACATGCCTATAAGTCTGCTAAAAACATCCTGAAGTATTATAGACAGACGTGTATGAGTGTGTTTCTGACCTAGCTATACTTTTGGAGACAGAATGAGAAAAGTCTTACAAAACTGCTGTAGGGAGTACTTGTCAAAGGCTAATATGGCCTATATAGTCACTTGTAAACAAGCTACAGGTTTTTTTTTAGGGTATTTTTGTATTTAATTAGGGCTGCACTATTAATCAAAATAAAATATCAAATTGTGATATGGCTTACTGCGATTATTAAACGAATATAATTAATTAATATAACTAAATAAATATATATGCACTGCACTGTGTTTTTGCATGTGAGCTACTGATTATCTGCTATTTTATTTCAATATTTTGATTAAAGATTATGAAGGCAGATGATTTAAATAAATAATTTAATAAATACTGCAATATTACATAAAAAAAACAAAACAAGAATTGTCCATTTGTCCATTGTGACTAAGGGCTCTCTCAGGTTTTCTGTCAAAATAAAAGTTTGATGGTTTAAGGTGTTACAGCCAGTCAGGAACGAGACGGAGAGCGAATCCAAACACAAGCACATTTAATAAACAAAAACACACAGGTAATCCAGGGAACTCAAAACAGGAAAGAAGAAACATTAAACAACAACCGACAGCCAACAACTGAAACACAGGGGTTTAAATACACAGACAAACAAGCTAAACAAGATAACAAGGGGGCGTGGTTAATAAGAAACACCTGGAGGCACTAATAAACATGGACGAGGAACACCTGTGCACACTGAGCAACAACGAACAAAAGATAAGACACACGGCAGGGTCACATGACAAAGGAATAACGTGATACACAAGACACAACAAAAACCCACACGTAACATACATCTTGTCCGTAGACACTGGCTCGGAGGAAGTGACGCGAACAGTCTCTGGATCAGCAGAAGTGACGTGAACAGTCTCTGGTTCGGCCATCTTGTCCGTAGACACTGGCTCGGAGGAAGTGACGTGAACAGTCTCTGGATCGGCCATCTTGTCCGTAGACACTGGCTCGAAGGCGGCCATCTTGTCCGTAGACACTGGCTCGAAGGTGGCCATCTTGTCCGTAGACACTGGCTCGGAGGAAGTGACGTGAACCGACTCTGGATCGGCCATCTTGTCTGTAGACACTGGCTCTGTAGAAGTGATGTGAAGCGTCTCTGGCTCGGAGGAAGTGACATGAACAGTCTCTGGATCGGCAGACGTGACTTGAACAGTCTCTGGATCGGCAGACGTGACTTGAACAGTCTCTGGATCGGCCGGGACCAGCGGCTAGGACTCTGGGCTGACAGAGTCTCCAAACATTTGGAGAGCGCCTCTCTCCAGCCCAGACCGGAGAGATCGGGGAGCTCCCTAGGATTGACCTCCTTAGCTGCCAGCTGGTAACATAATTTTATCGCCTCATCCTCTAGAGAGCAGGAGGCAGCAAGTGAGGCAAACCCCCAGGTTTGCCTCACTTGCTCACAGGAAACAAATTGGAACAAATCTGGTTTTGTTTCATTTAACTGAAACAATCTGGTTTGTTTCATTTAACTGAAACAAATCTGGGCTCCTCAGGGCTAAGGCCGCGGTCTTTCCAGCGAAGTCCAAGCTCATGCTGGGAATATCAGGCGAGATCCGTGCTGTAAGGATGGCTGGCGCGAAACAGACGTTCCGAAGCTTTGCGAGATCCCGAAGCAAAGATGATTCGAAACACTGATCCGAAGCGTGATTCAAAACACCCACGTCACGTGACAACGGCTAAATGAAGCGTCTAAGTGTTTCATCAGGTGGAGTGCTCCGCCGAATCAGGGTTTCATTGATTGGTCGGTTCGGGAACAAATCACACAATCACACAGTATAAAAGTTTTGTCAACACATTTTCATATCGTGGGTTTTTGTGAGAGGAGTTTGGTTTTGAGATAGCGGATTTTTGGTGATATAGTGACATTTATAGTGCGATTTGTTTAGTTATATTTAGGATTTAATTTACATTTACACATTGACTTAGAGACACACAGAGTACATATAGTGACACATTAATAGGTGCATTGATAGAAATATATATATATATATATATATATATATATATATATATATATATAGATTAATAGATAGATACATATATTACAGATACATATAGATTATTAGATAGATAGGCTACATATAAAATAGATAGATAGATAGATAGATAGATAGATAGATAGATAGATAGATAGATAGATAGATAGATAGATAGATAGAAATGGAGGCTCCACAGAAGAGATGCCGTACATCTGTGGTGTGGGAGCATTTCCATTTGGAAACCCCAAATAAAGTGAGATGTGTGTATTGTGATCGGCAGCTAGCCTACTGCAACAATACATCATCCATGATGCGCCATTTGAGGAGCATTCATCCTGCCATTCTGCAGGGTGCAGAGGATGGTAGTGTTCCCCCTGTACCAAGGCCTGCTACTGACACTGCTGGGCCATCTAAGCAAGGTATGCATTGTTTTATGATTTGTTACTAATTGCCGTTTTCTTTTAATTCAGAACCACAAATGTCAACATCAGGCCCATCATCATCAACACCAGTTGAAACACAAGACAGTTTATGGGAACATTTTGACAATCGTATCCGTGAGACCCAGATGATACACAATCCTACAGCTGATGCCACAGTGGAAGTGAAAAAATACCTCAGCGATGCGTTTTTGCCCAGAACTCATGATCCTCTAACTTACTGGAAAGAGAGAGCAGTAATCTTTCCTCATTTGTATGTCCTAGCTAAAAAATATCTTTGTATGCCAGCAACAAGTGTCCCTTGTGAGAGAATTTTTTCAAAGGCTGGAGAAATTATCTGTAAAAAAAGAAGTAGGCTGAGTCCTTCAACAGCAGAGAAATTAATATTTTTTAATAAAAATCTATAAGAAAGGGAGACATTGTGGCTTGATTTATTTTTATTAATATTAATTTTTCATGACCAAAATCACATTATGCAATGTGAAGAGACTACAGGTTACAAGCTTCATATATTACAAAAATACAATAATAAAAAAAAAAACCCAACACATTTTTTTATTAGCTCTTTGTAAAGGTTGTTTCAGATCAACACCTGCAAGTGACCACTAGGTGTCACCGTGGAGACGGGGTTCGGATTGATTCGAAGCCTCGAAACAAAATGGCACATTTGCTTCGACTGTTTCATTGCTTCACGAAGCCTCGATCTGCCCATCACTACCGTGCTGCTGGATTCATTTTTTTGGTTGGTTGTTCTGTTACAGCCAGTCAGGAACGAGACGGAGAGCGAATCCAAACGCAAGCACATTTAATAAACAAAAACACACAGGTAATCCAGGGAACTCAAAACAGGACAGAAGTAACATTAAACAACAACCGACAGCCAACAACTGAAACACAGGGGTTTAAATACACAGACAAACAAGCTAAACAAGATAACAAGGGGGCGTGGTTAATAAGAAACACCTGGGGGCACTAATAAACATGGACGAGGAACACCTGTGGACACTGAGCAACAACAAACAAAAGATAAGACACACGGCAGGGTCACATGACAAAGGAATCACGTGATACACAAGACACAACAAAAACCCACACGTAACATAAGGTATGAAAATGAAGCTATTAAATATTAGTATTGTAATGTTTTTAATGAAAAATAAAAATATTATTATATTTTTCCTAAATACTTTTTGAAATATTATAAAAGTAATTCAAAAATTTTATTCAAATTTTTAATGTATTAATAATAATTATTGTAGCCCTAAACAAGCACACCAAACCTGGATTTTTTTTTTATCAAATTTTAAATGGCAATCACAATTTCTATCAGAAAAACAAGAATAAAATTTCCCCCCCAAACCGTGCAGCCCTAATATTAATTATAATTAGGTTAATTTAAGAACAATAGAAATTAATGAGATAATCATCTAATCTAAACATTGAAATCATCAAATTAATAATTTCTGATTTTCTTTTTTCTTGCGAGCTGATTTGTTTTTTAAACAACTTAATGGGGTTTTTCAAAAACGATACAGTTTTTGAGTCCATGTAAACTACAAAAACGTGGGTTTGTGAAAACGATGACGTCGTGCGCAAGCGTATTACGTGTTCAGTTTATAGGTGTGTAGTGTTTCTTTACATAGTGACATCGCCAACTACTGGCCTGGCAGCAGAATACAGCATTTTTAGTCCTTTTCACTGATCCGTGTGAACAGGGATCGTTTTGACAATGTTGTCGTCTGTACGTTTTCAAAAATGCAAAGGAAAAATGTTTCCGTTTTTAGTATATCATTGTCTTGTAAACATAGACTGGCTGAAGAGGGTTTGGTAAGCAGGGTGTAGAGGAAGCTGAAACTGTAGTCCAGTTCAAACCGATTATTAAATGATGGGCTCATAATTTGCTGGAGTGATCACTCTCAGAGCTGGACCTCTGGCCGGTGCGGATGAGGGGGTTCTGGCACCTTTCCGCAGCACCTGAGCTCTGTGACACAGCTGTTAATTACATCAGTGTGTGACACATGGCCACGGCACACACTCTCTGATCTCTCTCTCTCGATCCCTAATCAGCAATCAAGAGCTCCAAACGTTCCTCCACTTCAGATGATCCCAGATGCTCCAAACATTTCCACCAATTTGCTGGGCTGCGTTTTGGCTGTGATTCTCATCAAAACATGCATGTTCTGTTAGTCGAGCTTAGCAGCACCTAGTCGGATATTCAATCTTTTATAATCAATACAATGAAGTGAACATAGGTTACTAGAGCATTTCACACATAAGTCATTCATATGCTTAAAATAAGTCAACATGTCACCAATGGCGTTTTGTTACTGATGAATTATATAAGCCACAATTATTAAAAAAATTCCCTGCTTGGTGAACGCAAATATTTTATTTGCATATTTAAAACATGATTCAAATTATTTGATTATATACAGCTCCTATTTTAATCAAACTATGAAAGGGGTTGAAATGAATTAAGCTTCTGTGATGAAATAATATTTGTTAAATTATACAATTTATTTTTATAATTATAATTTATTAAATTCATATTATTATTTTAACTTGATTATTTAGATTTTTTACTGTTTCTATGATCCTTTGTCCATTAGTGTTGTGTATTTTGCAGTTTTCATCATTGCGTCAGAAGGTGACGGCAAGTTACGAGAGTCTTTATGAATGAGTCATTTGAATCATTCACTCAAACGATTCACTCAAAAACGAATGATTCATTAAGCAACGCCACTGTAAAAAAATATTGTTGGTTTAACTTAAAATTTGAGTTAATACAATGAAGGAGATTGGTTTAATCAACAGAAACTCAAAATATATTATCTAAACCACATAATTTATCTAAATTGCTTTGACAAAAGAAAAAATGTGATAACAAATCGTGAAAATAGCTTTTTACAATGTACTGATGCTGCAGAGACGCACTTCAATTTATTCTGTTGAGGCTTTGTTCAGAACTCTATTCGTTGATAAAACTACAAATAGACATAATTGCGAATAGTGTGTATATATATTTATATAGACCTAAATGTAATTATTATTATACTAAATTACCTCTCGCTGTCTCTTATTAGCACAAACACACTCAAGCAGAAGAGTGGCAATTTTACACATGAAATCATCTTGTGTGGAGGTCAGACAGGACAAACCTGTGTTCCCCATGGGTTCCTGCTCTGAACACAAATCTGCAACACAGCTCGGACTGAGCACATCTGGATGGTGTGGTGGTTAAAGCTGCTAACTGGAAGATTGCTGGTTTGAAATCACCACCACTGAGCTTAACCCCAGGTTGCTCCATATGGTCTGTAATACATTTATGGTGACATTGCCCTATTCGCACGGGATTAGCGCTATCTGGGGACCTCGTGTGATTTACAAATTACCCCCCCAACATCTGAATTTCATGTGGCGCATTCGCATGGGATGACCGAAGCCTGTGATTTTACTCAAATTTACTGACTTATCTCCCGGATATGACATCAATAGGCTATTGCTTGGAAATGTCTTTTCGTTATAGGTCTAGCTGATATATTATGACATAAACAGAATAAAGTTCCTTACCGCATGCTGCTATACATGTCATTCATCTCCATAATCATTCTTTTTGTTTTTGCTCTTCTGATGATTTTCAGCTTTCACTTTCTGCAAATTGTGTAGTTATGTATAGCGATATGACCCAGCACCCAAAATACTAGCAAAACACTCCAACACAGCCTCCATTCTTCGCAAAATATGAATAAAAAGGCGCACATGAAACAAAAACCTTGAAAACATGATAGGCTATACGATCCGGCCAAATCACAGAGATGCCGATTCGCACAGGACTAATATTATCACAGGACCTCGGTGTTCGGCGAAATATAGTAGGTAATTTGCGGGGGAATTTTTACTTTACAAATTACAGACATGGCCGATTCGCACGGGATTAAGATCACAGACAAACTCCGCAATTATTACAAATGACTAGAGGTCATCAGGTAATACTTATCCCGTGCGAATAGGGCTATAGAATCAAGACATATAGGGCATTTCCTTTTACAGTTTGTTACAATCGCAAGACTTCTCAATACTTAGGTAATTTAAAGGGATAGTTCACCCAAAAATGAAAATTCTGTCAGTAATTACTCACCCTCATGTTGTTCCAACCCCATAAGACCTTCGTTAATTTTCGGGACACGAATTAAGATATTTTTGATTAAATCTGAGAGCTGGATCACTCCTCCATAGGCTTCTTCAGGGATTGAAATTTGCCGGCCTCGAAAAGTTATTAAAGACATCGTTAAAATAGTCCAAGTGACTACAGTGGCTCAATCTTAAGTTTATCAAGCGACGAGAATACTTTTTGTGCGCAAAAACAAACATAAATAACGACTTTATTTCAACTATTCATTTCCTTCTCTTTGGGCCTCTAGTTAGTTCACGTAGTGTGATTGCGTAGAGATACGTCACACGTAGGCTCACTATTGGCCGACGCTGGTCATGTGTGTGATGCGTGTGACGTACAACAACAGAAGCTTACGCTATTATACTAGTGAACTGACTCGAGGCCCACAAAGAAGTAAATTAATAGTTGAAATAAAGTCGTTATTTATGTTTGTTTTTGCGCACAAAAAGTATTCTCGTCGCTTGATAAACTTAAGATTGAGCCACTGTAGTCACTTGGACTATTTTAACGATGTCTTTAATAAATTTTCGGGGAACAAGTTTCAATCCCTTAGAAGCCTATGGAGGAGTGATCCAGCTCTGAGTAAATACTGACCGAATTTTCATTTTTGGGTGAACTAACCCTTTAAGCTCTCCTAACCAACTTTCATCTTGGCACAGCAGTTAATTTCACATTCAAAACACACTAAAACTACCAAAACACTTCATTCATGCATGTACTGCTTATAGTTCACTGTGGTATGTTACTGCCCATGTTTACATACAGTACAAAATTATTCCTAAGTCCCCTTCTGAATGGATGTTAATGAAATTGAAACACTAACGCATGTGTTCGGTTACATCAAATTTCTTTGATAGTTTGGTAAGTGTACCTATTAAGCCCACCAAAATCTAAGTCTAAGTTTTTTTTTCATAGATATTGGCATAGTTTATAAGAAAAATAATTTAAAATGCAAGATTTATCTCTCATTTGAAAATGTATTCATTAGTTGATGTACATTTTATATAAAATTAAAGGAATAAAGTCAGAAGTCTGGCATGGGCTTAATGGGTAGACTTCCCTATCAGATTTTATTTTTAGATTTAGAATACATTTTATTATGGTATTACTGTAGAAATGTTGCAAATTTCTGTCTTATAAAATGTTTGTGTAACTTGTGCTAGGTTTAAACTTAAATGTAACAGTGAAAAGAGTAAACGTGCAAATTGGCCTGTAAAGCACATAAAGTTTTGGTGGTGGTGTTTGTGTCTACGTCAGAAAATAATTCATTGTAGTCATTGAATGCATTTTGTGCCAAAACAATTAAATCATCAATAGTTCACATTGACTGATGTTGTTTTTTTTAAAACTGTGATATTAAAAAAACTTGGAGATAGACTCTTGTAACTAGTAACAACCACATAGCAACCGGCTAAAAACCACTCAGCAACCGCATAGCAACGCCCTGGACACCTTTTATTTTCTTCACACAAAAAAGTGTAGCCAATAATAATTATTCAGATTGAATGCTAGAACCATGTCGAGTTCGTGAATGAGATGCAGAGAGTTCTGGGACTCTGTTTGAGTTCAGTTTCAGGCATAATTTCTGTCAGTTAAACTCCCTGGAGTTCCGTCAGGGCGATATATTGATCCTGCAGCTCCGTGTGTGACTGACAGACAGCGGCCCAGCTCGGCAGGAGACGCCACTGTTTACATGATCCTCCAATGACTCACCGCCATGTTGCCTCGCCATGCATAAATTAGCATCTTATTTATTACAGTAAAAGTTCAGAAAGCCGACGTAAAATAAATGTTTTATGAAGAGATTTCACATTTCAAAGCTCCACCTGGTGCAAGAAAATAATATTGCTAACACTTAAAAATCTTCATGTTGAATAAAATAAATTATTTAAAGACTAAAACTTTGTTTATCACTATTTCAAAGGATTTAGACTAGTTGTAAGTTTCAAATTTTTTTAAGGGAGAGAATAGTTTCCAGTAAACTGCATTAGCATGCCAAATTCCTTATATTTATTTAAACAGAAATAATCATTTATCAGCATTAGTTAATTTAGTTAACCCCTGAACAAGTGCACACATAACAAAATAAATAAATATATATATACATTATATATATATATATATATATATATATATATATATATATATATTAAATATGTAGAGAACTATAAATAAGACATCTGGATGGTTTACCCATAGCTTTAAATTTTTATTTGGCTATATGTATACTGTATATACAGCAGGATTTCTTCAGGCGGTTTTATATTGTTTTAAGACTGAATGTTGCTGTTTAAATAAATATAAGGAATTTGGCATGTTACTGCAGTGTACTGGGAACTATTCTCTCCCTTAAAAAAAATTGAAACCCACAACTAGTCTAAATCCTTTGAAATAGTGATAAACAAAGTTTTAGTCTTTAAATAATTTATTTTATTCAACATGAAGTATTCCGTAAATACTCATGCGTAATGTCATTTCTGGGGTTTTTTAACCAATTTATTACACCAAAAAAAAATTGGATATACTGTTTTTTACTTCATAATAATAAAAAAAACAATTATTGAGATTGATAGCCTTTTAAATCGAGAATTTTATTTCTCCGTCACAAACTTAAAGGGACAGTTCAGCCAAAAATGAAAATTCTGTCATCATTTACTCACCATTACTTATCATTTACTTCTGCTGAAGATATTTTGAACAATGTCGGTAACCAAACAGTTGATGGGCCCCATTGACTTCCATAGTCATTTTATATTTGTTGCATGGATTATACTATTAAGGGCCGTTCACACCAACTATAACGTTAAAGATATAGGCTAGTTTTAAAAAATGTTCTAGCCTAAATAGCAGATTCACTCAACAACTTTCACAACGATTTTCTCCAGCTGATGAAGATAAAAACATTGACAACCAAACAGAGTTCACCCTGCTTTTAATATTTAGAGCATTTAAAGCTGCAGACGACAACATTGCAGCAGGTGCTAATAATAAACAGAAGGATATCTGCGTTGGTGAGGACGCTAATATAGTAATCGTTCTTGTTGTGAACGAGCCTTAAATGTGTGCCTTTAGTCGCAAAGGATTTTGAACTCTAAAATGACAAATGGGATGCCATTTTTACGTGTCAGTCAGATGGCTGTTTTATGTCTGGGCCAGAATAAGTTTTCTAGCTATGCTCTACTACCACACACAGTCTATATGAGAAAGTGAGAATCGGTTTCTGCCCTTTCATGAAGGTGAGGGAGATTTTCAGATGACTTTAATCTTGGAGACGCCGCTGAGCTGCGGTAATTATGAGTGCTTCAGAAAAGGAAGATTAACACTCTGCTTTTCAATTAACAGCCTGGAAATGTGATTATACAGCAGCACGTTTCTCAAGGGGGGAAGGTTTGTCCTGGCCACTTCATTCCTCTCTGCTGTTTTTGTTTTAATGGCTCTCAGTAAAGCTAACAGCGGATAGTGTTTAGGGCTTCATTAGAGATGAAACCAACACTTATCACGTTCCCCAAAAGTTCTCAAGCCACGGAGAGACGGGAAATGAGTGCGTGTGTGTCCGCGGATTAGACTCAAGGATTAACATTGACGCAGACAATGAGGAACCGACAATTAAAACAGATTAATTAGGGGGGAAATTTCCCTCACAGGGGTCAACACAAACACTCCCACGGCCCTGGAGGAATGAACAAACAGCTCAGCACTAACAAAGCTTACTGAACCCTAGATAAATGAACTGGCAGATGTTCCACGCTGAATGTCCTCCGAGTTGCTCTTGATATTGTTCTTAAGTGAATGTCGGGCTTTCGAGAAGAGCTGATTCCTCGGCTAGGGACTTCTTGAGAGTCACGCCTCATCACAGCCTGAGCTTTAAATGCATAATTAAACACCGTCCACAGTGTTTTTTAACTTCTGTTTTGTGACTGAATATTCGCTGGCTTGATTTTGTCCATTAAGGTATTGATTGGACCATGCAATGTAATCAACCCACTTCCGTACAGAAGGCCTATATATGATGCAGTTCCGGTCCTCAAAGTGACAAGTGTTGCTTGTCATGTTTGTCTATACATTATTAATTAATAGGAAGGCATTAAGTCGAGTCCGAATTCAGTGTTAGCTTCACTTCCTGTCTCCTGAGATCTGATCGATTTTTGAAGGCAGCATAGATGTAGACTATCCTTCGCTGCCTGTGGTATCCTACAATCCTGCACTTTCCATTCTGTGGCAGTTAAACTAAAAAAGAAAGATGGTGTCTGAATGTTGTGGTTGGTGGTCAGTTTGTGTGTAAATGTACATTTCTGACCAATGTTTTCCACTTTTGATGTCATTTCTAGAGAGAAATTACAATTGTAGTAATTAAATATTTGCTTTGTTTTTACCAAAGCTCGCTCTATTTTGCTGTAGATCGTTAAACCGTTCGTGAGGTACCTTCGTACGCAAATGTTGCCTGCAAAGTCATTGCCTGATAATGCAGCGAGGCAACAAGTCAGCTGCCTAAGCTTTGAGATGCAGCCATTAGATCATTTATTCAAATTTGTTCCTAAATATATGTAATGTACTCAGTATTAACTTCTTGATTATTGAACTGTTGTTTAAAAGCAATATCACGCTTGCAGTCATGCAGAATCATCATTAGAGAAGACAACCGTCTTTGAGGCAGAGAAATTACTTCATTTCAATGAATGAGTACAAAAAAAAAACAATTTTCTTTAGAATAACATGCACTGATGAATCATGCACGGTAATATACCAAGGAAATATGAAGTGAAAACAGTAAACGAACCTTCAACCGTTCATGCTACATCATGGTGAGAAACTCTTAAGATTTAAAGTGACAACAAGAACAAGCAGAACCTGAGGTTACATGCCAGGTCTCAAAAATTAAATGTTTTATTTAAACACTGTTCTGTTCTTTGGTTTCCCAAACCAAGCTACCTCTAGACTAGCTAACTAGCCTTCAACCAGTAGCAAAACAGCAGCACCTGTTGTCAAAAAGCATGAAAGTTGCGTTCATTTGTGAACGTTCAATTATTCATTTGTCATCATCTTGATGAACAAAATATGTAAGGATCATACATTTTTGTTGGTCACAGAGCTTAGTTTCTGCAATAATCCAAAAGCCAATGGAAGAATACTATTGGGTTTTAGGGAACTAGGGTGATGCTAACTTCCTGGTGGGCCTAAAGAAATACATAATTCCTGCTGAGCTCTCTGTTTCCATCGCAGGAACTTTCCCCAGGAAAGGGACTTTGGGGTGGGACTCAGTGTGTTTCGACCGCAGGGACCAGGGTCTAAATGAAGTTCTGGGTAAAAATTTCCCCCTCAGAAAGTCCCTGCTCGCCAGTACCTCTTCAAAGTTCAGGAACTTTCAGAGGTGGGACTTGGGCGCTGAACATGCTGATTGGTTGAGTTCACGCAGCATTTTGATTCGTTGACTCCACATTTTATTTGAAAGTCGGTTGCGGTTCGTGCAGTGACAGTTGTTTGCCATTCTAATCAAAAATGGAGTTTAAAAAATACAACCGATGACGAGGTTCAGACTTTATTAAGCTTATATGTGGAAGACGAAATCCAGCAGGAACTGGCAAGTCACGCGCAGTCCTACATCACCAGACTAATTTGCCTGATCTTAACGGTAGCCTACTTTAGGCCGCGATGGAAACGCAGACAGCAACAGGTCTGAGGGAAAAAAGTTCCTGGGACACATTGTTTCAGGGTGGAAACGCGGCTTTAGTCACAGATATTTGAAGAAGACACTATCGCCTCCTTGAGTGCTGATGTTACTTTCACAGTTAAATATTACATTTGCAATGCTTTTAGCAAACATGTTTTCATTAGTTAACCAAATTATTTAACATAAATTAACAATAAAAAATATTTCTAAAGCATTTATTAATCTTAATGTTAATTTTCGACATTTTGTAAAGGCCTCTTCACATTAAGAACGAAATCATTTTAAATGTAAAAGAACAGCAGAGTCCACACCACAACTATAACAATAATGATACAGATATAGTTGGAATCACTTACATAACGATTTTTCTAGCTGATGAATGATAAAACAATCAGCCAATCAGAATCCACCTAATTTTTTAAGAGCTCGAACATTTAAAGTGGCAGAGACAAATAAACTGCAGAGCACACTTATTGTCCTTAGTGAGAACAGCCTTTAATATACATTATTAAAATCAAATGTTGTTATTGACCTAAGCTAAGATGAACTAAAAGCTGCATTTCTATTAACTAACTACAAAGAATAATAAATACGGTAAGAAATGTATTGCTCATTGTTTTGTTAACTATGGGACCTTATTTTAAAGTGTTATCATTGTTTCAAATAATCAAATTACAGTCAGTAATATTGTGGATTAAATTTATCAGGAATAGAGTTAGCCATTTTAGTCACTTTTTTTTTAAAGACAAAAACTATGTAAGCAATAAATTAAGTAAGTTATTAAGTAATAGTATGTTTCTGGCCTTATATGTGACCCAAGCACAACTGTATAAAGCATGACTGATTCTAAAAGCTGTTACCCCATCCATAAAAGGGATCATAGCACTTTAATGCACACAGAGACACTCTCACACACACTTTCACAATGCCCTCGAAGGGTCATCCTTCACACTAAAGTGTCAGAGCTGCAGATCAATATCACACTGAAGCAGAACTCTGGGTCTCTGTCTGTCTGTCTTTCTCTCCGCGCTCCACTTGTTAAACAAGTTCTCAGGCACGTGTCATTTGGCAAATGTTCTAGCATGATGAGGGGAAGGGTAAATATTTTCCAGGCAAATTCTGCCATCTGGTAGGCAGCTGGGACTTCCTGGTGGCGAGAAACCGGATGACACACTTTTTGCAGAAACTTTTCATGCTGTTCATGCACGATATATTTATATACTTTTGCGTCACTGTGTCTCATTCTCCAAGATAGCATGAATGCGCAAAATGCTAAAGACATCACATCATCTCACCGCTGTGCTTTGAAATGCTACCTTACAGGTGCTCTTACTAATTACTGGTGTTTAAGACAATTAATATTGCTCCTATTTATAAGTAGAGGTATGAACAAAGAACTAAACTTTTTGTGCTACGAACATCATTTTTAGTAAGGACCACCTAACAATCACTTTAGCTTAGCAACCCAGAGCATCTTAGCGTAACCCCTCGAGCGGGACTCGAACCGGCACGCTAACAACAACGCTGTTTCTAGTGTCAGTCATTAGAGCATCTTTTGAGATCAGGGGAGTGAGGTTTACTTGCACAACTCTCACTAGCTGGCCTCAGGTGGCACAGACTAATATAGTAATACAAGAATTATACATTAGGCCTACAGTTCAAAAGTTTGGGGTCGGTAAGATTTTTTAAAGTCCGCCTTTAGTCAATAAATGTATCCCTTAAAACTCATCTTTGATCACCAGAATGACATATTTAAAAGTTTTTTCCTTGAAAAAAATGTCTTCATGTTTTAAATTAGCTTGAATGTAACTCTACAGTCTTGCCTCCTTTAGTATATCCGGCTCTATGAATATGCAAATTAGCCCCGCCTCCACTCACTCACTCCAGCTCAGAGATCCAGTCGTTGGCGATCACACGTTGACCTGATTGGTTACAAGAGAGTTTGTGATGTCAGAAACACCAGCGATTTCAAACCACGTTTTTGAGAGACTGTCTTTGGTTCACTGCAGCTTTAAAGAGAAAATATCCAGCAATGGTGTTGACTTATGAATTTGTACATGGTTTGTCTTAAATCATATTAAAAACACCACATAGACAATATAAACTACATTAAAAGCTTGATTTTCACCACAGGGCGATTTTATAGAAGTCTCTTATGCTCACCAAGACTGCATTTTATTTGACAAATAGTGCCGTAAAAACAGGAATATTGTGAAATATTATTACAATTTTAAATGACTTTTTTCCAGTTGAATATATTATAAAATGTAATTTATTCCTGTGATCAAAGCTGAATTTTCAGCATCATTACTCCAGTCTTCAGTGTCACATGATCCTTCAGAAATCATTCTAATATGATGATTTACTGCTCAATAAACATTTCTCATTATTATCAATGTTGAAAACAGTTGTGCAGCTTAATATTTTTGTGGAAACCGTGATGCATTTTTATTTAGGATTCTTTGATAAATATAACATTCAAAAGAACCGCATTTATTTGAAATAGAAATTATTTGTAACATTATAGTCTCATATAAGTCTCATATAGCCTAAGTGTACATAATTTTAAAACACATTTGTCAAAATTACACTCAATCTTACACCTTTAATCTTAGTGCTTTTAAAAAATAAGAAAAATGTAAATGTTGCTTTTATTTCTCTTACAACTCAAATAATGCCCCCTGACTCCTAAAGAAAGACACCTTTAAAAGAGCTTTTTTAATGAATCCTAATGGCTTTTCCAAGAACCACATCACTTCTGATCCCAGTCCACATGGATTCTGCCCTGAACATTAAGGTCTTCTAGCTGTGTTCTTCATAAACCTCCAACAGCATGAATCAGTTTCAGCATTACCGGAGACGTTTTAATGTTTTTACCTGGTTTCCGCTTCTGAGAAAGCAAACGGTCTCTGAGTGCTTAAATATTAAGATTTAATTAGTAAGAACCTCGCCGCCTTTGTCACTATACAGTAATTACAGTAGTTATATAATTACAGTAATGTGTCATGATAAATAAAGTCCCACTTTTACAACATTATACTCAAAAATTGTCCAGACATGAGATTAAAAAGATTATATTTGATGTTTTTTTACATTCATAAAGGGGATCAAGAGCGTCTGGTCTGTTGACTGTACGTTAATGTTCATATTCATATGAAGAACATCAGAGAACATCTGTGTCCTTTCAACAATATTGACCTCTAACATTTTCAACTCCTCCTGTGATATGCTTCGAAATATCGTCTTCATTGATAAATAAACCATCAGAATGGTCAATAACGTGTTCAATTGGTGGTTTATAATTCTGAAGACGTGACAAACTTCTCAAGGTGGAGTTTATTGAACTGAAATAAGTGCCACATTGTGACGTTTTGGATTGAAACAGTCGAATAAATGGAGGGTCAAGATATGAAAAAGTATCTTATTTATTTGCTAACCCTCATGTTCTATTAAGATTAGATACAAAAATTAATTTAGTGCCCAAAAATCCTTGAAAAAATTATATTCCCAGCTAACAGGTAACGTCCTTAAAACATTCTGGAAAGGTTCTCTAAAAGTTATGAACAAACGTTCTTCCAGTAACATTAATAGAATCACTGTAAAAAGTATATGATTAATAAGTTACGACAACATATGTTTTTACATTGCTTTAACTCATCAAAATAAGTTAAGCAATTTTCAACTTTTTTTATGTTATACAAGACTCGTCTGATTTTTTAAGTCAGTTTAATGTAATTTAACCTTTAAAGTTGATTGTACTTGGTACAAAAAAACGCTCAAATAAGTGGCCACATTATGAAATGTTGGATTGAACAAGAGTCAGGATATGAAAAATGATCCTATTTATTTGTTACACCTCATGTTCTGTGATTAGCTAAGTAAATGTAAGTATTGTCGTAATACCTCAATCTATTAAAAAATATTATTTTACCCCATATGTGTGTGTTTTGTATTTTTCACATAAAGAAATTGTGTTGTCAAATCGATTAGTAGCATCTACCATAAAATAGTGTTTATATAATATGTGTGGGAGTGTGTATATATAAACAAACTTTTATGTTAGATGTTATTAATTGATTTGACAGCACTATAAAAATGTATTTGTTCAAAATCATTCATGTTTTGTATAGGTCACTGGGTTACTTGTTTAAAATGGGTTTTCTATCTTTTCTGTTTATGTTTCTTGAGCTCAAGGTTAGTATATTTGCTAGAACTACACTTCTTTTAAAGGTGAAACTGAACAGACTTTAAACAGAGGCAGACAGAGTCTTTCAGCTCAACAAACTGCTGTCAAAGAGCTGTCAGGAACACGGGTGAAGAGAGATACACACATCACAGAGAGAGGTTCCTCTGACCCATGCTCACCCAAACCTCATCTGACTAACAGAAAGCCAAAGCTACTGCATTTGTTATGAGTGAGCGCCATTAAAGGCCATTCACCTAAATACAGCCAGAGTGGTTTGGACGACATAAACTATCTTTAAATTTTTGGGTGAGCTCATTAGTTTAGCAACATGAAAAGCCGGTGAGTTGATCATCAGACGTTCACAAACACACACAAACCGGATATTTATGGTTTGAGTTTCCAGGTTTCACTATAAAGTCATTTTTATAATCCATCAGGCGTCTCGCGCAGGGCGACTCCAGAGACACTCGCAATCTCTGCCATTGATCGAGGAGTAAAATGATTGAGTCGCTAAATGGCAAAATAACAATAATCAAATCATATGAAATTTATATTGTGTAAAACTTCTCTGACAATTTAAAAAGTTATCATCAGCAGACTTCAGATTAATGATATTGCTAGCTGATCACTCGTGAAATTGCTGTAACTGATCAATAAAGTGATTGATTCTTCATATAGTGTGATGTTATTATTAGTCAAGCAGCACTACTGCCCCCTACAGGCCATTATGGGTCTGTACTGAGGGGTCATCATGACCCAAAAGTGGGCCTTAGGTCTGTTTTGTGAGACAAAAATAAATGCTATGTGCAAAAAAAAAAAAAAAATGCAATCACCTATATTATCATGCAAAGATAGGACTGCCTAACCGCTTTTTTTTTTCATTATTAGTGTTGTTATTTTTAATACAATATTCTAATTATTATTTTTATTTATTTATCATTTTATTTTAAATTAATTTAATGATAAAAGTGTCTTATATCATGATGATCATCATCATCATTATTATTAAATATTTTAATTATTATTTTATAAAATTTTCATTTCATTTGAATATTATTTTATTGTTATTATTTCAATATTTAAGTGTAATTTTATTTAATTTTCATTTAATTTTAGTATTAATTTATTATAGTTATTATTTATTATGTGTTATATATTTTATCTGTATTTTATTTGCATAATAATTTATTATTATTGTTGTTATTTAATATTTTAAGTTTTCTTATTTATTTAATTTTCATTTTATTTTAATATTAATTTAATTACAAAATGACTATTACAATAATTATGACTATTACAGTTATTATATTTCATTAATTTGTAAGTAATATTTTTTAAATATAATATAATTGTATTTAATTTAGTAAGTTTATATTAGTAATATTATAATATTATTAGTAATATTATTGTTGTTGTTGTTATGTTATGTATATATATATATATATATATATATATATATATATATATAATTATCAATATTTCTGGTTTTGTAATGGATCACAATTTTTATATTTTACACTTCACTGTTAAATCTAAAATATGCATCCTGACGCCAAACCATTCCAGAAGCTTGGCTATAAACACAGCCTTATTCTTCCAAAATAATAAACAACAACAAAAACATAACCCCATCCAGGCAAAAGGTCAGCTCATTAACTTCATGAAATGATGTTCACATTTCTCAAGCCCTGAGGCCTGAGCAGCAGCCGCAGAAAGACTGCCTGTCACTCTGATATCATTCATGTGGACATGAAATTGATCCCTCAGACCACCTGGATTAATTACAGCCTTCAGCACATTTTCAGACTGTCTTTCTTTCTGACATAATGGAAAGTGTTTATGGAAACATGATTTGTCTTTACCCCCAGCACATACACAGTCAACTGTAATTCACACCTTCCTTTAACACTTTAGATTACTTTAGCGCTGCTGTGAAGAGAGAGTCAGAGTGTGTGAACCATCAGCAGTGAGCAAAAAAAGCTTCCAGCCAATCTTCTGCAGATTTCGAGTTTTTTTTATTTCAAATAAGTGTCTGTTTATTTGTTTATTTATTTACTTACAAACAGACTAATAATATTATTATCAATGAACATGCAACATATGGCCAGTAGATGGCAATGCGGCAAATAATTTAAATTGGTAGAGCGGCAACCACCAAAACTTGAAGTTATAAAGTGGGCGGGGCGTACTGGTTGAAAACTCGTTTTGGATTGGTCAAATGTGACGTTCATAGTCACATGGTGAAGGAAAGACGACCAAAAGACAAATATTATTTATTAATTTGTTTGTATTACACAATATTACAAGAAACAGGAGAACATTGGAAAGATTTACGCTTTGGGGGTTATTCATGGTCTGTTGAAAGTACCTTATTGATGCTTTTACACTTTAAAATGTCATTTTAATGTACAGGGGTTGAAGGGTGAGTATAATGATGTAATGTCATTGTACACAGTTTAATATATATATATATATATATATATATATATATATATATATATATATATATATATATATATATATATATATATATATATATGTATGTATGTATGACTTACACCATAATTCGCGCAAAGCGTCATGGGGTGTAGGAATAATGTATGTAACAGGAGCACGACAGTTAATCTAGTTGCACTTGCAGCTTCTGGTCAGCGGGGGGCAGCAACACGCCATTAATCTTTCGTAACCTGTTAGTACTCGAGCAGCGTTTCAGACAACACAATAAAGCGCTTTTACTGAGGCTTTTACCGAAATAAAGCGCTTTTACTGAGGCGGAGAGAAAGATGATTAGAATAAAGATTGTGCTGATGTGGAGGCATCAGGGATCTGGCTGACAGGGCGATCGCATGACGAAGCCGTCCTGCTTCCTGTCGCCGCGTGATGACGTCAGCCGGCTCCGTGCATTGTTTTGACTCGGAATATTTTTCTCTGTAAAATTCCTGAGAAATCGTGCGAAAAACACGTTAAAGACGCAATTTTCCACTTGATTCCACCTTCAGAACAAAAGACAGGTGAGACAATTGATGTCTGTCAGGTTTTGCATGATTCTAATGCATCTGTTAAATTAATCTTCTGTACCAACATTATATAAAGTACCGTGGCTGTACTACAGTAAAATGGTCAGATTTCCATTAATATATCACCATGCTACATGTTCCATAAATATGGTATGAATGGTACTGTATTCATGAAATCATGGTAATTTTAGTAAAGTTTAATTTTATTGAAGAAAATGAAGAATGAAAATTATATATATATATATTCCTATAGGTGTTCAATATATTTATATTGATCAGTTTTTATGTATTTATTTTTTATATATGTATATTTTATGTTATATTTGTGTGTGTGTGTGTGTGTGTGTGTGTTAGTGGTATTAAAATTGAAATAATTTAATATATATTATATATGCATACATATTATGTAATTTTATATACTTATATATGGGTTTTATATATTTGTACTAATTTACATATATATATATATATATATATGTGTGTGTGTGTGTGTGTGTGTGTGTGTGTGTAAAATACAATTTATTAATGTACAGTATATTTTTAAAAGACATTTATATATATATATATATGTTTGAATATTATGTTAGTGAGTATAAGATGGAAAAATAATATATATATATATATATATATATATATATATATATATATATATGTATATATGTGTGTATATATATATATATATATCATAATTGAAATATAATTCATCAAATTTTGTACATGATATTTTGAGTTTTATTACAGTAGCTCTGAATTATTTTTAAATGCTGAGTCCAGTCATCTTCTCTTTTTACATATCTCCTATATGTGACACTAAAGGTCAGAGGTCATGGAGGAGCAGAGCGGGTCACCGGGGGGCAACACAGACAACAGCAGCCAGCGTAACGGAGAGGAGGTGAGCAGATCATGTGATCGTTGACCCTGGGCTGTTGTTGCACAGGTCGAGCACTGTTAACCAGTCATGTGAATCTGTGTTTTTGGCAGAAACCTCGCAGGAGCAGCTGGACCAAAGGCAGGAGGAGGAAGAAGCCACTGAAGGACAGTAACGCCCCCAAAGCCCCGTTAACAGGATACGTGCGCTTCATGAACGAGCGCCGCGAGCAGCTGCGGGCGGAAAGACCAGACGTGCCTTTCCCAGAGATCACCAGGATGCTCGGGAACGAGTGGAGCAAACTGCCCCCGGAAGAGAAACAGGTCAGGACACACAATAGTGCAGTAAACCTTAAAGAGGAACTATTGTGCTTTTTTACATTCTCAACTTTCTTTAGTGTGTAATATTGCTGTTTGAGCATGAAAAAGATCCGAAAAGTTACAAAGTAACTCTAACGGGAGTTATTCTCTATATCAGTGTCACTGTTTCAGAACTCCCTGAAACGCCCCCATTGTAGTCTTGAGTTTTCTCTGGGAACGAACACGTCACAATATTCTTCATTTAAATAATTCCCGCTAAAAAAAGAGGACGAGGCTTGAGTTGAGTTAGTAGTGTGTTGAAACTCACGGTTATGGTAAGGGACGGGACATTTCCCAAATAAGCTTAAAGTGGTTGACCAATCACAAAACACTGGTCCAGCTGACCAATCACATTGCGCTTTTCAGAAGGAGGGGCTTCATAGAGACCGGAACTAAACAGAGCGTTACTGACGGGAAGAGTGGTGCTGAAACAATGTCAAATATGTGAAAAATGATGTATTATTTGGACATTCAAGCATAAAAACCTATTCTAGTAGTCCCATGCAAAACAAGACTGTAAAAGGTCATCTTTAATCAAGATTAAAAGCTTTCCAGAGACATCTAACATCGCTCTCTGTCTGGTTCTGTCTCAGCGGTATCTGGATGAAGCGGATAGAGATAAAGAGCGCTACATGAGAGAACTGGAGCAGTATCAGAAGACTGAAGCCTATAAACACTTCAGCAGGAAAGTGCAAGAGAAACAAAAAGGAAAGAGACACAGAGGAGGTACGAAATCCAAAATGAACTTTTGTCAATCCTGCATTGAAGTGACAGCCACAGCCAATCAGAACACTTTTGATGTTCACTATGAAGCTGTGTGGGGCAGGATTTTGGACCGGTGAGATTTCACAGTGGGTGGTTCTTCCTGGTAAAACAAGAATAGAAACGAAGAGACTGACAAAATGATGTGCATCACAAATCACTTTTCCAAAGTAAAATTCCTCTCTCTTGCTGTCGTTATCAGATGCTGGGCGGCAGGCACCTGGTGAATCCCTTCATGAGGTAAAAATATCGACGGCTGGACACACATGGATTATGCACACATATTTCATGTCATGGAAAACCTGGAATGGTGGTTTTAACTCTTTAATCGAAATCTATTTTTATTGTTTTATATTATTGTTTTAAAATATTTAATTTGCTGTTTTTATGTAATGATCTTTTTATGGAATCATCCAATAATCATACAAGACTAGAAAAGTAATGGGAATAAAATCCTAAACAGAGTCTTGGGAAAGTCAAGGAAAACTCTTTAGTCAACATATGTTTTTATAGTCTTTTATTATTATTCTGAACTATTTCATTTGCCTTTTTTTATACAATATTTTTTATTAAATTATCCAATATTCAGAAAAGACTATAAAAGAAATTGAATTTCTTTATTTATTTAAAAAAATATATAATACTAAATAGTAAACTATAACAATATAATAAAAATAATACTAAAATATTTAATTTGGCTACTATTTTATGAAGGGATTTTAATTAAATGATCAAGTAGTCGCAAACTACTGGAAAATGACTGTAAAAGCCACAAACAATTAGAAAATCTAATGCCGCTGTGGCGACCAAAGCAGAGAGTTGATGTTGATTTCTCTGTTGATGTATGACAGCTATGGTTTACATGTCATTTCATTATTCTATTATTATTATTAGCCCATATGTGAATCTATTATTATAGATATTAACCTATTTTAATTGTATAATTTCAGGGGTATTTTTTTTTTCTAAATCAAAATTTAACCTGTATGTTCCCTGACTGATTTTTTTTTTTTTTTTAATGTACATTTTGATACCTTTTCTTTGCACATTTGGTAGTGGAGAGTTTCAAGCAGTGTTTTTTTTTTAAGTATCACTTAAATTGAGACTTTTTTTTTTTAACCTGTGGTATCGATTTAGTATCGATACCGAGGTATTAAATTCTGGTATCGTACCGAAGCCAAAATTGTGGTATCGAGCCATCCCTATTGTCAATATAAGTACTTTTAAATAAAATATTTAAATAGCTATAATGTGATATATATATATTTTTTATTTTTTTTTTAACTATTAGATGTTTTTTTATACAATAGTTAATAGGCTAAAATGATCCAAAAATTGCAAACAACTTGAAAATAGAAAGGTGTGGAAACCCTTATTTCATAAAATGTGTTAAATATGTTATTGGTAGCTGGAATATGATCGATTTAGCCAAAATATTTAATGAACAAACTTGCAAAGGGTGGAGGATCATTTTGACAGCCACTGTAATTCAATGGGTGCAGATTCTGATCGGGTCTATTTATTACTAATCAATGACAGTCTGAGCACTCAAACATTCTGTCTGTCTCTCAGAAGGATCTGGAGATAAAGGATCGCTCCGTGTTTGATATTCCCATCTTCACTGAAGAGTTTCTCAATCACAGTAAAGGTGAGAGCGGAGTGCTGTTGAATGTGTGAGTGTGTCTTTAATGAAAGCATGATTCACTGAGCGTGTGTGTTATAGCGCGTGAGGCTGAAATGCGTCAGCTGAGAAAGACGAACATGGAGTACGAGGAGCGAAACGCAGCGCTGCAGAAGCATGTGGAGAGCATGCGCTCCGCCGTGGAGCGTCTGGAAGGAGACGTGCTGCAGGAACGCACGCGAAACAGCCTCCTTCAGCAACACCTGGACACCCTGCGCTCGGCCCTCACACACAGCTTCTCTACTGTCCCCCTGCCCGGTGAGACACACACACACACACGCACACACACGACTGAACTGCAAAAACCTCCAGCCAGCTGGGTTCATTTGAGCAGTCTGATTCATTTTAGTTCATTTTCTTTAAATCAGTTCAATGATTCATTTCAGCCATGACCATGAAATCCTATAAAATTATATAATTCAAAAAGTATTTAGATAAATACTACGCCTGAAATATTTAGAGAAATATTACCTTTCTCTCTCTCTCTCTCTCTCTATATATATATATATAAATTCCACTTTATTCCACTTCTAATGAAAATTAAATACAGAGATCCTGGTTGTGCTTGATCCCAATATTAATTAATAAAAAAAGTATATATATATAATATATCAGATTACATTATATATATATATATATATATATATATATATATATATATATATATATATATATATATATACTGTATTAAATATATTAGATAACATTAAATACATATGTTTATACATATAATATAAATATGTATATAAATTATTTAAACGGTGTGTGTGTGTATCACTAGCGTAGCCAGAAAAGCGTCTCTGGGTGTGCTTAAGAAAAACTGGGTGTGCCACATTTATTGTCAGATTAATGTGCAAAAAAACCTTGACCCGGCGTATCACTAACTTTACAAAATAGACTGGGCTGATGTGTAAAACTATACTCAGGCTCGGCACATAAACATAATATAAGCCTGTATAAAATATAACTCAGGGCTCAACATTAAGGCATTTCATGTGCTTGTCGTTCGAACAAGTAAATCGGTCATTCACTTGTCCAAGTAAAGAAATTGCTTGTCCAGAAAAAAATGGGATTTTTTTTTTGTGTGTTGTAGCCAGGCTAAATAGCAGCCTACAATTTTTTTTCAAGCAATATTCTCATCAGTGTTCCGTCAACTTTTACATATTTAAATCTGCATATTTATGATATTTTAACCTTTATAAAGAGCATTTTTCCATAATCTGGTTAAATATATGCTTCATCTTTCATTTTAAATTCTTAAATTTGATCAATAAATTAAATTGAAATAATAAGAAACTATATGGCTGTTACCAATCAAATTAATCAATTTACACTGAAATATTACAACTGCATTAAATAATGTTATGAGACTGTTTTCAATATTTTTTGAATATACAAATATGATATATTGGAAAGAATGATAGCCTACTTTTAAACACGAAACTAAACCACCAGTAGGGGGCAGCAGGTGACCGTCTTAATGAGTGAGTTATTGAGTCATTTGTTTAAATGATTTGTTCAAACGGCTGAATTGTTCAGGAATGAGGCAGTTGTTCAATGGGTCTTTGAATCGTTGACTCAACCGATTCATTTAAAGCGCTGAATCATTCAGTAATGCGGTTATGTTTTCCGGTGAGATGTGCTGTGGTTCTGCTGTGATCTTTGTTTTGAACTATTTTCGCTGCTTAAATAGAACAAAAACGGTCAATATTGTGTATAAAATGTAAGTGACTTGATATTAATTACTTGTTTATTGAACTGTCATATGAAATCAGTGTCACATTTTCAATTGTGATGGTAGGCTATTCAGCACTCGTGGTCGTGTGATGTTGCTTAACTATCATATGTTATAAATATAAAAACTCCACATGAATCTTTTATCCGCTGTATATTCGTTAAGTTTCTTTGTGTGAACTGCGCTCATTGTTTCCATTTCTCCTCATGAGGCGCGAGCCTCAACAGCACGTTTGCGGATTGTTTGGCAATCCGAATGTCGGCAGATATTTTTTTTAACGATAATAATTTAAAAATTAAAATACATTTTAAATGTACAAATATTGTAAGTAAACAACAATAGTCCAAGTGTAGAAAAACATTTTTATTAAGACTTTAAAAAATAATTCTGCATCTATTTTTAGGTGTGCCAGCTGCCACTGTGGGTGGCACTGGCACACCCGTGGCTACGCCTATGGTGTGTGTATATATATATATAAGTTTTTGTTCTCATGCTCACCAAGGCTGCATTTATTTGATCAAAAAGTAAAAACAGCCCAGTAAAAACTATAATATTGTGAAATAGTATTATAATTTAAGTGTTTTCTATTTGAATATATTTTTTATTTATTTGTGTAATTTATTCCTGTGGTGCAAATCTGAATTTTCAGCATCAGTCTTCAGTGTCACATGATCCCTCAGAAATCATTCTAATGTGTGGATTTGCTGCTCATGAAACATTTTGATTTGATTTTTTTTATGAATAGAAAGCTATAAAAACAGCATTTCTTCTAAAAATAAATCTTTTCACTGTCACTAACTGAATATATTTCCAAAACAACATTTTCTTATAAAAATTATCTGTCAAAATATTGCCAACATATTACTTTCTTTGTTTTATTCCCAAAGCTTGTTTGAGTGAAGGCTGTTTCAACTGTGAATCCGATCTTACCATTATGTAAAAGATCAACTCTTCCTGACTGACTTTGCCATGTTCCTGCAGGCAGTGGAGAGACGCCCACACTCAATTCCATCGACTCCTACGTGAAGAAGCTTCACAGCATCATCCTGTCCAGCCCACAGGAGCACCAGCACCTGATCGGCACCGTCAGGGACGTGGTCAACCGCCTCGACAGGTAGCCACACACCACAGTATTCCTGCTTTATATGTGAACATGATCCACGTGTGTGATAATGCACTGCTCTGATGCACCTGCAGGTAATTGTGAGGCCCCGCCCCCTCTCGTGCAGTAGCCCCTCCTCCTATCCTGCGATGACCACGTTTTTTGTGTCAAGCAATTTTTCAGTTGCTTCGTATTTATTTTTTTACAATGCTGTTTTTATCTGCTAATTTTTATTTTTTTATTTTAGCAGTTCACATTTGCCATGCATTTATGCGCGTTATTAAAATGTAAAAACATTATTTTAGAAGGGTTGTGGTTTCATCTGCATGTATACATGTTATTTGATTTTAAGCTGAATTTTATACTTATAATTTCTTTTATATTATGTAAGAAAGTGCGATGTTGTGTTCGTGTGAAGAGTGGCAGGTTCATCTGTAGCTGGTGTCTTTGTGCTGGAGTTACTGAATTCCCTCTATGGTCTTGACATTTGAAGAATTCAATAAAGCAAATGTATGAAGACATTGATGAGTGTCTGATTCTCTCTCTCTCTCTCCTCCAGCTCATTTGCTAGATGGTTGCTATTAATTAATTAGATTTGTTCCTTCTGGGATGAAGCACTAGAGACAGCAGTGTTATAGTTCTCAGGACAGACGGTTTGCTGAAGGCTGCTACTGAACAGCTGTAACCCAGTTGGGGTGAATTAATTAAAGGTTTTTATATTAAAAAACACAATATCTGGGGTGGAAAACGGCGACTGGTGTTTTTATTTAACGGAAGAGTGTGAGAGGGCTGCAAAAAAAGAGAAAATCTTTGAAAAAGGTCAAGTGATACTTTAATTTAGGGTGATGTAGTTACACGTTACTACATGTACTTCTAGTAATAAGAGTAAATTATGCATAATTACAAGTAATTAACCCTAACCGTAACTCAAGTTAATTAATATTATTCAGTACTTATTTAAGTAACTACGTCACAAAATAAAGTGTAACCAAAATTCTAAAAACCGTTTTAAATCTGGCTTTACAGTTACTATTTGGATTATTGATTTGATAAATTAATTAAATGACATTCACACATTTGTAGAAGTGTTTTTTTAGTATCATTTAAAATACTTATTAATATTTTCAATCAGTTTTTTTTTATATATTTTCCATTTTCAGTTCAATTTTATTTTGTGATTCTGTTATTTTTAATAGTTTTCTATACAGTATGTCTATATCATTTTAATTAACTTATTTTATTTGAGTAAATCAGGTTAAACTAAATTAAAATGAGAAATGTTTCCTTGAAACATTTGATGAAAGTGTAGTTTACTGTAAAACAAATGTACTTTGTCTGAAATATATATATTTCTAAATAATTTTTACTCTATAATTGCT
The DNA here is from genome assembly GCA_026230005.1 of Gila orcuttii. NCBI lineage: Eukaryota > Metazoa > Chordata > Actinopteri > Cypriniformes > Leuciscidae > Gila > Gila orcuttii. The sequence goes on from JAPDVR010000025.1 coordinate 7,030,832, forward strand.
ATAAAATCAAAGCCATATGTCTAACCAAGTTGTGTTCCAAATTTTAAGTAGATATCACAAAAATCGAAGTTCCTATGAGATTTTGTTTAGGTGCTATACCAAAAATAGACACCCATATTCCACTGAATTTATTTTGTTAAATAAATTGACATTATTTGACATTGTTTGACATTATCCTGTGGAAAATTAATATATTTCTGTCACAATATCTCTTCATTCACAAAACAGTCAGCAAATATGGAACCTTGAGTCTCAGACCTTTCCGTCAATATGTGTTTTGTCAAGATTAGAAAAAAATTGTTAAAATAAACTTTGTAATATGAAACATCACCCACTATAAGGCAGGAGCCGCTAAAAGATTTTAAAGTACCATTTCCATGGTAACTTAATGTCCGATTTCAAAATGGTTTTGACAGGATGCATTTTGAGTGTATAAGCTTTCGAATGATTCCTAATTTATGATTACTAAAATATGTGATAAGAAAAAAAGGAATTAAAAAACGAGTTTATTGAGGATCAGTGCCGATGGCTGTCGTGTCGATGAGGCCTTCACAGGGGAGAGTCTAGTTGACACAATCTCTGCTGACACTTCAGGGATGCGTTGTGGTCGTGTCCAGGCGCAGGTCCTCCATCTGATCTGGATACGGCCCGGGTACAGCTGATTACAGTTAACCTCGGAATAAACAGAAAGACTAAAATTAGCGTAGATCCCATTCTTTTTATGATGTAGCGAGTACATCAGGTGTTATTGGAAGTGTTTCCGGTTCCAGGCTGACCTATGCAGCCTAATAATCATTTAACTGATGGTGACCTTTTTTGTATTTTATTTTATTTCAGTTAAAGGTGCAGTGTGTGATTTTTAGCGGCATCTAGTGGTGAGGTTACGAATTGCAACCAACAAAAGTTACGGTGGCCGACAGGAAAATATGTCTGAGACAGCAGAGAGTAGCCAGTTCAGCAATGAGGTTTCTTTACAAAGATAAATTAAGAAATTAGGTTTACTTAATTATTCAATAAAACTATATGTTATTGTGAATATTATTGTTACTTGTTCATCATATTGACAGTGTTTTATTCGCTGAACTAAGCTTGCTTCCTTGCACGAAGAGCAACATAGTAACGAAACGCGTTTGTCCGTTTAGGGCTATGGTAGAAACATGACGACACGATATGTAGACCTCCATAGAAGGAGGAGATATAAATGTTATGGAGATATAATGTCTCATTCTAAGGTAATAAAAACATAACGGTTCATTATGCAAGGTCTTTATACACCACTGAAAACATAGTAATGGATCTTATATTGCATTTCTGTCAATAGATCCTCAGAAATATTACACATTACACCTTTAATGTTTATTTTGTTTCAAGTAAATAAACTGTTTTATGGTTTCAGTTTCAGTTAACTATTATAACCCTGATTTATAGGTGTGAATTTAGTGTCCAAATAATATTTAAGCCCTTGTAATAGAGAAGAGATGTGCTGCAGCTGCACAGGACTCTGGGACATGTGTAATTTCCTTTCTGTTGTCATGTCCATTTCCTGTCAGACAGCAGGACTTCCTGTCATCCGTCAGGAATGAGGTACGGCATCCATGGCACAGGAGGGTCAGATGACCTAACTTCCTTTAAACCATTTGTCTTTCACTGTGTAAAAAGGGCGGTAAAACATTTTTTAAGGGATAGTTCACTAAAAAAATGAAAATTCTGTCAATTTACTCAACCTGGTATTGTTCAAAACTCATACTTTCTTATGTTATGTGGACCGCAAATTACATTTTGAAGATATTTTTGCATGTACGATTGTGAATGGCTCATTCTTTTGAATTGGATCGTGTCAATTATTCACAAAACCAGATTGAATGATTCATTTGTGATGAATCAATGTGATGACCCAAACTTATCGGGTTCTCATGTTCAGCTCAGTAATTATCATTGAAAAAATGAAGTAAATTTTTAACAATGCTATGACTTCAGAACATCAAAATATAGTTGTAAGGACAAATTATGGTGCTAATTGTCATTTTGTTTTCCACAGAAGAAAGAAAGTAATCTAAGTTTGTCACAACATGACAAATGATGACAGAATTGCCATTTTTGGGTGAACTTTTCTTTTAAACTCTCATGTTTACAAAGCATGGAATTGTTCATCTTTCCCTCTCTTTTGCCCAAAGCGAAGATCCAGCTGAATGCAAGAACTCATAATCATAAAATGAGACTCCCTTTGCCCTAGAGATGTTTTTCATTTTCTCAATTGGGAGAAATATTAGAGAAGAGAAGAGAAGAGAAGAGAAGAGAAGAGAAGAGAAGAGAAGGGTTACATGTGGCTTGTGTGAGTCATGAGATGTAGAGCTCATTTCCTGTCTCTTATTCTGAATATCCACCCTGAAACCACAGACAATAGAGTCACACAAACCAATAACCCACACACAATGAGCTCAGCAACACTTTCTCTGAATCAGCTTTATCCTGTCATGAGGGAATAGGATTTTCCGGCTTGTCCATGGCTGATGATGGTCTTCTGTCATTCTCATTCTTCACTATTCTGCCCTAAATGTGGTTTCTGTATCATAGAGGGAAAATATATTTCATGAAGAGCTATGGTCAGATATGTATTAGATTAATATTGTAGTGATGGTTTATGCATGAGTTTTAGATGACGCAAAAGGAAAAAAAATAGATATCGTCTTTTAGGAATAATTCATGCCTTTCTTTCAGGACACAAAATAGAATGTTATGCAGAATGTTCACACTCCTCTTTTTTACAACAATGAAAGCATATAGCAACCAGATGTTAAGCTCCTTAATGGTCAAATAAGCACCATAATAAAAGGCCTGGAAAGTTTCATTTTTCATTTTTGATTGGTTTTGAATAGCAGCATCAGTTCTCAACAGAAATGCAATGAGATTACACTGAGGTTACAAAAACAAAGATACTTTGAATGCTTCCATTGGGTTATCCATAGTCATTACATTAATACAATTTTCAAAAGACTGCAACTCTCAAATTAAGGCTGATAGCAGATAAAAAGATCTGTTGTGAAACTATTTAGATTTCACAGACTCATTCATTTTCTACTGGGATTCGGGGCCTCAGAAATACGAACGTCTTACAGGTTTGGAACAACACGGTGAGTTAATGATGACAGATTAATCTTTTGGGTGAACTATCCCTTTAAATGAAAGATTGTATGTATGACAGCATGTGATTTTACAGTCATGTACTGTTCTCTGTCTTAAAATATTTAATTTATTGTGTTTTTCTCTGTTTTACTATTTATCTGGGATGATGTATTTTTGTTAGCCAAAACAAGTTAGCATTTTAGCATTTTCTTAAAGGTCTGAGGTTATTCTACAACGTAAAATACACCAGTAATACCCACTTGTGGTTTTTTAAATAGCTTTTGGGTCTTGAAAAAGGGGGTTGTAAACAAGTCGCTAAATGGGACTACAGAGGTTTGGGACATTAAATTTGATCACTGAATAAGTAAACTCATCTACTCACAAGTCTGCTTTTACAGCCTTATTGTGTTTGTAATCGCACTCTTGCAAACTATTATAACCCAAACTTTCAGACAAAAAAGTTTCTTGAAGACCATGATGCAGGCTGCTAGTTTATTTATAGCCTGCATTTGGCTTTTTACTTATGGCAATAGTATCTGCTTCAAAATTCATAAAGGTTATTGTTCATTTGTGCAGATTATCTTGATAAACAAAACGTACGAATTTTTTTAAAGGTCACAGAGCTTATTTGCATAACCTAAAAGAAAATATGTAAAAATAAATGAAAAATTTACCATATATGTTGGCAATATAGGCTACCGTACAAATTAAAAGTGTGGCCCTGATTTGTGGCCCTTGAGCTTTCCAAAGATGAGTAGAAAGGTATGAAAATGGCACTTGTGGGCGGGGTTATGAGTTTGTGCGCAAACGTTTCGCGGCAAAATTAACTTTATAGCGAAACAGATATGAACTGGGACTGTATCAACAAATTAAATGTTTTACTTAACCATTTATAAGACAATCGCATATTTGCACGCATTCTGTATTAAACGTGATTCTATAGTTTATAAGGAAAGGATTTCAAAAATAAAACCACAAGTGTCCTTATAATGAGATTTCCAAATTTGTTTTTTGTTTTTTTGGTCACAAAACATAATACAGTTTTACATTTTAGTCACTATTATTATTAATGTTCTTCAAAATATCAAGAATTAGAAACCACAGAAAAACTGTCTGGGAGCAAAGCGCGTTTCCGACATTCCAACACGAAGTGCGCGTCCACAGCGCCCTGCCCTCTGCGCGTCCTCGTGCTCGAGCCGTTACCGGAGCGGCGGAACACGGACGCGTGATCACACATTTCTCCCGAGCAAAATATCCATCAGAGCCCACGTTCAGTTTGACGACAGTTCCGCGATATTTGGATTAGGATGGCGCACACGGGTTCGTGAGGAGAGCGTTGTCGTTCGCTGAAGGTAAGAGCAGAAAGTTCGTACGGAGTTTCACAGAAAGATCCACGCGGCGCGTCAGCTCGAGCGAATGGCGCATATTTAGACGCGTGACGCGCAGCTGTGATTTTTCAACCAGTTTATTGTCAGTTTAACGAGTTGAACATTTCAGAAGGGCCATGAAAATGTTTGTGTTGTGGTGGTTAAACGGTTAACCTGAGTCATTACGCGTGTTATGTCTGATTGTGGTGTGTAACAGCTTCAGGAATATTTCTGTGTGCAACGGATAAAGTGTCATTTCTGCTAGCAGCTAAATCATTTCTGTGAGGAGATAAAATGTCATTTTCTCTGGAAAGTCCATGAGGGAAACTGATGGGATCTGACGCCGGTTCTGGAGAGTTCCTCAATGTTTCTGTCAGGATGCTGTTGTGTGTGTGTGTGATGTGATCCGTTTTAATATTAGCTTTCACTTTGTAACTATAAAGAAAATTTGTTGAAGAAATGTGTGTTTCATATATCTGTATGTCTTCAGTTGTCAATGTGATATAGGATTTTTACCTTGTGGATGATTTAGCATTTTTACATTCACTGCCAAATAGTTTTCAAAGAAGGAATCCTTTAAGCTCACATTATGCCTGCATAATTAATATGTGGTTGTTATTATTAACCATACATGCATAATGTTTCTGTTTAACCGCGTATGACAGCCGATGAACAGGAATTGCTGTAACGTTAGTTGTATCCAGACTCTCACAGACAGTGAAAAGGCAGCTTGAGAGGCTTGAGTCATGTGGGTTTCATTTTGGATGTTAGTTTTAAGCACTTGGCCTTTACCATGGTAACAATAATAACAGGTTGTGAGTTATTCTTATTAGAATTAGTTATTGACCAATATTTGCCCAAATCGGCCATTTAACAGAATAGCCTATACTGTGAGTTTAAAAATTACTGACAGACTTCCTCATGGATAGTGCTTTTCCCCCAAAATATGTTAATATAATAATATTTTTTTTAGCATTTTTTTGTAAATATTTGCACATTGTTTATTTTATATATATATATATATATATATATATATATATATATATGTGTGTGTGTGTGTGTATATATATATATACAGCATATAGTAGTTTATAATGTATAGAAGTTTAGCAAGTTACTAAAGTATTAATGGTCTCTGTAGTAGTTTGATTGAAACTGTGGTTTCCATTGTGAATTTTTGTGAGGTAGTGTCAGAGCTTGGAGAAACGTCTTTTTTTTCTTTCGTTAGATTTGAGTCGATCCAGAGGTTTTAAAGTCACCATGAAATCAAAATGGAAAATTCTTATTTTTTATGGAATATTGCAGGATTTATTATAAATGATTTATCCCTGCACATACAATTTTTTTATAAAGACATGTTTCCTTGTAATCTTTAATCAAAATAACTCCCCCTCCCTCTTGCAAATGACAACAATCCAATCAAATCCCAATGGACACAATCAAGTCCTGAGAGTTCGAGAAGCCGTTTCACTCGGATAGAAAAAAAGACTTTCTGAGTGTAAGTGGAGTTCTGTGTTTTGGTGAATCGTTGTCAAAGGGTTGTGATTTGGTTAGGGAAGGATTTGAGCTCTAGGAAACAGGTGTGATGAGCACCCTGGGGAGGAGTGTGTGTGTGTGTGTGTGTGTGTGTGTGTGTGTGTGTGTGTGTGTGTGTGTGTGTGTGTGTGTGTGTGTGTGAGAGATTATGTTCACAGAGTGAGGACACTGAATCAGATCAGGACCTGACAGATCAGATCAGATTAACCAGACAAAATCATCCCTTCCTCTCAACTCTGGCTATTGTAACCCAACCCGTTAGGGCCGTTCACACAGACAGCGACAAAGTGCTGCTGTCCTATAGAAGTTCAAACGGTGACACTTGACCTTACATGATAAATGACTGACAGGCCATAGCCAATCAAATCGTTGCAGAAGAAGCCTTGTTGCCATCTGTCATTTTGTCAGTCAAGTTTAACTAAACTATCAGACACATTCAAACCTCTATTTTTGGCAAATTCTTTTTACTGTGGTTAAAAAGCTGTTTGTTTTGGCACATGTAATTTAAATACTAGGTATCCAGAGTGGCTGTATAATGTAGTTTTGTTTGTTCCTTTGGCAATATCAGACTGTAATCTCAAAGAATGCAAGTTGTCATTGTCTGTCATTGACCTAAAGTCGTTAATGTGTTCAATGTAGGGGTCGACCGATTATCGGCGCCGATATTGAGCATTTTTATGGTTATCGGTATCGGCCATTTTCAAAACCGATTTGCCGATAAAATAATTTTATTTTGAAATGTGCTATATTTGGCTCTAACGCAGGCATCTCTGTCGGAACTCACCACTCTGTAGACTAGACCAATGTCCCGCACATCTGATTTGTTGGGAGTCACGAGTCCGGCCAATCAGCGCGAAAGCTGAGGCACTGAAAGTGTTGCACTCTCACACCGAGAGCACTCGCTGACTGGAGCTGCTTCACTGATCACGCATCAGTCTCTCAAAGTTAAGACAGCAGCAGACTTTGCTAAAGTAGCAATACTTTACTACACTGAAGTTGCAAAACACCTCAATATAACAGGGTCCTGTGATTTCCGCGATGCAGAAAACACGGAAGGAATCGCGGAATCCAGTCATAAAAACGGAATTTAATGTATAAAGCGGATCGTCACGGAATTTGTCAACTTCTTGATGAATTAATAAAAGAACAGGTCAGTACAAATCAAATCGGATGTCAAACCGCAAACCGTTATTTAAATATGAATCCTGCGTGTCTCTAAATGAATGGCGCAGACGCGTGATCATTACCACACACACACACACAGGAGCACGCGTGACGCTTGCGCTGTTTTCAGTCTCAGCCGCATCATTATATGAGGACATGATTGCATAAACATCATCTCCAGAGCCGCTTAGTCACTTCATGAGCTTTTTAAAGCTTCAACTGAGAAAAGTTATCGTCATATCCATAGGGTCATATCATAAACACACAGTAACTCAAAGATCTCAACGGCAACCCGTCAAAATAAAAGTTCGGTTTTTCATAGGGCCCTAAAAATGTAATTTGTGTTAAACTGTAAATAAATTGAATTGTTTGATAATTTCAATTAATTAGAAATGCTTTTTTTATTAGTAAAATTTAATTTTACCATTAAAATAGTCTTTAAGTTTTACAAAATGTTTACAGAATGCTGCCGGGGTGCTCCCTGAATTTTTTTATAGTTATTATTATTAATAATGTTATTAATTATGTTATTATTAACAGTTCTCAGATTTAAAAATATGATTAAAATAATTTAAAGAAAGTTTTTGTAAAAACCCTTTGTTATTCTTAATTTTGACTTTAACTTACATTTTTACACCAGACATAGGCTATATCGGTTCAAAATATCGGTTATCGGTCTACTTGATCTGTAATAATCGGTATCGGCATCGGCCCTGAAAATCACATATCGGTCGACCCCTAGTTCAATGGTCAGTGTTTGATCAGCAAACATGCATAGAGCACTCAAATAAACAGAAGCTCACCCGTACTTGCTTGAGGCGTGAGAACAAACCTCACTGGATCTTGCGGAAGCTCAAACGTGCGAGAATAAACCTCATTGGTTCTCGTGTGGCAAGCAAGCATGCTCGAGCTTCCGTTTACCAAATTTGAGTTCTCTCTCTTCACTGATCAATGTTTGTGTGAATAAAAGCTTAAATTAAATCTGTTCATCATATAAAGTGATTGGATTGTGTTTATTCAGAAGACTTAAAGGATTTATTTTACAATCTCTTTATCAACATTTTGAAGTTTTGGGTGAATAGACTTTCAATGGAGGGACAGAAATCTCTCAGATTTCATTAAAAATATCTTCATTTGTGTTCTGAAGATGAACAAAAGTCTTATGGGTTTTGAACGACATATGGGTGAGTAATTGAAAGAATTTTAATTTTTGGGTGAACTATCCCTATAACTATCCGCTGTCTTGTCTTAAGGTTAATTGGATTTGATGGTCAAGAAGAAACACCTACTAAAAACCAAAAAGCAAAGTGACTTGACAATCTCCAGCGATTTAATCGCTGTCGGTGTGAACCAGGCTTCGGTCAGATGTCTGTTTGATGTGTGAGAGTCATTACAAACATGCCATTCAAACATACCAGTGCTATCGTATAATCCAAACACATGCATGCAGTACACAAACAAAATACTAACACAGAAAAAAACTTGACGGTCATTCACCTCTGTGCAGTTGCGTGTGAAATGGCATTAATCATTTGTAAAATAACAGGTGGTGTGTGTGTGACACGCTCGATGACAAAAAAGTTGTTTGTTTTGCGGTGAGTCTTGTGTTAAGTAGCTGGCGTGAGTCGGGACAGACAGACAGGGAGTTATGGGAGCATTTTGCCTCAGGTGTTTGGTATGAGACACACATAATCTCTAGTTTCAGCCAGACAGGTTTAAATATACACCTCCACTAGCCATGTGCCCAAACACTCAGAGCGGTTTGACACTCTCACAAGTTCAATGAAGTATTTCACTTGTGCACATTAGCTCTATCACTTTAGAGATGATCACATTAGATGTAGTGCTTTATCATAAACCAAAGGATAATGCAACAGTTCAGGGATGAGCAAAAATACATTGATGACTTCATATTTCACAGAAAGACAAATACTGGACTCATTTATCATACTATCTCTCCTGTGTATGTGGGATTAAGATTGTGTATTCATAATAAAAAGGTATGACAAAGTCAGTGCCATCTATAGAGTCATCTATAACTACAAAAACAGCCAATCGTTTTTGTCTGATCAACAATATGTAATATAGTAATTCTTTAGTTTAGATGCACATCTTTGTATCAGTTTGCATTTCTTGTTAAATGTCAGTCCAAGATGGTAGATGATCAAAAATACCTGCGGCTGTTTAAAAAGGACTCTCATTTGGCTGGTAACGGGTGTTAATTTCATACTGTGAATGCATGACTCCAATAAAAACCGAATATACCAGTGAAAATATAAATGTTGCCACTTGGAAGCACACAGCATCTCCTCCGCATTTCAATTGGGTGCCATCCAATATATTCAAGTGTAAGCGTAAGAATTAAGAAAAGGGTTGAGTAGTAAAGTACATGTTGCCTGCGGCAGGCAAAGGTGCCAAGGAAAATCAATTTTTTGCAGTTTTTGTGTTTTTACTAGTCAATTACTCATGCACATCCTTAGTACGTAGAAGCATGTGAATTGGGATTCGGTGAAGTGCATGATCATCTCTCTACAGTGATGATGGGTCATATGTCATAAAATTCAGTCATAGTGACATCATGACAACAGCTTCAGCAGTTCCCATAGCAACAAAGGTGTCAGTTAGCTCAAGGCTACTCTGAGTGAAGTGCAGCTAATCCTGGCTGGGTCTGCAAAAATCGTCTCCAAAGAACCTTTCTGAACTCCATGATGTGTTTTCATTTGATGTTGACTTGAAACTCTGAGTCAAACGGCAGTCTTTCACGTACTGATCCAGGATCTGTTTGTGTGTCTTTCAGTGGATAACGCGCACCATCTGCTTGTCGTAGCACCTCAGGACCTAAATGTGATTTACTGGCATGTTTTATGATCTGCTAATCCACAGTGGGAATATTAGGCTTAATAATAGAGGGTGATATCATACATGATGTCATCGCCAAGACGTCTTCTCCATCATGATGACAACGTGCTTCACTTTAAGTGATCCCTTGATATCAAAAACATGCTTCCTCCAGACGGACTGCCCTAATTGTCATGGAGATGGTTCGTCCTTGCTGTCATTGAATAGGAATTTGCTGGAATTGGCTCGGTTCTCACGTGGGTTCTTCCCTGCCCTGCCCACTCTTTAGGCCACACCCACATCACATTAGCCCCACCCCGGAGCATATCAGCTCCTGAAATCTTGTCTGCCGTCTCAGGCTGCCCTCAGATACTTTTATAAGTTTCCAGACTCAGCCCACCCTTAACTGCATTTGGCTTGGCAGGATGGTCAGGAATTGAAGTGAATGGACTGGATTTCATACAAATATCTATCTGCTGGAATAAAAAATGATTTTTAGATCTTTACAAAACCACCTTAGGATAAATGTAAGAGAAGACGGTATCAAACAAGCGCGAGTTAAAGAGAGATACGGCCCACAGGCGTTCAGAATAACAGAGGGAATGTGAGAAGCCAAAGGAAAGAGAGACAGACAGCCAGAAAGAAAGAGTGGAGGTGGTTTGAGGTTGGCATTGAGAGCCGTGTAGGCTGAAATTGTGTTAACGCTGATATTTTAGAGCTCTAGTGCCGCCACTCGTTCACTCTGAAGTTTACCATCAAAGTTGCATAATTGCCTGCCCATTAACACATGTACACTCATGCATAACTGAACAAAGGGTTTCGCTTTTGAGCTGTGCATTAAGCTTTCAGGCCGAAACACACTCTCAGGGCCAGCTTTTTTCCTTTTCTTTTTAATTTTTCCATATTTGCAGTGTATTTTTGATGGCTTCCTATTCCCAATTTGGTCATTTTGCAGACTTTTTAAGACGACTGATTTACAAGAAGTGAGCATTGGTAAGTACAACATTTTCAAATTTGTCGATTTGCTTAGAATAGGTTTATTGACTTTTAAACTAGGCTTGAGTGTTCACTGTTGTCATGCTTCTGTTGATGGCTTTTCTTGTCTCAATTGTGCGTTTTGAAATGTCATTAGCGTTTTTGGTACGTTAAGTTGGCTGCAACGTAAATTTATTGAAAGTTAAGTCTGTGGTTAGTTTTTTCTGTCCATTGCAACAGTTCGAACAAAGTCACATTTATATTATCTAGTTACATTGCTAGCATGTTTATTTGTAGCTTTTCCACGTTGTTTACTTGAAATAGACGCTAAAAGTGTCCAAACTAGGGATGCAGCGAAAAAAGAGTAGCGTCATTTTACCAGCACGGCTATACCACACCATGTTACAGCACAATAGAGTAATTGCAAACAGAAACAAGTATACTACTACATAGTCATTTCATGTCAATGCATTATTTAAGCAGACCGATGAGCATGAGTGGAGCATTCCCATAGGCCGTGAGCAACTGACTGGAGGGCAGGTGCATAGAGCAGAATATTGAGCGGAGCTTCACCGGTCAATGATGACGATTAGAGCGAGAGTGAAGCGAGAGTGCTGAATACTGAGGGACAGGGTGGCATATGTTTAAAATCTAATTTTCAGCTAGGGCTGCAACAACTAATCGATAAAATCGATAATAATCGATTATGAAAATCGTTGTCAACGAATGTCATTATCGATTAGTTGGTCTGCTTACGTCACGGGGAGCGTTTACTGATGACGTCACTTTCATGACAACACAGTCGATCGCGAAATGGCAGTGAGTACCTACAGATCAATCGTCGGCAGAAAAAAAGTGTGCACCCCAAGCCGGGGCTGTTTACACCTGGCCACTTCATGCGTTTTCTCAGATCGGATAGCTCTGATTTATCAAAACGATTCCATTTACACTTGGTCACATAAATGTGTTTTCGCTCTTCAATTCCCGCGCTATATGCAGATTTAATGGAGTTTACGTCACCGAAAGCAACAGATATGAGCTGCATTTTATTGATTAGCAGTTAAAATCAAAATCAAACACCGCAATAAGAGAGAGCGGCAACAGCACTGGTAAGATCATTTCGTTTCTTTACTTTTAATAAGGATGATTGTGCGTTAAGCGTCTGCGACTTACTTTCACTTTGATTTGCGATAGTTTGCTCGTTGGCTTGATGAATAGATCGCTCATCTGCAGTAATGCGTGTTGCAGTAGCGTCGTCATATCCGGCTATAACATTACATTGCCTATAACACACTCTCACATGTTTATTTTTTTTAGCATTTTTGGGAGGAGTAAAATGTACATATGTGGTTTCAACAACTAGGCTAGATGCATTTACACTTTTCCAGTTTCGTATGGAATGAGTCTCAGATCTCCTCCTGAAGTGGTTTGAGCGCGTTTAGAAGGGCTTTTGCACCTGGTCTTTTCACGATCCGATAGCTATCTGATCTGAGAAAACAATGCTACTGTGTAAACAGCTTTGTTTACTAACTTCGGAACAGTCACACTAGATCTATTTTGTCTCGAGCATCAGGTTGCGCAATCAGTTCGCTCGCAACATAAGTGATGGATTAAAATAGCGCTACCGCAGAAATAGGTTAAATTAAAACGGTGTTTACAAAGTGAAGCACTAAATATAAAGGCAGTTAATAACAGCAGCAGTAAAAGATTTTTTTTTAGTCACTGTAGTCAGTGGTTTTCAGCGAATGCTTGTGCACTAATGCATCATTTTTCCTGTCTTTTTAATCAAGCCTGTTAGCTTGCATCGTACCTCCATTCCATTCTCTTTTTATAGCATTTGTCTACTATTAAGTTTTAATTGTTTTTCAAACGCGATCTACTGCGGCTCTACTACAATCACACGTTTGTTTTCAGTCTTTCTATATTTAAATTATCAATATATTAAGGTTTAAAATGTCAAAAATAAAGATTATATTAGTAAAACTCAATGTGTGGCTTTTGCACTTTTTAAAGTACACTTTTACACATGAATACCCTGATTTAAGGTTTTATTTAATTATAATAAACAAAAAATCTAATAAAAAAAAAAACTTTATCCGATTAATCGAAAAAATAATCATCCGATTAATCGATTATCAAAATAATCATTAGTTGCAGCCCTATTTTCAGCGGCTGAAATTTCAGTGCATTCCTAGTCAAAACGCGTCATCAGAATAGCGCTAGACTAGTTATCTATCAGGGAAACAATTTCGGCTGAAACAGAAAATAACCTGTTTTTTTACTGTGTTTGCTGTATGATCTCTGTTGCCGAGATTCAGTAAAACATATCTTATTTAATGGCACAGACATTTTAAGGTAACTCCATTGCCCCCTTGAATACTTAGTTTATTACCTCTACAGGAACTAAAGAAACCCTCATCAAGTATGTACAGCAGGTATGTACCGTGCACTTGCTATTTGATGAATAAGATTTTGCACACTTGCATTTTTTGGGCCTTTGCCTTTGAATAGCGCCATACTATCATTTCTATTTTTGCAATATATATGTACCAATTTTCTGTTAGCATAAATTACCTGGATGATGTGTAGAATACAACGGAGCACACTCATGAGATACTCTATCCCACAATGTAATCCTCCATTTCTAGTCTCCTTTTTCGATATGCTTTTACACAGAAAAAAAACTTTTTTCCAATATGCTAATTCGACTTTACGCGTAAAATAACATGGCATACTAATGCATGTTTTAAAAAAGCTGTGCAGTAAGCAGCTAGTTTTCTGAAGCTTGTTATTTTACAGGATCATTTAACCCACAGGGACTTCCTGTCGCTCACCCCAACAGAAAGTGATGTCAGAACCCCCACCCTACCTTTTTACTCCCATAGGAAATGATTATTCTAATGGGTGTGTGTGTGTGTTAGTGCTCATATAAACAGTTGTAGCACAAACACACACATTCTCTGACCTCTCTAGTGTAAATATTAGTCCTGCTCCCTTATAAACGGTGACTCAGCCCAATGGAAGACGCCTTATATAGAATTGTGTATGCGTTGTTTAAGTGTCTTGCAGAGGTACTTCCCAAATCCCTACTATGAAACTATGGACTTGGTTGTCTTTGTCTTGCTTTTTTGTTTATCTCCAGGGAGATTTTGAGGTCATAATGCCATAATTGGTTTTGGATGCTGATTGGCCGATAGTGAGGCCATTTTGGCGACAGGAATGCAGGAATGAGATCTGTTTTCTGAAAGCCACATCCTGTGAGCACACAAACACACACTGAACCTGAAAAAACGGCTGATCTCTGTATCAAATCGGCATCAGTTCTCAAACGAATGGTTAAAAGCGTTCAATGAATCAGCCAAATGGCACTCAAAAAATAATTACTGCAAATAAAATGATGCCCTTGCAAAGACCTTTCTCACACACACACGCACTCGAGTGGGTGACAGCGCTGAATTCCTCTGGTTTCTATCACTGTAGTGGCTGTTTAGTCTTAGACACGGTTGGAATGTGCCGTGGCATGAGAACATGCCATCAACACTCACACAGAGGTTAGCGAGACGTACAAACATCTGTGTATGCGTGTGAATCACGTTTCATTTGTTCTTTAAACAGAAAAATCATGTCCCTAACACATCTGAATATTTATGAAGCAGCGTTTCTTCTTCATAATACAGTTCTAGTGTGCATTTCTTTGTAGGGTCTGGCTTTGAAAGGAGGAGGGGAAGTTTACTGTTCGGATTAGAGCAGTTTGTGTCGGTTCGAGGAACTTGACATTAATTCTCGTCCAGGGAAACCACAGAAAAATCACACAACTGAAACATCACATAGGAGACCGCTGCACTAATATGGCATGTGCTCATCTGATATTGTGATATAATCAATTTCAGAGGAACCTGTTGATAAAAATGTCACTCAAAAAAAGATATCGGATTTATGCTCAAGTACCTTATTTTCACATTTGTCATCATCTAAGGCTGACTTAAAGTTAATCTTTATAAAAAATAATGTTGTTAAATATATTCTCTAGCAGATCTCAAAATTGACATCCATTTTTCATACTGTAGCCTACATAAAATTATGTAAATAGTAAATAAAAACCCAATGTTGTTGTGATGTTGCAATAATGTTGTGATGCCTAAATTCACTTTATTTTAATGCTTTTTGTTTTTCACGATCACTTTAGTTTTTCGTATTTTCCTTTTCATTTATTTTGACACATTTTTATGATATTTTAATTAAATCGCCTGGTTATTGGTTATCGCTTATTGTTTTGGTCAGACTTTTAATATCAGTGCATCCCTAAAAATCTAACAAATATTGGTAGTCTTAAGGCCCATTCACACAAGAATAATAACTATAACAATTAAGTTTTAATAATTTCTATGAGAGTAGTGAAGTCCAGACCACAAATATAACGACACAGAGGAACATATCATTTGAATTACTTTCACAAGGATTTTTTTCCATCTGATGAACAATTAAAAATATTGACAACCAATCAGAAGCTAAAGAATCCAGCCAATCAGAATCCAGCTCAAGCATTTAATGCGGCAGACAACAAAACTGCATTGTTCGCGTATAACAAACAGAACATTGTTCCCCATTAGCATGAACGCCAGTATAGTTATAGTTATTTTAAGGTGAACAGGCCTTTTGGCTACTAGCCGATTAACTTCCTGTTTAAGAGGGCACATCTTGGCTGGAATAAGCTGGCTTTATGCCGACTTTTTGACTATGCAAGACTAAGCTTAGGGTCTGTTGTGGTTCAGGTATTGATTACTTGATGAAACGTACAGGCCGAGTTCAAAGCCTCTGTGTGTGTGGTTGAATCCTCACAGTATTTCCTCAGGACAGCTGCTTTGACTGGCTTAATGTGTGCAGGAAGATCACAGTCCATGGTGGCCCTCAGGGGCCCGGTGTAATCCTGAAGGCTTTTTGTGTCATCCGACTTCACCCAATCCTGCTCCGTCCTGCCATGCTCATGGTGGCCTGTTATTGCAGCTGTGAAAAAGATGCTGGAAATTATATCAGTCTCTCCCTCTCCTACTGGAAAATCACTCTTTCATTTCTTAATATTTTCATAACAGAAACGGCGACATCCATAATGAGACTCATTTCCCAGTCAAACTGAATAGTTAGTGGGAAATAATGAAGCGTGGGACTTTGATAAAATCCATCACGATTTGATCATGAAAAGCAATTCGGTTAAATTCAAACTGGTTTGTATAGCGCTTTTCTTTTTTTATGCAAATCTTTCCAAAGCAGCTTTACGAAGAATAGTCCATGATATCCCCGGCGAGCAAGACCGTGTCACAGAGGCAAGGAAAAAGTAAGCTGTTTCAGAAGGAAACCTTGGTAGGAAGCAAGACAAAGCAGGCTATAATATTATTAGATGATAATATTTTTCTCTGCCTCTGCAGAGTTGGTTAAATCAGCAGAGAGGAAAGGTCTTTTCAGAAGCAAAGAAGGTTATTACATCTAGATTTTTTTCTTCAGAATAACATGCACTTAAGAATAACATGATTAATCATGCATTGCATAAGAAAATGGAAGTTCACCCAATTAAAAAAAAAAAAAAATCTATTTACTCACTGTCCTGAAAACCTTTGCAAATCCATATGACCTGTGTTCTTCCATGGAATGCATGCAACTAGTAATCCCAACAACCGACTAGTCAATTAGTGCATTTGACTTCTTTATCTAGATTTTTGTGTTATAGCACCATACACTTTCAGATGGAGAACTTTATCTTTTGCACTATACCATCTTTGTTTTTTTTTGCATCCCACCACGAGTATTGTTTTTAGTCAGGTTTAAAAAAAAGTTTATGAAACTCCTGCATTTGATTCTATTCTTTTGCATTCTGTCTAGCTGAGGTTTTTTTTCTTACCTGCATCCTTTACCAACTTAAACCCAAAATGCATTGCAATGAGCCAAGACGGTGGACAAAATAGGAGAAATCAATGTATACTTAAGATTCATTTAATGCTGAAAACTGATTAAAAAAAAGGTAAATTTTTTATTCAATTTCAACTTCTTTTTAGGCCAAGACGTTGTTGTTTGTTTGGAGTTTGTTTCGTGAGTTCGAAACAGCTTTTTAAAGCAAACTTTCCAGAAAAGTTCTGGTAAAACACCTTCAAACCATCGAGTCTGTTGAGCTCAGGCTCAAGTAAAAACATACACACATTGGAGAGCTGCTAAGTTTTTCTAACTGAAAATGACACTGACTCTGTTTTTTCATGTTTAATCCATCTTATTTTTAACGTATGAGAGGGCGGTGCCATTTGTAAAGTGTGTGTCTGGCTTCCGGTGTCATTCGCTTCCACTTATTTTTAGTTGTACAAAACGGCTCATTTTGATGCCTGATATTGCAAACTGATATGTCTTACCATATTATTTTAATGTATTGTGGTAATTATTAAGGTAATTACTGTCGTAATTACTGCACTTTTTATTCTTCTCGTTATTAGCGGCGAATGAATCAGAAGTCTTGCACATTCACAGAAAATAGCTTACTTCAACATGGCAAATTAAGGTGGAGAGTGTAAATCTGATAGTGCTTGCTCTTTCAATCTATTTAAGTGCTAAATAAATAAACCTGATGTGACTATACCTGATTTGAGTGCTATATTGCAGAACAAATCCACATATGATCTGATGCTTTCTTAACTGCTTTTTTCTCACCGCTGTCATATTTTTTGTGTGTTTATTTTTTTTTATCTTCCCTAACAGTAGTATATCACTGCTCATATTACAAACAAAAACTTTTGTCGTGAGGATCAGGGCCTGTAGTGTATATAGAGAGCTCCAAATTAGAGATGCTCCGATCAGCATTTTTGGGGCCGATTACCGATCACCAAAATCATGATCTGCCGATTGCCGATCACTGCCGATCACAGAATGGCAGGGGAATGGGAATCTTTTATCTATAATCTAGCAGAGTTTGCACCATTTGTAGAAATGTGTTTATTTAATTGTATTTAGAAAATGAGATGTCTTAAGGCTACTGTAGGCCAGCTTTCCCAAATAAGGCAGAGTAACATTAAATTATTCCAAACAAAGAGGGGTCAGGCAGACCAACACACATCAGATCAGCCTAATGGGAGGGGATCAAGTTACACTTAGGCATATTTGGAAATTGTAGCCTCTTAATACACCCACTACATTTACTAATTGGCAACAAAATGTACAACTTGTTACACCAAAACTGGCTACTGATAAAAGGACAAAACTATGACAAGTTTTTTTCTGTTATTATTATGAACGTCTGATGTAGTTGAGCAGAATGCTCTTTTATGAAGTTACTTCATTAAAGGACATATTAAATGAGATTATGCCTGAAAAGGTTTTGGATTTTTTATCATATTTTCATTTAAAAATATATATTGTATAAAATGACTTCTTGTTTATATTTGTTTTGTTTTATTGTATTTATATGATATTTGTATTTTTATAATTGAATATTTGCCATGAAAATAGCTTTGAATGCTGACATGGCATTAAATAAAATAATCTGAATCTGAATCTGATGTAGTTGAGGAACCAACTACATCAGATCAAAAAGATAAAATACCACCACCACTTTTGAAACATCTCGCGGCACGAATGTACCAATACAAATAAATAAAAACATCTCCAGTTAACTCAGAGCATTCATTTTGTTCATTTGTTAAATAAGAGGCGATCTAGCGCTGAAATGTTTTTTTTTTTTATCAAGTGATCAAAGTGCTCATTGCCGCAGCGATCACGGGCGCAGATACCGCGTTCTGTTGTAGCTCGCGCGGTGCACGGTCTTCACTCGGACGCGCGCTTCAATCCGTTGGGAGACTCCCTATTCGTTCCGGTGAAGGTGAACTCATGTTGCCACTGCCAAGCTCCACTCTGCTGTTGTGTGCCTGTGCGCCACGCATGCAGGTGGGAAAAAGTCGCGCGAGTAATTTACGTCACGTGATCGGCTTTTTTGATCGGCGCTTTTGGGGTTCGCCGATCAATCTATTTTTAGCCAATATCGGCCGATCATGATCGGCGTCCGATCAATCGGAGCATCCCTACTCCAAATCACTCAATATGAGGATGGTGCCTTACAGGACTACAAATACTGCCAGTGACGCAGCTCACTAGTTTTTTGGAACAGACCCGTAATGTTGCTCTTCTCAGTGATTTGGAGCAGCTGTTTGTGTGTGTGCTCGTATTATCTTTGTCCCGTATTCATGAATTTCCTGTCCTAGTTGCATTAAACATGTTTATCTCCTTAGTGAACCTCCTCTGAATTATTTCAGTCATGAGTTTGTCGAACATATGCGGAATCAGTCACCTGCTGGGAGAGGGAGAGACTGGAGCGATGGAAGGAATAAAAGAATAAGATGAATCTATTGTGTAGTGAAGATGAGTCGGTTATGTAACGCTCCCATATGGAAGCTGCATGCATACTGCCAGGGGATGCCAGCGCGTGTGTGTGTGTGTGTGTGTGTGTGTGTGTGTGTGTGTGTGTGTGTGTGTGCGCTGCAGATCAGTTTCTCATTATTATTCACTGTGTGATTAGAGTAAAGCTTTGATCCTGTATTCAGCTCACTGAGGGAATCTGTCTTCCCTTTGATGACACACACTCACACGCACTGGTAAATCTGCATGAGTCGGACTGAGCATATTCTTCTCACGCTATTCTGTTAAACATGAGAAACATGCTTTTGTTTTTTTTTTATCAGGATTCAGGCTAATCACCCCTCTTATTTGTGTTCGGAAAAACAGTGAGGTGTGCGACTGCGTTCAAGCATTGTTAGGTCAGATTACAAGAAAATTGACTTGGCAGTTGCTTATATTACACAATCTTACAGGACAAAGGTGATCATTAAATCGTTAAAGGAGACCGGATACAAACAGGATTTTTCTTGCTCTTTTGAAATAAGAGTTCACTCTTTTTTTTTTATTACTAGTCAGTTGCAGGTGGTTTTAGTGGGAGGGACATACTCATTCTGGAGCGAATTTGATTGGACAAAGATCTGTGTAGTCCAGTATGAGTCATCAATACAATTTTCCCAGAAAAGACAAACACAAGCAGAATTAGGCTCTGTTAGTGTTTACACCTGGTATTAACATGTGTTTTGGTCGATCAGATCACAAGTAGACGAGGGAGACACGTTCACGTTTACACCTGGTATTTTAATCTGTATCTTTTTTTTGCTTTCAACCACTTCTGTCCTGATTCCTTTGAGGGGAGGGTCAAATGGACATTCGATCTAATGGACGAAATAAGGTCGCGCCCGGAGCTCTGACCACTGCAAGACTGCACCGAACACTGTGAGTGTGTGTTAGAAATCAGGAATGGTGAGAGAACATTGTGTTTGCGATGTTTTTCATCTTCAAACCAAACTTGGCTCTTTAACTGACAAAGTTTAAATCCCGTCTTACTACCTCGCTTCCCATAATGCTTATGTATTAGATCAGTAGATGGAGAGTAGGTGGTCTTTGTAGCTGTTCGAACACATTCAACCACATGAGCGTTTACACTACGAAAGCAATCCAGTCAAAGGCATTTTCGACTACCTCTGGAAGTGGCTGAAAGTGGACAAGCTCAAAACGTTTTAGACCCTGTTTACACCTCTATTTAGAGTTGTCCACTTGTGATCCGATCGACCAAAACGCATCTTAATACCAGGTGTAATCAGGGTCTAGTTGAGGGTAGCATTTGCCCCTTTAAATATCACTATTAGCATCTCAAGTGCCATCCATCATTTATTTGTATCTTTGAAATGCACATGCACTGCATGAAACCTTTACATCCCATGATGCATTTCTCTCAGTGGTGTATTATATGCACTCATCGCTGCACCGATTCAATCGGACAACAGGGAGTCATCCATCAGCAGCCATTAGTTCAGATTGAAGAAACATAAAGACTCCACATGGCTCTTTACGTTGTACTGATAGATAATGGTTTCTGTTGTCCAAGAACATCACCCTGAAGATCCCATTGGTCACTGAGTAACATCCCCTACCAGAGGTTTCATTTAAACATCATTTAAAATGCAGGCAGAGAGACTCCAAGCCGAGTAAAGAGCTTCTAATGTCACAATGGATCTTATCGTAATGTCTTTTCCTCTTAGCTTTCCAAAGACTCTGGTTTCCCAAGCTAATTTGTTTAGGAGCATGAAGGAGATCATATTATAAGTACTTTCTCCATGACTCTTTTTTTGTCGCCCATTCATGCATTCGTTGTTTAAAAGCCCATGGGCGCTGTTCGCCTTCATAGCAGTCAGTGATGAAAATAAATCATCTTTTATCAGGTGCTGATTATTCTAGACAGGTGCCAGCTGTGTTCAGGAGGCTGAATTTTTTTTTTTGGTTTGGGGCATCTCTGGGTCAAATGTTTGTTGGAATGTGGGCAGATGTAACAGATCTCAAGTTCAAGGGGTCAGATGATTTTAAGGATCTTAAGGGTGCTGTGGTAAGCCAGACATTTTTTGCTCCAAGTTGTGAAGAAGAGTAATTTTGGAACCTGCATTTCAGGTCTGTGTGCATGAGCTTTTAGGTTGTCATGGTAACCCAACAAGACCTGCCAGTGGCGTTGAGTCATTTCCAATCAGTCTTATACTAGCACAGTGAACTTGCATCCTGCTGTTCACAATAGGGGTGTAACGATACACAAAACTGACGGTTCGTTTTTCCCACGGTTTTGACGTCTCGTCTCGGTTCGGTTCGGTTTAGAAAGCTAAAATTGCTTTTTTTGTTTGTTTGTTTTTTTAAACAGTGGTTTAATGAAAAAATGGTCTTTGTCTTTAAATTAATTCAATTACAATTAAACGTTTCACAAGGATTAAAAAAAAATCTGCTAATGCTGTAAACTATATAGGGAGCCGCACATTACTATAACATTAAAGGTTGTAGCCTAGACTTTTAACCTAAATTCAGATGCTATTTATTTTTTAGATATAATAATCAACACACAACACATTGTATGAAAACATGTAAACTGAACATAAGGCAGTTTTTGCATTAACTTGTGTTTTTACTCTAATTTGTTATTGAAATATAATAATTTACACAGTTGTCATTTTCATGAAAGATATTTTAAACATACATTAAATAATCAAGATATCATTAACATGTTAAGTAAAATATAATATATAGGCTAACATAGTGCATTTATTTAGTGCAAGAGTTCATTTATAGGAACCAAAGTAGTGGACACTGAATCACTTGCCTGTTGAGGTAAATATAATGCTAGTGACAAGCTATGCTGTTTTATTGACGTCTTTACGCTGCTGAAACACTGATTGAGCGATTACACGAGTTATGATGCCTTTCAGTAAGTATACTGTATCTTTCAACATACCTTCAGATGTCCATTCTGTAACTGAGAAAGAGATGATCGTGTTTACTTGCGCGCCGCGCTGCCACTTGAAATGAGGCCTACAGCGATCTGTCACGCCACATTCAAAGAGCGCCAAAACGCCATTTATTGTTTGAATTTCGTGATCAAATAGACAGAATTTGAAAGATTACACCTTGCTTATTATCGAAAGTAACAAAACATGGAGCTTGTTATTTGGTGTTAATGGTGGTTAGGCTACAAAACTGAATTCGTTGTGTACTGTACACATAAGACATGAGGTCCAATGAGCCGGGCTGGGCGGGGCCGGGGTAGCAGGGGGCGGGGCGGGGCGTGTTCGGTACGCAATGAGAGTATCGCGATTCGAATCGTGAGGTCTGTATCGCGTTTTTTTGGTTCAGTTCGAATATGGTTACACCCCTAGTTCACAAGCAACACAATTCCATTGGTTGTGGATCAAAAATAATTAGTTGTTTGGTTCACTTTCTAGATCTGTTGATGACATAATTGGCTGTGTGTGTAGTGCCTATGAATATGTGTTTGTGTCAAAGGTACAATGATACACAGTTTTCTGTGACTGCTGTGTTTTTTTTTTTTTGTTTGTTTTTTTTTCTCTCTTGCACAGTTTCTGGTGTTTCTGGAACACTAATGCAGAATACTCTAAAACTTTCCAGCTCCATTTTACATCTACTGTATCTGATGTAATTGTATAACTTCTCTGTCCGCTAAAACTGTACAATTTGCTCTAGCTTCTGTTACACTATACCTTCTCTAGTTATTACTGTAACTCAATAACATTGAGTAACTCTTGCTGCTGTGAACCTATATCTGCTCTATCTACTGTAATATACCTACTCTATCTGCTGTAACGCTGTATTTGTTCTAGCTTCTGTTACTCTTTAACTGCTTATTCTATAACCCCATACCTTCAATAGTTACTGCTGTAAAACTATATTGCTCTAGCTACTGTATCTGTATACTCATTCTGCTGTAACATCTGAATCTGCTCTAGCTGTTGCAGCTCTACATCATCTTTAACTGCTGCCTCTATATCTGCTCTATTTTCTATAACTATGTTATAACTCTATACCTGCTCTAGCCAATGTAATTCTATACTTACAAAATCTGCTATACCTTTTCTATCTGCTGTAAGGCCACGTATCCACCAAAGCGTTTTGCCAGAGGCTAGCGTATCTTTCCAAGTTGTTATTAATGGGAGTGCTCGCCATTTTTTACCGTTCGCAGAGAGTTGAAGAATGTTCAACTTTGGGCAAAACGCAGCGCTCATCACTATCACTTTTTACCCAGCCGTCCAATCGCAGTGGAGGAGGGGCGGGACAAATACAACACCGAACAACCGCCACATTCTGCTTGGACAACGGCAACAGATGACAACAAGAAGCTCAATAATGGAACAAAATCATTTAAAACAAGAGCCAAAGCAAATATTTTACATTGTATTGACATTTTTATATCGAAACAATACAGAAACAAACTATCTGTGAAATGAGATACTAGTAACACTTCTGGATATTCTGTATCTTAACAAGCAAAGCATCTCAACTAAGAAAACGCTGCACTGCTGAAGTGCTCTCTATCGCCCACAGCTAGGTGTTTTCAGCTGGCTAAAATACACTTTGGTGAACACACGGCCTAACTCTACATTTGCTCTTGCTTCTTTTGCTATATAACTGCTCAGTCTTTCTCCAGCCCTATACCTGCTCTAGTTACTGCTTTAACTCTATATACGTTCTATCTGCTGTCATTTTATATCTATTCCCTCTGCTATAACTTTAAATCTGTAACTCTGTCTGCTCTAGCTGGTCTAGATCAATCGTATCATACCTACACACTGAACACCCCGCACATCTCAGTCACTGAGCGTCACACACACTCTGGAGAAAGTGTGTGAGGGTGGAGTTTAGATCTGAGTGGTTGGAGTGATGTCATCACTCAGGTATGTGAAACATGAGAGAGACTCCGTGAAGGAGTCAGAGAACAACAAACAGATTGTACCGAGACAGAGAGACTCTTTACTATTTTGTCACAGATTTGTTCAAATGTGTCATATTTTATTCAATGTGACTTGCAGATGTTGTCCCCTTTATTAACTTGGTGTTTTTTCCTTTGCTGGAGGGCTCAGTTATAGTGGTTTATCTATCAACCCTCCTGGGATTTGAACCAAAAGTGTTTCAGTTTACCACAGCTCTGACTGCTGGTCTATTTTCAAAGATTCTCAAGCTCTGGCCTACATAATCAGGAGCCTCAATGTTCTTCTCAAAATTGTGCCTGGTTCCTGCCTCTATGTGCTGTCAGGAGGAGCATTTCATGAATAATCCACACTGATTTTATCATCTTTTTGTGTGTGAATGTGGCAGCATGTTCCTCAGTTCGACAGCAGTGCCATATTTCCTGGCACTGACACACAAAACACATCCCTAAAAAAAACACCACATCTGCCTGTTCACAGCCTTTTTGATTCTGTGCAAAGGACATCTTGTGTGACTTTGCACATATCGTCCAGCCAAGACTAGTCTTTCTAGCTTATGTCTTTTCTGCTACCTTCTTGGGTACAGTTAACAGTTGGTGGTTTAGAAATATTAAATAATAAATAATATATTCCATCCATTCAAACAGTACTATGGAGACAAATTTGAATGAGACTATTAAAGCATCTTAGTTTGGTTTTATATATTTGTAACATGATTTAGTTTCATTCTTTACCTCATTTTAAATTTTTAACTTTGAGGTTAAGTATTGTTTGTTTGATTTTTAATAAAGCTATGAGTGCAGACTTGAGTCATCAGATCCTGAAAAAAAGAGCAGTGGAGGAAGATAGGTGAAGTGACATGAACTCTAAGGGGGGAAATAAAGGCTGGAGAGATGTTTCTCCATCTGTCTGAAAGCCATAAAGAGCTTCATTAATGGACGAGCTGTTGCTGCATCCTCCTGAGAACACTCTGTCTCTCCCTCTCTTGCTTCCTGTCTCTCCCTCTCTTGCTTCCTGTCTCTCTCTGTCTGTCTCTCTCTCATTAATCTCAGATGTTGTGCAATGGAATGTTGTTCTCAGTCTGCAGATGGATTTAGCAGAGAGCACAAAAATATATCTGCCCCTAGACAAACACATACACACACTCGCTCACTCATACAGGCATGACAATAGGAAGGAGCTCCGTTAACCCTCAGTATTGCAACGGTCAAAGAGTGTGTGTGTGTGTGTGTGTGTGTGTGTGTGTGTGTGTGTGTGTGTGTGAGAGAGAGAGAGAGAGATTAGAGTGGGTTTCTGTGTTCCTAAATCCTGATTATATGCAATTAGCTGGTCTGTAAAGAGATATTTATTATATGTTTTGATAGATTTAAAGCTAATGAGCTTGATAGATTTTATAGCTTTATAGTTTCAGTAATTCTAAACCCAAATTTTCCAAACAGTAAATCTGAGATTAGTTTAAGTATGATTTACCAATGCTAAGTGTCATCTAGAAGGCAGGTACAGACACAATTACATGTGAAGTAATTTATGAGCCCTTTGCTTAAATGTTTTCTTAACCTTTAAAATGTATTATAAATGCATAACCATAAATGTTCCATTCAGTATTGTGTAGTGAATAGTTCTGCCTATGATTTATTTATGGAATATTAGAAAACTAACAATAGATCCTCTGTTAGATCAATTGGGTCTGTGTTGAGTCATGTTCTTCTGCAGTTTTTAGATGTCTAGTGTGCTTCATGTTAGGGCTGCACAATTATCAAAATTATCGGAATATCGCAAATGTATATATAGCGATATGCGTATCGCAACAGCTTGCAATAACTGGGGTCATGAACAAAAGACAAAGAGAAAATCACTCACTGCTGTTTGCTAAATAACTTTTGTAGCTTTAATAAGAAATCAGTATTTAATTCATACAGTGAAAACTAAGCAGTGTTTTATTTTTACATTTGATTATTTAGTTTCTGTTGTTAAATAGTCGCTTTCCTGAAACCCTAAACCCCGTGGTTTACACTGATGTTAAAATAACACTTCTTATGCTACAGTAAAACACTGCTGTTCACTTTCAGAAGTTGTAGGGATGTTATCTTGTCACAAAAAGAATGCGAAACATGTATTTAGGTTATGTAATTTTAAATATATTTTAAAGATAATTTAAGTTTACCTTACACACATTCTTAAGCATTATCATATCGCATACAGAATATTGCATTTAGGGCTGCAACAACTAATCGATAATAATCGATTATGAAAATCGTTGTCAGCGAATGTTATTATCGATTAGTTGGTCTGCCTACGTCACATGGAGCGTTTACTGATGACGTCACTTTCATGACAACACAGTCACACGAAATGGCAGAGAGTACCTACAGATCAATCCACGGCAGAAAAAAGTGTGCGCCCCAAGCCGGGGCTGTTTACACCTGGCCACTTCATGCGTTCTCTCAGATCGGATAGCTATCTGATTTATCAAAACGATTCCATTTCCATTTTCACCTGGTCACATAAATGTGTTTTCGCTCTTCAATTCCCGCGCTATATGCAGATTTAATGGAGTTCACGTCACCGAAAGCAACAGAGATGAGCTGCATTTTATTGATCATCAGCTTAAATCAAAATCAAAGACCGCAATAAGAGAGAGTGGCAACAGCACTGGTAAGATTATCTCGTTTCTTCACTTTTAATGATGATGATTGTGTGTTAAGCGTCTGCGACTTACTTTCACTTTGATTTGCGATAGTTTGCTCATTGGCTTGATAAATAGATGCTCAGCTTCTCATCTGCGGTGATGCGTGTTGCAGTAGCGCCGTCATATCTGGCTATAACTTTACATATAGCCTATAAAACACGCTCTCACATGTTTATTTTTTAGCATTTTTGGGAGGAGTAAAATTTACATATGTGGTTTCAACAACCAGATGCATTTACACTTGTCCAGTTTCGTCTGGAATGAGTCTCAGATCTCCTGAAGCGGTTTGAGCATTTACACCTGGTCTTTTCACGATCAGCTAGCTATCCAATCTGAGAAAACAATGCTACTGTGTAAACAGCTTTGTTTACTAACTTCGGGACAGTCACACTAGATCTATTTTGTCTCGAGCATCAGGTTGCTCAATCAGTTCGCTCGCAACATAAGTTATGGATTAAAATAGCGCTACCGCAGAAATTAAAACGGTGTTTGCAAAGTGAAGCACTAAATATAAAGCCGGTTAATAACAGCAGCAGTAAAAGATTGTTTTTTAGTCACTGTAGTCAGTGGTTTTCAGCGAATGCTTGTGCACTAATGCATAATTTTTCCTGTCCTTTTAATCAAGCCTGTTTGCTGCGTACCTCCATTCCATTCTCTTTTTATAGCATTTGTCTACTATTAAGTTTTAATTGTTTTTCAAACGCGATCTACTGCGGCTCTACTACGTTCACATGCTTGTTTTCAGTCTTTCTATATTTAATTTATCAATATATTAAGGTTTAAAATGTCAAAAATAAAGATTATATTAGTAAAACTCAATGTGTGGCTTTTGCACTTTTTAAAGAACACTTTTACACATAAATACCCTGATTTAGGGTTTTATTTAGTTATAAGCAAACAATCAAATTAATTTTTTTTTTACTTTTATCAGATTAATCGAAAAAATAATCGTCCGATTAATCGATTATCAAAATAATCGTTAGTTGCAGCCCTAATTGCATTATTTAATGAGTTATCACATATCGCACTTTTCTTCAATATCGTGCAACCTACTCCGTGGCAACATGAACCATGATCTGACCATCATGACCCTCATTTGAGAGTCTTTGCCCTGAACAAGTGCCGAGCAACAGGTCACAAATGAAGAATTTGTAAAACCTTGCCAGCACTCATTTATGTTCTTGACTGTATTGTATATAATTGAGTGTATGATTGAGTAGGTCATTCCGCTGTATAATACAAATATTTGTGTATTGGGTTTGGGGAATTTTAGAAGTGTTTCAAATGTTGGGAGAAATAGGACACAATTACAACCAGCATAATTTCATTACTTTTGAGATCCCGATCACGTCTGAGAATGTCCTCATATAGTAAAACCTGACTGACTTGTTAGAATGACCCTCACTTGCAAAAAAAAAAGACAGGCTATCTCTTAAAATATTAAAACACGCAACAAATGTGTCATGTAAATGGTAGGAGCAGGGTTTGTTCAGGATTACAGTTAAAGTACAAATTTGACTGTGTATGCGGTGTCAGTATGTACAAGTCATGATGTTTACCTGCAACTGCTCAGCGCTGCGTTGTGATCCAAAAATAGAGCTGTGAGAGTCTGGCAGCCTGTGTTTGTGTATGTGTGTAATAGAGAGACACTAGAAATTCATGTTAAGAATAAAACTCTGACCCCTGCTGGAAAAGTGTAATGAGTGCCTCATTCAGCACCCTATATGTGAGATGAAAACAGTGATTACATTTGGTACCCTGGCTGACTCTGTTATTCTTTTTTGCAGGTACTGACAGCACAGTTTGTAAACTGTCTGCGTGGGTGTGAAGTTCAGCCTGCAGTTTGTGTGTGTGATGGAGGGATTTCCTGTTCACTGACCCTGCAGCACTGCCCTGCAGACATGTCTGCATGCAACACCTTCACTGAACATGTATGGAAACCAGGAGAGTGCAAAAACTGCTTTAAGCCTAAGAGCCTACACCGGCCTCCAGAGCAAGCCAATGCCACCAATGAGAGCAAGACGAACATCAATGCCAAACTCACAAACAGCCAGAGGAGCATATCCTCATCCCGTTCAGGGCAGGTTCGCCCACCTGTCGCCAAGAAACCTACGATTGCAGTAAAGCCAACCATGATGCTGCCATGCTCTCCGCCAGGTCTGGACTCGGAGGGAAATGTGCCAATGTATGCAGAGGGAGCGCAGGTCACTAAGAGCTCACCTTTCACTGTGTGGAACCACAACAGCCTGAATAGCCAGAGACCTGCAGGAACAAACAACAATCAAGGGGAGGATTTGGTTGAGCAGACAGAGGCATATGGTGCAATCTCCCCACTGCCAACTAGCAGCCACAATAACAATGGCTTGACGGACGTGCTGAAAGAAATTGCTGGTCTGGGATCTTCTCCAAGCTCAAGTAGAGATGACTTTTTTGGCCGGATCTGTAGTTCATACCGGCGCTCATTAGAGAGGGGTCTTACACCGTCAAGCTGTCTCCATGCTGGGAGTAGTGGTAGAGGAGCAATAAAACGTGTTTCCCTCAGTGACAGTGCAGAGGTCATCAGCTCTGAGGGAGGACGTTTTTGTTATCCAGAATACTCTAGTGATGGTGACGATGAGGAGGATGAGAGTAGTGATGATGATGGAGAGCATGACAGTTGGGATGAAAGCGACGAGGAGTTGCTAGCAATGGGGATACGAATGCGGGGTCAACCTCGTTTTGCCAATTTCCGTGCAGCCACGCTATCCCCGGTTCACTTTGCTGTAGGAAAGAAGTGGAATACAGTGCCTCTACGTAACCGTTCACTGCAACGGTTCTGTGCAGTGGATTATGATGACAGTTATGATGAGATTCTCAATGGATACCCATCTGTTGACTCAAAGGGAGCTTCTGCTCTTCTGTCATATGCCTCTGATCACCAGGGTAGTGGCTTTCTGTCCACTTCTGAGTCCACCACCTCACCCGAGTCCTTGACGTCTCTGCCTGAAGAACCCTGCGCTGGCAGCAGTAGGGCCACTGGTGACCAGAGAAATGGTCTTCCTTTCACACCTAGTAAAGAACCTTCAGCCAGAGGACTTAGTTCGCCTAAATCCAGTGAAACTCATAAAGCTGTTCTAGCCTTCCGACTGGAAGAACAAATTGACAATCAAAGGGAGGGTGGGGCTCTCCCTCAAGCTCTTCCAGGCCAGCCAATCACAATTAGCTTCAGCCCAACTGAGGAGCAGGCCAAGCCTTATCGAGTAGTGAATCTTGAGAAGGCTCCTATATGTAAGCCCTATACGGTGGTGGATGTCTCTGCCTCTATGGCCACTAAAGATGATCACAGTCACTCAAATGAAAGCACTCCAAAGTCAAGTGGGCACAATGTTGCGCTCTGCCCCTCTGCTGAACCCTGTCCTGTCTCACCCACCTCCCCTCAGTTTCCCAGATCTCCTGTATCACCTGTGGCATCTGCCTTCATTTCATTATCTCCATTGATGCCTCAATCTCCTACAGGTGCTGTCTCTGCAGGCCCCAGTGGTTTCCGCACAAAACCCGGCAGCATCCGTTACCAAGAAGTGTGGACATCCTGCACCAGCCCTCGACAGAAGATCCCTAAAGTTGATTTAACATGCGGCGGTGCGGCTCAGAGACTCATCAATCACAAATCAGCTCCCACATCTCCAACTGCAGGTTTCGGCTCTGCCCGTACGGTCCCGACTAAAACGCCCAACTTGTCCGAGATTAAATTCAACAGCTACAACAATGCCGGCATGCCCCCATTTCCCATCATCATCCGTGACGAGCCTGCATATGCACGCAGCTCAAAAAAAGCAGTGAAGGTTCCCATAGTAATTAATCCCAGTGCTTATGATAACCTGGCTGTTTACAAGAGTTTCCTGGGGCTCAACGGTGAGCTGCCGCATTCCAAGCCTAGGGCCGGAGAGCGAGTGGCCAGCCACACATATGAGGAGATTGGATCTTCTGAAAGTTCCCAGCCCTCTCCATCTGAGCAGACACCTCCTCAATTGAAGCACACAACAGATGTAACTGTTACTAGGGAACTGAGGACCACAACAGTATTTGGGCAAACTGTAAACAATAGTAAATCCAGGACTACGACAGGTGTCTCGGTCCTCCCTTCTGGTAGCCTAAGCCCTAAACCAGCTGTTTTTGTCCACAGTAGCCTGGATCGTGTCCATAACCCCAGCAGTGAGCAATTACCAGAGGGCAGCAGAGATAACCAAGTCACGCCAAGTGGAAGTTCAGGTCAGAGAGAGAAGGCAAGTGCTGTTCTGTCTCAGATTGTCGCCTCCATTCAGCCGCCACCTTCTCCTCCAGACTCCCCTCCTGGCCAGAGTAAGACCTGCAGTGCGGAGGAGCTTTACTCGCTGCCAGCGGATGCTTCCAGAGATACTCTTAACCGACCTAAATCACTCCACTGTTCTGCAGAACCTCACAGAGACACACCACATAAACTCCTTCCCAAATCTCAGAGTGCTTCTGCTGCTGTACCGCCCACAAGCCCCAAATCTGAACCTAGTGCCCCTTTTCCCCCAGCCCGGTCTAGCTCCTCTCCTTACCATTCAAGCAACCTCCTGCAAAGGCACTTCAGCAACTGGACCAGACCAGCTGGGGCCAAACCTAGTGATGGAGAGACCAGTCCGGGTGCGGAGGGCAGGCGCCCGACTGACGGAAACAAGCCCAAGCGCTGGATATCCTTCAAGAGTTTCTTCCGCCGGCGGAAAGACGAGGATGAACAGAAAGAGAAAATGGAGAGAGAGAAGGAAAAAGGAAAGTTGTTGGGATTGGATGGGACTGTCATCACCGTACTGCCTCCTCCACCTCTACAGAGACAGCACTGGTTTTCAGAGTCCAAGACAGATGACCCTCACCAGAAACCCACGATCATATTCAGCTACAAATCAGAAACCGTCACAGGTGGAGAGGAGGCGGAGCTTCGAGTTGAGGAGCACAAAGAGGGTATCACAGCAGAAGGTGCAGCTTCCAATCTGTCGACTCCACCCAAAAGCAGAGCCAGTCTTCTCATTAGCAAAGTCATGAAGTAAGCCATCATTCACTGTCACTGTCACCCCCTCTGTCTCTTAGCTTTTTAATATAGAAAAATATGCTATGGTCTTTTCTTTGTCGTTATCTTGCTGTGTGTCTTAGTATGTGTTTCGTTGCATGGCCTTCATATTCATCCCAGATGAAATGCAAAAAAGTATTTGAGATTAGGGTATGTTAGCTTAGCAGGCTAGCTTGCTAAACCTAACATAAATAAAAATAGAAAGAAAGAGAAATGTTTAACTTAACTTAAAATACATCAATTGATCATTTTTTCCATTTAATTGGAATTGTAGCTTAATAATAAGTTTTGATTTCAAATTATTCTGCACTCAGGTCATAATTAATTATTATTTTTCTTCGTAGTAGTAGTAAAAAAAGTAACTAGGTGATTTCCTAACTATATAAACCACTTCCTATTTTAGTCATACCTGTATGTGTGTGTGTGTGTGTGTGCGTGTGATCTGTGGAAGCGAAGGACTTTGATCCTGATATGTCACAATTGTGAGCTGATGAACAACCACAGGTAGATGTCTGTAAAGGGTTAATCATGTAGGGGAAATATTCATACCAAATGTTACAACAGAGGGAGGAGGAATAAGAAAAGCTGAATCCAAGAGAGTTTTGTCTAAGTATTTGAAAGCAAGGAATTCCTGCTTCTGATTTTAACTTTTATTGTCTTTGACCTTATCAAATGGGTGACTGTGTGAGCCAATATGGTGGGTAAGCATTACTTCCTCAAATTATTTTAAACTGACAAACACTTTACTGAAGCTCTTAGCTGGGTGCTTGTTTCAGCTGGTGTGTGTGAGCGAGTGTTTGCAGAGCGTTATCTGCCCTTAGTAAGAGAAAGAGATACTTCAGACGCGTTGATTCAGGTTCTTTTAACAAGTTCAAACACCAAGACACCTACATACTCTATCAGTTGAAGAAAAACACTTTTTTGTGTGGTGATATCTTCCCTTGTGTGTTTACAACACATTTTTGTACTGGTGTTTCAATAGAAGCATTAAGGAATCTTAACTTTATTTTTCAAAAGAACACCTTTCCGTATTATAGATTTTTGAAGGTGTCATACCTTAATGGAACAGAATGTTTTTTTATGTCCAGACATGCTCTGCCTGCAGAAGATTCCTCCCATTTAGCGTTCCTGGACCGGTTATTTAGGAAAGTAAGGTTGGCAGGAAGGATAGTGGTTTGGAATCTAAGCAAAGGACAGTTGTATTTTGTGTTTGATTAGTCAAGTATAGATGGATGCCATCATGCTAATTAAAATTAAATCTTGAACTAAAGCACTCACAATTATTCATTATTCATCTAATTATTTACTCACTCTTCTGTCGTTCCATAACCGTATGACTTTATTTTTTCAGTAAGTAGACTGACTTCCTCTTTCAAGCTTATAAAAAGGTGCAAGAGCACCATCATAAAAGAGGTCCATACGACTTGTACAAAGTCTTATGCAGCCATATGATTGATTTGAGTAAGAAATAGACATTATTCACTGATAGTCATATGGGTTTGGAACAAAATCAAGCTGAGTAAATAATAACAGAATTTTCTTTTTTTTTCTTCTTTTTTTTTTAAAAGGACTATCCCTTTTAAAAAAGAGGTAGTTCCAAAATTAGCTCTGTAAAATTACTGCATCCTCATTTTCTAAATTCTTGCTGTTTAGGTTAGAAATCTTTGGGCTGGAATAATTCTCAAATCTCACACTTTGTTTGTTTCTCTTTCATGCAGTCAGCTTCCAGTTCAGGATACTGGGATCTCATCAGGCACCTCTCTTCCTGCTAAGCTGGAGCTGTCGCCCCTGCATGAGCCTCCTGCCTCCTGTCCGCCCCCAGCGTCGCCCACCTCAAACAGCGGCAGCCAGGCAGAGCGAGAGGAAGAGGGATTCGCTCACACCATCTCACATTCTCCTGCGTCCAGCAGCTGCAGGGCCACGTACACCAACCTGGGTAAGTCAAACACACATACACACATTTGATGGGTCACTTTGTGAGCTCTGTCCATTTATTTGGGCCAGCGGCTGGAGGTTCTGACCTGATTTGGCCGGCTCACGTTGATATATTTAGGTTGTCATGGCAGCAGCATGTGCAAGATCACTTCTCTCAATCTCTCAATTTGAAGTCATTTAGCTGATTGAGTTTTTTCTGAAGTTTGCGGTAAAAGGAGGTATTTGTTTCTCTCTTTCTCTGTTTTAGTTTTATTTGCATGAATTGTACCTCAGTGTATTTTATGTATTTTTGTTTGCCCGAAATGTAAATTACAACATTAAACATTATTTTATATGTCCTAGAAAGACTGTGAAATCCTAAATATTTCTTATTTTATGTCTTATCTTTGTTTTAAAATTCTAACACATTTGTTTATTTATGATTTTGAATTACATTTTCATTTCAGTTTTCGTTGTGGTCTCAAACCTTTGGATAGCATGTCATAATCTATAATTATTATTTATGGTATGGCTGACAACTGATATGAATAAAGTTCAATACTGTTTTTCCTGTTGTTGTTTTTACAATAAACCTCCTAAAAGATCTAGAATTAAAATGCTTCAGACATTAAAACGATATAATGTATTAATGCGTATAACCTGACATGAAGATATAATAATATACTGTTAGAATAGGAAAAGATAAATCCTGAAATTAACCGTTACAACAAAATTAAAATTGATAATACCCTGAAAATAACCTCCAGAAAATGCTTTTTTTTTTCTCACAAAATACTGGTTGTCTATGTAATGATTTTACACACGTGAGGTTCAATGAAGAAGTTATGTGACAAGATGCTGTAAAATTCTTACAAGATGCAGTAATATTCTTGCAAGCTGGCAGTAGTTACTGTGTGGAAATCAGGGATTTAGTTTTTTGGGGACTTTAATGGTCACAGCTCTGAGTGTCTGTCAGATTATCAGACCAAGTATATCTAAATGGAGCTGTATGGCATCACACAGTATATGAGAAAAAAATCATGCATTTTCAGCTTTCCCGAGAGAGTTTGGTTGCTGATGGCTACTTCCTTCCCTCCTCATTATTTTACAGAGTTGACCTGATATCTCACAATATAGCATTGCTGAGCTGATGAACCTCTGAACTGCATAGCAGAACAGGTCTCCAAGGGGTTAAAGTGCTGCCTCTAATTTCGTACCACTGACTCTTTGATCGTTTTATAGACGTGACCTACAAAAATCCCTGTCCTGGTGAAAGGGCCTCAGAGGAAGCCCCAGTCTGATTATTGGGAGATTAAAGCAGATTAGTGAAGAATGTTAGATGAGGGTTTCACGCTGTTAAATAATTCCTAACTCGTATCCCACGTCCCTGCGGATGGAGCGTGTGTGAAATGATTAAAGACTGTTCATCCAGCAGATAGAGATATGGTAAAAGGGAACATGTAATGGTGGGATCAAGGTTAGACAATGTTACCAGCTTTTAAAGGAAATCCAATAGTGTAGGATTAAAAAAAATGATCACATTTTCTTTTGATATTCCTTTCAAATGACACTGAGAATCCTCATCTCTCACTCTACAGGTCAGTCCAGGGCCAACATGATCCCTATGAAACATCCCAGACATCCTAAAGCATCTGATGACACATTAACCTCTGACCCAGAGGTGACCGAACCCACGACTAAATCCACACCACCTCCCCTGCCCAAAAAGTCAGTCCCACGTGCTCAAACAGAGCCATCCGCTTTAGGTAGAGAACTCTCTGCCCCGCGACCCAAAGGAGAGGCCAGACCAGGCGGGACCAGTCTGAGCGTCGCCAATCCGCTCTACGATCTCGAGTCCACATGGGACACGACCAGTCAGAGCTCCTCACTCAGCTCGGAGGCACGACATCCCGACGAATCCGGAGACTCCCTTGAGCGTCCCGTGGGTGGGCGGAGCCTGTCTTGCCTGACCAACAGCAGCTCCATACAGGGATGTGACCGCCGAGGCTTTCGCAGCACAGAGAGTCTCACGGCCCGGACACAAGGGGCGGGGAGACCCGCTAAAGGCCAGAAACAGGTGCCGTATAGAGGCATGGAGAGCTGGGAGGAAGTTGTCGGGAGGATCCGAGGTCTGCACACGGACACCCTTCGTAAGTTGGCAACCAGATGTGAAGATCGATTCATGGCTGGACAAAAAGATCATCTGCGCTTCGGGACGGACAGCTGGTCTCACTTCCGGCTGACTGCGGGGAAACCCTGCTGCGAGGCAGGAGACGCTGTGTACTACACAGCATCTTTCGCCAGAGAACCTCTGGTGAACTACGCTGTCAAGGTGAAAGCTCAGTCTTATGCATATTTATTGTGGTATGTCCACTACTGTGGTATAATCTTTTAAAGGAATAGTTCACTTCAGAATGAAAATTGTGTCATCATTTACTCGCCCTCAATTTGTTTCAAACCTGTGTAAATTTCTTTCTACTGCTGAACACAAAAGAAGATATTTTGAAGAATGTCAGTAACCAGACAGTTGTTGGGCTTTGACTTCTATAGTATAAAAAAAAATACTATGGAAGTCAATGGGGCCCATCAACTGTCTGGTTACTGACATTCTTCAAAATATCTTCTTTTGTGTTCAGCAGCAGAAAGAAATTTACACAGGTTTGAAACAACTTGAGGGTGAGTAAATGATGACACAATTTTAATTATGAAGTGAACTAATCTTTTAAAGCAGGAAAGTAAAGTAATGGTCACCTGTGCAGCTTACAAACATTGCTTCTTACAAGAACAGCAAGAGTGATTTGACTAACAGTTCATTGAGTCTGATGTGGTCATGTTGCTTAGCTAATGGATACTAATCGATACTTTAAGCAGCATAAAAAAACAGCACATAGTTCGTCACAGTGCATTATGAAATGATCTGTGATGGATACATTTGTTGCTTTTTGTCCAAAACAATTTATCTATCTTAGCAAGCCCCACTAATTATGCTATTATCGCTAATCACCTTCACCGTTGCTTACATAGAGAATTGAACACCTTATAAACCATATAGTAACTCTGACAAAGATGGGCATGTACTCTGATTTTTCCAGCTTTTGTCTTGGCCGTTTTCCTTTGATACCTTATAATGTTGCCTAAGTCCATTTGTATGTGTGATTAATTTTCTGTTTCTGTCTGAAATCAGATCTGTCGGGGTGTGGTGAAGGAGACTCAGCAGCAGTTTTTTCACAGTCTAGCAGTTCGGCAGAGTATCGCTGTGCACTTCAACATCCAGCAGGACTGTGGGCACTTCCTGGCAGATGTTCCGGCTCGCCTGCTTCCTTGGGAGCGAGAGGAGGATGGAGAAGATGAGCGAGGCGGTACGGAAGGAGGAGAGGGGAAAGGAAAGGAGGACGAGAGAGATGCGGCAGGACCGGGCGGGAAACTCTGCAGCCGAGTTGTGGTGATCACTCGCGAGGTGCCGTTCCAGACGGTGGCGGATTTCGTCCGCGACGGCGTGGAGCGACACACCAGAAGCCCAGAGCTGTACGAACGGCAGGTGTGTCTGCTCCTGCTGCAGTTGTGTGCGGGACTCGAGCACATGAAACCTTACCATGTCACGCACTGTGACCTACGGCTCGAGAACCTCCTCCTGGTGCACTGTCAGCCCGGGAACCCTTGGAACCTGGAGCTGCTGGAACCGAACAACAACACGGCGTCCGGTTCTTCCTCCGCCACGGCTTCGGCTTGCCCTGCCCGCCTCATCATCAGCAACTTCTCTCAGGCTAAACTCAAGAACGTGGTGCTGGAACCCGCTTCGCTCCGAGACCAGTCCCGTCTGGCACCGGAGCTCCTCACTGCCACTCAGTACCGCAAGTGCGATGAATTCCAGACCGGCATACTGATCTACGAGATGCTGCATCGACCCAATCCGTTCGAGGAAAGTCCGGCGCTAAAAGAGAGGGAATACTGCAGCTCTGACTTGCCTCAGATCCCACTGCGCTCTCTCTACTCTCACGGTCTTCAGCAGCTCGCCACGTTACTGCTCAACCCCAACCCTTCTGAGCGCATCCAGATGGGGGACGCCCGGGCATGTCTGCAGTGTCTGCTGTGGGGCCCGCGAGAGGATCTGTTTAATTCACTGAACCCTCCTGCCGGGACAGTCCAGCGCCACACCATCCTGCAGAACTGGCTAGACCTGAAGCGAACGCTTATGATGATCAAGTTCGCCGAGCGTTCTTTGGACTCGGGCTGTGGCGTGAGTCTGGAGGACTGGTTGTGCTGTCAGTATCTGGCCTTCGCCACCACCGAATCTCTCAGCAGAGTGATCAAGATCCTGCAGCAGCCACAGGGCGTGCTTATCTGATCAATGAGGCTTGGACGTGTACACGTGTAATTTTATTTGAGGAAAACCATATCATCTGACTCTGTTAGTGAATGTGTTTGGGTTTGCTTTACTTTTAATACCATGCAATACCATGCAGAGAGTTCGATCAAACCGTTTACAGGATGAAAAGTGACAAAGTGAAGTCATGTTTAACTCCACAGATAATGGCACATTTATAGAGCTGCTTTTATAAACAAAGTAAAACTGCATGACGTGTGTGTGTATGTGTGAGCGTGTTGTGTGTTTTCCGCCAGTGTGTTTAGTTATGCTTTTCGTTCTGCTGTAGGGACTCGTGTGTATCAGCAGAAAACCACTGATCCAACATCAGCTGCATCATGATTAATGATTCCGATAACTATTATGTAATCATCACATATTAGAGTTTGTGTAAGGACCCCCTAAAATAAGGGTCCTTCATTAGGTCACTGAATTAATGAAATTTAGTCTAACATGCCTTACTTTATGTGTTTGTGTATGTGTGTATATAAATATAGAGAGAGATCGATTCATGGAAACAGGCAAAAACATTGTTTAATCAGTCATTTCAATCAAATGTTTTTATCAGATCCTGATATATCATACAGATTCGTTCGAGAGTACAGATTGGATATTTTTCTACCACAACAAGAGCACTGTAAAGTTTACCAAAGACTAAACACTCTGAACCACACAGAACAAAACAGTATTTTTACATTTTACATAGTCAAAGAGCAGATATTAATACTCTCCCTCATAAAGAAAGTGTCCTTATGTACCTAAAACAAATGCAGTTTGGTTCTTTAGTACTTTGGCTCTCAAAAGTACATAGGAGCATTTATACATTTCCAATCACAGAGATTGGCACCAAACTCGCTGTGATCAAACTAGAGTCACTCCAGATTCAGATCGTAGCGTTCACACTTGCAGAAAAGGCTGTGAACTGCTTTCGAGACATACCCAGATTAATCTAACCCTGACCTTACAGAATTACGAACCGAATATCGCTAATGCTATGCGGATGTATGTGCAATCATTAAAAGTTAACATTTGTTACAGTATTTTAGATATATTTAACGCACTTGATATTCTCAGCATGCAGTTATTCTTTATATTGCTGTTACTGTTCGGCACATAACTGATGAGAATGCGAGCTCTGGGATCAGACCCCCGGCCTCATATGTGAGGAAATTTGATTGTGTGTGTGAATCATTAGTTTGAACCAGGGACGGCACATTCTTCTGCATTTTGTCCTTGTTATAGTGTTATTTTGATGCGTGAGGTGAGTGTGTTTAAGACAATGGCAAAGTAGAGATGGACATTAGAGTGAAGCATCCCAGTTTGATTACTTCTACTGCATACTACATGTGTGTACTTCAGCGGTGATTGGAAAGTATACTCGAGTATGTAGTATGCTAATATTGCAATATATATCAAATTAATGCATTGTTTGTATGGAAGTGTTAACATCTAGCTTACTGTATTATTACTCTTACATTTATTTAAAACTGCTGTGGCAACTTTGGCCTTTGGATGTATCAATTTTCACTATTACAACAAAAAAAGTTGAACTGTTACAAGCCCTCAGTCCTCTTACGCACAAGTGGATTGTGGGTAGTAAGGCATCCACAGAAAGCGTATTTCACACAGGCATTTTTAGGAGATTATTTTATTCATCTTTATTGCATGGACGGTATGCAAATTGGGATGCAGATATTGTCACGGTTCCCTGTTTTTTATATTTTTATTTCATTAACATGTTCAGGTTGAAAGAAAGAGATTGCCAGAAAGGGATTTAATGATTGAGAAACGGTTCGTGTGAGGTCATTGGATAGAGTCTCTGTCAATCACAAACTAGGGCGGGAACGTTGGTTTGCTCCCGTCTTCCATTTCCAAAGCAGCCGTTACAGTTCCATTAGAAAGAAACAATATTGTGTGTGTGTGAGAAAGAGATATTTCAGTGTGTGTAACGCTGAATGTTTGCGGGTCACTCCGTAGAAATATGTTGTATTGATTTATATTTGTATATAATAATTTGAGTGTAGTTTAAATTCATTTTAGCATTACGTATCAGCAGATGTCTGTAACCGGGAGAATGTGTGCGAGTGTGTTTTTTCTCATCCACCACCATTTCATCAGTTTTATTCACATCATTTCACTGAAATCATGTATTTACTATTATTTACAAATGTTTATTTGCCAGTGATGATTTCACAGAACTGCTTTTTACCTACAACTGCATATCTCATGGTGTTTAGCTCTACATTACTGAGTTAACTGCTCATAATAAAACTATGAATATGTTTTTAAACAAGACTTGTTTGTGTTTTTATAGAGACACTACTTTCTTGTGTTTGTTGTGTACAGTGCTCCTACACTGTAAAGTTTTTACCTGCAATTGTTCCCTTAGAACTATTTGTTGATGTAAATTATTTTATATGGTTCAGTGATGTTAAAGGTACACTTTGTAACTTTTAGCTCTTTAACGGTTAAAAAACAAAATTTTGCAGAAAATTTTGATTTTTATCATTTTAGTGTATGCTAATGAAATCTTTTATGATAAAAAGAGACAAGTAATGTGTCACAGGTTGTGTACAGAAGCCATGAAATGTAATAAAATGTTAAAAATAAAAATATATTTTTTTAGAGTTTCAAGTTCAAATTCTTAGTCGTAAATGCAAGCTTTTTATCGTTAAGACAAAAATAGAAAAGTCATCGAAAAAATATAATGCAAAATGTTGACATTTATTGGTCAGAACTATGATGTTAATATTAAATAAGTTTCATAGTACTTTTATACAATTTATTATCTTTAATAAACATAAATCAGTGTAACTTTTTTTTATTTAATGTCATTTGACTTTAGACTTTAGGTCAGAAACAAAAATCCTGCTGTTTTAGTTTAGGACGCTAGAGGGCGCCACAAACCACATAAATCATCCCTGTTTATGTAATATGGCCCAGCACTTCAAACTCATAAAGTGTGTGTAATCTCCTGATGGCTTTTTCAGATTCACGGCGAGTAAACAACACAATAACAATAACGCACTGAGAATGTTCTCACATCTGATAACATATTACATAAACAAAACAGCACCACGGTTCATTGTATCTATCTGAGTTGAGTATTCCAGGAATTTAATCTCTTAGTATCTTTAGCATCTTGTGAGAAATGGAAAGGAACATGATTATGATGACGATGTAAGTTTGTTCCGACAGGTAATGGAAGGATTATTGTGTGAGTCAGTGTTTAAGCCTGTGTGGATTCACCAGGGGACATGATGCTTCTGTTATTATGCACACGTGAACCTGATTAGTTCAATCTACAACCGAGGAACATACGACACACACACACATCCTTCAACTCACAGACACTACCATAAACTACAGGTAAGACAATTTCATTTAATGTCCTTTAATCAATGCTAATATACAGATATACCAATTTACAGTTTACTTGGTTCCTTGCAAATGTTGTAATGTATAAATATTATGATTATATTAAAAATTATATTTTAAATAAAATAATATATGTGGTTAAGTTTTACAACAGTGATTGTTACTATTACATAGCAAAATCTTACACTATTTTATTCTAAATATTAAGATTATAACAAAGTTAAAAGTTTTGTCATTTTAATTAGTTAATACGTTTTTTATTAAAA
The DNA here is from genome assembly GCA_026230005.1 of Gila orcuttii. Classification (NCBI taxonomy): domain Eukaryota; kingdom Metazoa; phylum Chordata; class Actinopteri; order Cypriniformes; family Leuciscidae; genus Gila; species Gila orcuttii. Next base: position 7,072,835 of record JAPDVR010000025.1, read on the forward strand.
TGACATTATCCACGGTATTATTTTGCAGCAAAATCTTCATTTTTAGTTTCTAATTTAAAAGTTTTTACTACAATAAGGTGAAGTGAGTATCATATTAGTATTCAGTGTTGGGCTCAATGCATTACTGAATAATTAATTACTGTAATTTAATTACTTTCCTTTTGAAAGTAAAGTAAGGGATTGCTCTTAATTTTTCTATAATTGTATTAATTTCTAATGATGTAAATGCATTAAAGAAATCTAGTCTAGAACCATTCCATATAAAAAAAGTGTATTTAACATCAAATTTTAATGTCTAAATGTGTTTTTAATGTAACCTCCCTTATTATACTTTGGTCAGTCCAAGAATAATTTATAATTTAATGTCTGTCCTTGTATTGTTCAACTGTTTAAGGTTGCTATGGGATTTAGAAAATAATTAGTAATTGCAAGTAATGCAATACATTTTACAGAGATTAATTAGTACAGTAATCTAATTACACTGTTGAAGATGTAGCTAGTATTTCATTTTTTTTTAGAGTAACAAACCCAACACTGGTATTATGATATTGTATGTTTTTAATTGTACATTCATGAAAAAACAGGATCTTTATACTTAGTCATAGGACACTGAAGTTTATCATATTCATGCAAATGTGCCTATGCCTATGTCTTAAAATTATGCCTCAGCTATACTGACTGAGATACTGATTAACATAAATATTATTAACTTGCCTAAACTGTTTGTTCATGTCAGCAGAATGTGTAGTCTGGATGAGGTTCCATTTAAAGTTGCACTGGACTCTGTGGAGAAACATTTGGGTCAGAGAGAGCCGGTTGCAGCTCCAGAAATAAAGATCCCAGATTGTGCTCAAATACTGCGTGATACAAAGGTCAGAATGCAACAATAAACTTACAACTAATATTTGACAATCTGTAGGATCTTCTTTGTCTTAATGCTCACATGTTGTCCTGTTCGACAGTATTCATTCTCTCTGGAAAAACGGATCATGGCTATCTTGGAAGAACAGCAGCGGGAGAACAGGAAGGCCATTAAAGCGCCCCTGAGTGTGTCCCCCACTTGCCCACCATATTGGCAGATGTTCAGCAGCCCGCAGGAGAGGTGCTTGGTGCGCCTCAGAAGCGCAGATTTCTGGGAAGTGAGTCCACGTCCCCGCACCCAAAGCCTCAGCGCTGCCGACGCGCGTAAGCTCCGCCCCCAGCGAACGGTCCAGTTCCTCATCGCCGACACGGACTGCGAGGGTGGCTACGGTGAAGATGACGAGAGCTCGTCCACTGAGGAAGATGACTCTCGTAGCAAAGAAAGACCGAAGAGCTCCGGCTCACAGTGCCTGCGATGTTCAGTTCGTCAGACCCAGAGAGGCTCCACCCCTCGCCCCGCCCCGTCCTGCACACCCCCGAAGGCCCGACCGAGCTCGGCCTCTTCTCTAAAAGACATACGGAAGCCTGTCCCGCTTTCCCTCAGCCAGACGCCCCAGAGCAGTCCTCACAGCTCCAGAGCGCCCCGCAGAAAACCTGCCGTCACGAGAACCAGCGGGCGGAGGAACTCACACACACTCTTACAGCCGAGACCCTCGTCTGCAGGACAGCTGCCCTCAGCCAGGCCTCAACCCGCCTCACATGTAATACACACACCTCATTACATGTAATATACACAATACACACACCTCATCACATGTAATACACACCTCATCACATGTAATACACATGTAATACACACCTCATCACATGTAATACACACCTCATCACATGTAATACACATGTAATACACACCTCATCACATGTAATACACATGTAATACACACCTCATCACATGTAATACACACCTCATCACATGTAATATACACACCTCATCACATGTTATATACACACCTCATCACATGTAATATACACACCTCATAACGTTATATACACACCTCATCACATGTAATATACACACCTCATCACATGTTATATACACACCTCATCACATGTTATATACACACCTCATCACATGTAATATACACACCTCATCACATGTTATATACACACCTCATCACATGTTATATACACACCTCATCACATGTAATATACACACCTCATCACATGTAATATACACACCTCATCACATGTAATATACACACCTCATCACGTTATATACATACCCTTAGCCATGCCTCAGCCCCCCTCACATGTAATATACACACCTCATCACATGTAATATACACACCTCATCACATGTAATATACACACCTCATCACATGTTATATACACACCTCATCACATGTAATATACACACCTCATCACATGTTATATACACACCTCATCACATGTAATATACACACCTCATCACATGTTATATACACACCTCATCACATGTAATATACACACCTCATCACATGTTATATACACACCTCATCACATGTTATATACACACCTCATCACTTGTAATATACACACCTCATCACATGTTATATACATACCCTTAGCCATGCCTCAGCCCCCCTCACATGTAATATACACATGCTGCAGATTATTGTTGAGCTGATTTTACCAGTGTGTTTTAGGGTGTGCGTCCGCGGACGTCCGCAGGGCTAAAGGACTCTCCAGTAGACTTGCTGTCTGCTTTGAGTCAAGAAGAAAGAGATCTTCTTGAAGCTGTTACACAACAAGGATACACACTGCGCACTGCCATACTAGCACTGCAGAGGACAGGACCCAAGAGCCCTGATCAGGTAACACACACACACACACACTGCATGCAAAAGCACATAATATAAAAATACACATTCTGTATCTGATTCCCTATTGATTTCCTCCAGATTTTGAAGTACCTGACTTCATGTGATCGTCTCTGTCGGCTGGGTTATGAGAAGACTCAGGTGGAAGAAGCTTTGGAGATGTTCCAGAACTGTGAGAGCAAAGTAAGACCTGGAAAAGACACCCCACCAATCAACATCCAGTGCCCAAAACACCCCTCAAATGAGCATATAGCGCTCTAAACACTCAACCAATCGGCATCCAGCATATAAAACACCCCTCAAACCAGTATTTAGTGCTCCAAACACTCAACCATTTGGCATCCAAGGCACAAAACACCCCTTAAACCAGTATTTAATGCTCCAAACACTCAACCAATCGGCATCTAGCACACCAGACATCCCTCAAACCAGTATTTAATGCACCAAACACTCAACCAGTCGGCATCCAGTACACGAAACACCCCTCAAATGAGCATTTAGCGCTCCAAACATTCAACAAATCGGCATATAGCGTGCGAAACACCCCTTAAAGCAGTATTTAATGATCCAAACTCTCAACCAATCAGCATTCAGCTCACAAAACACCCATCAAACCATTATTTAGTGCTCCAAACACTCAACAATCGGCATCAAGCACACGAAACACCCCTCAAATGAGCATATAGCGCTCCAAACACTCAACCAATCAGCATCCAGGGCACAAAACACCCTTCAAATGAGCATATAGCACTCCAAACACTCAACAAATGAGCATCCAGGGCACAAAACACCCCACGAATGAGCATATAGCGCTCCAAACACTCAACCAATCAGCATCCAGCACACAAAACATCTATCAAACCAGTATTTAGTGCTCCAAACACTCAACCAGTCAGCATCCAGCACACATCACCTACCCCCCACCCCCCTCAAATTAGCATTTAGCGCTCAAAACACTCAACCAGTTGGCACCCAGCGTGCATCACACATCCAATCAGCATTTAGCAAATCAAATACACCAACCTGATGTAGAGTATAAACTTTTTGTTTTTCTCTCAGGCTTCAGAGTTCCTGTTTCTGCTGGCTCAATTCTGTGAGATGGGTTTCCAGCAGAGCACCATTAAAGAAGTTTTACTGGTGCATGAGAACCATAAAGAGAGAGCCCTGGAGGAGCTTATGACCCGGAGCGGCTGAGAAACCTTAATATGATCCTCCGCTATCTGAATAAATGAATGAAATAAGCCTGAGCTTCAGCATGAACGATGGAATGAACAAATTCTCAGGAAAATTAATGAATAAATCCTCAACTCCATTAATGAAAGTATAAATGAATAATCGACATGCTATATGAGCATATGAATCAGTCTTCAAATCCTTTAATATATTAATTCATCTTTATCTTCAGCTCCATAAATTAATGTATAAATAGGCTACTTACAAATCCTTCTGAATGAATGAATCCTTTGCAGCTTTAATACTCCAGTCTTTTATGGAGAAGAGGTCCTGTTTGTTTATTGATTTCATTGTATTATTGTTTATGTTGATGGCACATGATTAACTGTAGATCTGACAAAGATTAATCACCTAGTTGATGAGAACCATAGCTCATAGTTCATCATGATTCATGATGAAGATTAATCACTTAGTAAAAAAGTTACAGATTTCGAAAAGGGCTGGGACAGTTTGAATGAATTTAATTAAACACTCGATTGTGTTTATTTATATTGGATCAATAATTTAGTTTCAGGATTGTATTCCACATGTTTAGAATTTAATAAAATGTTATCGTAAAAGTTGTCAAACAGTATCAGAATTGATTAAATTAAATTGCCTAAAAAAAAAAAAAAAAAAATATATATATATATATATATATATATATATATATATATATATATATATATATATATATATATATATATATATATATATATATATATATATATATCAAACAAATCAATCACGATTTGATTACATTCACAACATCCGAACTCCACAACGTAATTCCATTCTTCAGTACAGCTGGTTAAACTGGTCAGTCAGCTGGCTTGAAATGTCAGCCAATCAGTACACTGGAATATGCCATATGACGTACCTCAGCCTATCAGCACGCATGATGTAGTTGTCTAGCTTGACCTCGGCCAATCAGAGGCTAGAGGCGTATCAGTGCGGGGTTTGAATTTTTAGTCAGAAATTCCCAGCTCGGCGTCGGATAGATCCTGAATGAAGCGTAAAACAAAGTTTAGAAGTGTCAAAAAAAGCGTTTATTAATTATATAAATCTCATCGGATATCTGCGGTGAAGGATAGGATGAGGAAGAGGTAAGAGGGAGAGTTTGAAGCTACATGTGTTTATGTACGTTATGGATTATTATTTGGATCAAATATGTTCTGTTAAGGTGATGATACACATGGCAATTTTTTGAGCAATGTTGCTGGGCAATCTTGCCGAGAGATTGTTGCTTGGGGACTTTCCCGAAAGCAACAAAAAATGGGCAATACATTTCTATCTGGATCATTTAGATCGGTCGTGGGCCCTGTGTCTCTTCTGGTTGCCCGTTGACGGCAACGTTGCTCAAAAAGTTGCCCTGTGTATCATCATCTTTAGTGTTAACGTTAGCTTTAGTTTCCGATGCTTATGATTTAGTGAAAAAAGTAAAGTATTTAGGTTGAAAATGATCTATGTATCGTGATTTGTCTGAGTGATTTTATTTTATTTAAAAAAAAAATCAAATGGATTTAGCATTAGCACGGAAATAATGCAAATACTGCTGATTCAAAAACATAATTTTCAGTAACATTAATTCTGCTATTGTTGGAAAATGTAAGTTAATGATTATATTATTAATTAAGACAGCAGACAGCAATCAATAATGCAGCACACTTAAAATGGTCATTTATTAATACATATTATATATGCTTATTTATAAACTTAGCGAAGCATAAAAATTCTGCTGTTATTATCAAATACAACGATTTTATTCAATACAGACCGCATTCAACAACGCTTTGCATTTTTAGTGATCATTAATTAATATAAATTATTATCTTGCTCATTTATAAACAACATGAGTCCCCTTTTCTGTTATTATTGGAACATATGATTTTATTATTCAGTAATACAGACAGAAATTTATAATGATCATTTTTCTTGATCATCAGCCTTTTTCTAGTAACAGCAATGATAAATAATAATAATTGTTATTATTGGAAAATAAAAATATTTTATTATTTAATAACACAGACAGCAATCAATAATGCTGCACGTTTTTAGTGATCATTTATTAATAAAAATGATTCTGCTTATTTATAAACATTGTGACCAATTTAATCATAGTAGAATGCTGTTGATTCGATCATTTATTCATTCATAAGAATAACTCAATGGTGACTATTTTTTATGTTGTATAACTTGCAACACATAAGCTCTCTGAGTCTGCCATCTGACCCTTTAAATAGCTTCTAAGATAACAGGGCATGTATTCAGTAGATCTGAACGTGTGTAATTTCAGTGAGATCCACGCGGCAGAGTCTGTCTCGTATCTGAACAATGCTCTCGGTGAGCTGAAGGACATCTGGGAGGAGATCGGGATCCCAGAGGACCAGCGGTGTCAGCGCACGGACGCCGTTCACATGCACATCAAGGTCAGTTCGGCTCATGTGTGCTTCTCATTAACCGGAGAGAGTGACGACGACAGAATCAATGTGAAATCTTCATTGTGGTTCCAGAACCTGCTGGACATGATGATCGCAGAGGAGGAGGGGTTGAAGAAGCGCTTGATGAGCAGTATTGAAGCATGCAGAAAAGAGGTGGTTTCCCTGTCTGATGAACTCCAGCTGCTGGAGTATCAGGTGAGTGTTTTGTTTATCTCATAAAGTCTCAGGTTAAAAAACCTGTGCCCTCTAACTCCCAGGTGTTCTGTAAAGCCGGCCAATCAGATTGTATGTTTTCTGTGTTTGGCAGGAGGAAGACGGCCTTACGATGCTGCAGTTGGAGAAGGATCTCCGTACGCAGGTCAAGATGATGCTGAAGGAGAAGGGTGGGCGTCAGAGCGAGCTGAAGTCTCTGATTCAGCAGGATCAAGATCTGTGCGATGTCCTGTGTGACGACCTCTTCCCCATCCATCCCGAAAGAGTGCCGTCACAACAGCAGCTGAACAGCTACAGGCAATACATCAACACACGCACCCAGGAGAAGGTAAAATACGCTCACAAAGCTGAGTAGCACTTTATACTGTCTGTTTTTTTTAGTATGTGTGAAGTAGTATGAAATAAGCTATATTAAAGGAGTAGTTCAGGTTTTTTGCAGGTTAACCACCACAACCAACATTTTCAGAAATCTAAATTATTCCAAACTTTTGTCCACTAATGTATCCTGTGTTCTTAAATGAATAGTGTTGTGGTTTGCCTCTCTGAATTTGAAAATCAATCCAGAATGGTTACAGGAAGTGTGCTTGTGTTTACAGGAGCGTCGTCATGGCGAGTTTGTGGAAATGAAGCGTCAGATCACAGTGTTGATGGAGGATTTGGAGCAGCAGCCTGACACAACCTTTGAGAAAGACGCTGTGTGTGAGGATGAAGACGCTTTCTGCCTTTCTGTGGATAACATCAGCTCACTTAAAGTGTTACTGCGACAGGTACAAACACTCTTCACACTATTCTTTCAGCCATTCCTTTTATTTATTTACGTATTTATTCAGCAGGGGTGCATTAAATTGATCAAAAATAACTAAAGAAAATTCTGTTTGTGTTAAATGCTGTTCTTTTGAACTTTCTATTCACTAAACAATCCTGAAAAAAGTGTCACTGTTTCTACACCAATATGAAGCAGCACAAGCGTTTTCAACATTGATAATAATGAGAAATGTTTCTTGAGCAGCAAATCATATTAGAATCATTTCTGAAGGATCATGTGACATTGAATATTGGAGTAATGATGCTGAAAATTCAGCTTTGATCACAGGAATGAAAATGTTTCATATTGTTTCTGTTTTTAATGTCATTTTGATCAAACAAATGAAGCCTAGGTGAGCATAAGAGACTACTTCTTTAAAAAACAAACATTTTTAAAATATTTTTATGATTTTAACATTAGTTATTTATATAATATCTATAAAAATAAATAACATGTATAATACTAAAATAAATGCATATTTATTTATATTCATTAGCAACTATTTATTTTGTTACTATACTCTGTTATATAGTATAGTATATAGTATAGTAATAACAATAAATTCTGCATAATCACATGTAATTAACCCTATAATAAGTACATGTTTTAAATTAACATTACACCCCTTTAAAATAAAGTGTAACCTTATTTATTTGATATATTTTTAAATAATAATTTGATCCCATTGTTTGGTTTTCAGTAGGTGAAGTGTCACTGGTTAATGGTGTGTGTGTGTGTGTGTGTGTGTGTGTGTGTTGTATTTCAGCTGGAGAGCCGTAAAGCTGAAAGTGAAGCGCGGTGTGTGTCCATCTTTGGTCGTATTGAGGAATTGTGGGAGATGTTGCAGGTTCCTGTGGAAGAAAGAGAGAGTCTCATGCAGAACACCCACACTAGCACAAAGAGCAGATTGAACGCAGTAAGTACTCTTGCACCTGTCACTAAAGTAGGTCATGATGTTTCGTTTTGAGCTTCTGCTGGAATTATAAAACATCTTTCTCACTGTGTCGCAGCTGCAAGCAGAGCTTCAGCTATTGGAGGAGCTGAAGAAGAAAAACATTGAGCGTGTTATTCAGACAATCCGATCAGAGATGGTCAAGTTTTGGGAGAAATGCTACTACAGCCTGGAGCAGAGACAAGCCTTCGTTCCTTACCACACTGGTATGCCAACAGCTAGAGTTCAAGAACTTGGCTGAATCCCAGTTTTCATACTTCAGAGTACAAAAAGTGCTGGTGGTGGGAAAGTACATGCTTGACAATATAGTTAGATGAAATTTCAGGGAATTATTAAAATTTCATGTTGATATCACATTACACTCATGCATACAACAATGTAGCAAAAGGCTTTGTGGATAATATCAGCCCCAAAAACATGGATGCATACTTCAAAAATTCAGAAATAGTGTGCAATTTGGGCACCTTGAATTTGAGACCGAACTAATCTTATGTAATATCTATATCTTATGTAATATCTTATATCTAATCTCTTGAAATCAAAATTGACAGTTCTTATTTTTTATGGAATATTGTAGTATTTATTATAAATTATTTATTCGTGTACATTATTATCTTTTTTTTTTTTAAATGTATGTGCCTTGTAACCTTTAATAAAAATAGCTCTTCTATAAAGAAATGTTTACTGGCATTAAGGCGGGGCAACCTGTCACTCATATGAGATCGACCAATAGCAAACCACAACCATCCAATCAATTAAAAATGGACAAAATCAAGTCTACATTGTTTTTGTTTTTTAAGAAACCAGTTTACTCGGATATACGTCGCAATAGAGAATAAAGGACTATTGCAACGTCAATTTCATGCCGATTTTAATCTGAATCGAACAGACTTTATGCAAATTGGGATTGAGCGATAGATGCGCAGAGTTAGGTTGATGATTGATTTTGTTGTTTTGTGCTGGTAGACGATCTGGACGAGGAGGTGTTGCGTGAACATGAGCTGGAGTTGGAGCGACTGAAGCAGGATTATACTGGACACCGCGAGATGTACGACGCCGTCTCCACCTGGAGCAGCAACTGGACTCTCTATCAGGAGCTGGAGGTGAGGAATCATGGGAGATCACCTGAAAAGATTCATAAACATTAAAGAGCTTTCTGATATTAAATCCAATTATGATTGCTCTTCCTTCTCCAGAAAAAAGCCACAGACCCGTCTCGCTTCAACAACAGAGGAGGAAACCTGCTGAAGGAGGAGAAACAGAGAGTCGACCTGCAGAAGAGTCTGCCGAAGGTTTGAGCTGCTCTTTAAGCAAACAGTGTTTGAATGACGGGAATGAATTGTGTGCTCATTAGTTTTGTTTGCTTGGTTAGCTCGAGAAGAGTCTGAAGGCTCAGATTGACCAATGGGAAGCGGCGCAGTGTAAGGAGTTCCGTGTGAATGGGCAGCCGTTCCTACAGTATGTGGAAGACCAGTGGAATCAACACCGTATGGAGAAGGAGAGAGAAAAACAGGAACGGGTATGAACTCTGTTTCTCCTTGAAATTACTCTTTCTGACATTGTTAATTTGATCTAATATTACACAAAAGTTCTCGATTAGTTCTGACATGATGTTTGTACTGTGCAGCAAATGAAGAAATTGAAGCAGACCGAGGAAGATCTGCTGTACGGCACCATCATCAGAACCCCAACCAAGAGGAGACTCGCCGGAACGCCGACACCTAGCAAAACACGCAAGGTACTGGTGGAATATCTGCACTTATTGTCGACCCAATAAATGTATCAAATGTTAAATTTAAACAAATGTATATTTATCAAAAAAAAAAAAATTCAAATGTACCAATGCCCCAGGGTCCCTGCGGGTCCTTAAAAAGTCTTAAAACGTCTTAAATAAAATTTTCGCTTTTTAAGGCCTGAAAATGTCTTAAAATCTGAAATTTCCGATAAGGAGGTCTTAAATTTCACATACGGACCTTAAATTTCTTGTCCGACTCGTCATCCGTTATTTTGTTTTGTTTTTTGAACAGTGCGCACAGCACTTTTCTATGTGGGTGCAACCTGCTTCATTCCATAGGTGACTGAAGATGAATGCGTCGCGTTGATGGTTTGCCACACCATTCTGTGTCGTGTCGCAGTGTTAATTCTGTTATTGAAAACTATGATGAAAAATGTTTGTTGACAACTTTTTTTCCCCTGACTAAGACAAGATCATGAGAGACGATACCCACGTCATTAAACGATAACTGTGTCTGTGACTACCGGTATTATATCAACACGTACAATATCGTTGACGAAAAAAGACGAGACTAAAGTGTGTTTAAAAAAATACAAACTTGACTGAAACCACTTTTTTTGTCGAATAAAGGAGACAACAACACATTACAGACTGTGTTTACGAGCGAGCGTTCATGCTTACGGTTTGCCAGATTTAAATAATTAAATCCCCAGTCAGAGTTTTTCTGTTAAAATAACACGTTTTCTAGCCGGTCTTGTCAATTGTATCTGGCAACCATGCTCGCGCGCGCGCTCTCTACACTGCTGAAGAAGCGCGGATGATCTGAAAACACAGACAGTAAGCTGGAGTTCAGTGATCTTCATTTGATATTTTCTACTTAAATTAATTAAAGTGTCATTCAGTTGGTCTTTATTCTGTCACGAGCCGCTTGCGCTGTTTGTGCGACTAAATCTGTGATCAATACAGGCTGATATCTAGCAGTGTTTTTAATGTTGATCATATTATTGCTATTTTGCAACAAAAGCCACGGCAGAAGTGCAGCACACAGCGGTGATTCGATAACGAATCTGTGGCTTTGAACGAATCGTGAGATTCAATGACCCGTTCATAAATACAGCCACTTGCTTTGTTACCATAGACTGTTTGTTACTGAATGAATGAATGACTCGATGACGGATGACTCGCTCATAAAGACAGTGACTTACCGCCACCTATTGGCGATTTTAATTTAATGTTTAAAAGTATTACCTCGTTTTTACCATCATTTAGGGCTGCAACTAACGATTATTTTCATAATCGATTAATCGGACGATTATTTTTTCGATTAATCGGATAAAATTTCAATTTGATTTTTTGTTTATTACAACTAAATAAAACCCTTAATCATGGTATTTATGTGTAAAAGTGTACAAAAGCCACACATTGAGTTTTACTAATATCAATATTTGCATTGTTTTTAATGATAATTGCTGATGGCAAGTTGACAACCATGAAAAACAAAAAAATCTAAATTATATACAACATTATAGTACATAATTACATAATACATAAGTACATAATTCATTTAATTTTTATTTAAGATTCAATTAATTATAAGGATAAATTGCTAAAATAAATATAGAAAGACTGAAAAAAAGCGTGTGAACGTAGTAGAGCCGCAGTAGATCGCGTTTGTAAAACAATTAAAACTTAATAGTAGACAAATGCTATAAAAAGAGAACGGAATGGAGACGCAGCAAACAGGCTTGATTAAAAGGACAAGAAAATGATGCATTAGTGCACAAGCATTCGCTGAAAACCACTGACTACAGTGACTAAAAAACAATCTTTTACTGCTAATTAATAACTGCCTTTATATTTAGTGCTTCACTTTCTAAACACCGTTTTAATTTAGCCTATTTCTGCGTAGCGCTATTTTAATCCATCACTTATGTTGCGAGCGAAATGATTGCACAACCTGATGCCCGAGACAAAATACAGACATCCCAAGTCTCCCGGAAGTTCCGGGAGTCTCCCGCATATTGATAGCGGCTCCCTGATGCCCGCAAATTAGTTCAAACTCCTGGAATCTAGAGCGTGCAAGCAAGAGAGCGCATGCGAGACAGAAGAGAGTGCTCCAAAGTCCAAACTGTGTAGCGCGCGCATGACAGAGCGGCACAGGGAGAGAGACCTTGCGTGTGTGCCGCATCATGATAGGCCTGTTTCAACAGATCACCAGTAAATGCTCCCCGTGACGTAAGCAGAGCAACTAATCGATAATGACATTCGTTGACAACGATTTTCATAATCGATTATTATCGATTATATCGATTAGTTGTTGCAGCCCTACCATCATTGCATATTTATTGAACATTGTTTCATTTAAAGCATTATTTATTTTATAAAAGTATTTATAAAGGTAAAAAATGAACTGGAAAAAATCGATTAAAATGGGCAGATATTGTCCCTTAATGGAAAAGGTATGACTGCAGCTGAAGTGCAAGAGGGGTTACGGCACTATAAAAGATTGGAGAACCACTGAACTAAGGAACAGGGATATGTAGAATTGCACAAGTGCTACTGCTAAAGAGTGCATTGTCAATACAGCCTGTTATCTTGATTCAAATGTCTCATAAGCTTAATTGAATTGGCCTAAAGCGAAAAATTATAATGTCATTTTTTGTCTAAAGACTACATATAAAATAGCTACCAAAATTAATGTCGGTAACTGAAGTTTGACTTTGTCAACTAAAACTATGAAAGCCAAAATTACTAAAATGTGACCAATAAGACCAATAAGCATTTTCATCTGAAGACTAAGACAAAAATGGCTACCAAAATTAACACTGTCGTGTTGAACATTTTCCTGTTTTTTTTTTTTTTGTCGTGGTAAAGTCTTAAATTAGCCTTTTAGAGGACTTAAAAAGGTCTTAAAAGTCATTAAATTTGCTGTTAAAAAATGTGCAGATACCCTGTGCCCTGATGCTAATATAACTACCAGATATAATGCAGATGTAATAAAGAATTATTATAGTACAATATAATTTGATAATGATAGCAAATGTACACTAAATGCATTATGTAAATGTACATAAAATTGCTGAAATGAATTGAACATTTATACTATTCCTATATTAACTTTATATTTATTATATTTTACCATGTATACTTATTGTGTGTGTGTGTATATATATATATATATATGCATGCATGCTATTTTCTTTTATTAAATAAAAATATTTTTTCCATTATAAATGTTTTAATAAAGAAAATGTATCATTTTACATTTATATATAGGTAATAGATATCAATTTAAAACATGTTATAATATTATATTTCTGTATGTTTTTGCAAAATGTGCATGTATATAATATATGCAAATCAAAAAGATTAATGTAACAATAATAAACATAATTTTATAGTTAAATTATATATGCATTATAAATGTAAAAAAAAATACAGAAATTTTATCTTTTTTTTTACACAATATTTATTCTGTCAACTAGAAAACAAAGTGTGCACTGACAAGGTGGTCATTAGATTTGAATCAGGAGGAACTCATTTTTTTTTTTTAAATCAAATATGTTGAACTGATTGATTGTTTGATTTCTTTTTTTTTTAAACCACACTATTTATGTTCGTTTTTTTTAAGCTGATCTCCTCCTCTATCATCTCCACCCCCAACACAACACTCCGTTCCATATGCACCTCCCCTTCTATGAGACCGCCCCTTTCCTCTAGCAAGGTGAGTTATGCTGTTTCAAACACTGGATTTTTCACACTTTTTATATTATACATTATTTTTTATTATCCATCAATAATAATGTAAACTGCTTCTCCACTAGTTGGGTGCGCGGACACCTGCTCGTGGCCGAACCCCTCGTGGTCTGGAGAAGAATAAGGAGAATATTTCTCATCTGAGCGGAGCTCTGCGCACGATGACCGCCAGCCCTCACAGAAACTACTCCATCACGTCCGTGGCCTCCTCCTACTCGGAGTTTGCGGTAAGTTCATTATCTTGCCTCTAGCGGTCTAGACAAACAGGTAGCAGATGCAATCGAGTGACCCCCGTGTGCTTATTCTGCCTTCTGTTATAGAAGGATTCTGAATCCACTGCAGCGTCCAGGTCTGTATGTCTAAGAACGTTCACTGTCCATCACTAACACACTTTTCTCGTCTAACCCGACTAATGGAGAAGGGTTCTTTCAGCATCTAACAGTGAAGTGACCACTCGGAGAATGACAGAAGCACAACTGAAATCCAATCTGCTGTTTGTAAAGACCCCATGAAATCAAAACTGGAGTTTGTGGTTTAGCCTGTTTTTTGGCCACCCCTGAAATGGTTCATACCATTAACATTACATGAGCAGTTATATTAAATGCACTATAAAACTGAAATGTAACCTTGCCGCTTTAAGACCTAAAGATGCATGAACATGAAGGGTTCTGGTCTGTCAAACAGTCATGTGACGGAATATTAACATTGTTTTTTGTTTTTTTTCCAACAGCGGGAGCTCTCAAATGCTTCTAAATCCAACGTCAAGACTGGAGTTCTGAACTCAACCATCACGCATTGAACACGGCGGATCGAAAGCAGCACGACTGAACTGATGGGCATCAATGAAGACAAAAGCTTTTATGGAGATAATGTAAATCATTGTGACTTTGTTGCAGAATTGTACATATTTTAGCTCTGCTTTTTTATAGTTTTTCTTTTAACTTGTTTTTTTTTTTCCCTTTATTTAACTTTCCTACTGAGTTTTGAACAAATGATTTTCTGTCTTTGAGTTTGACTTCACCTGCAGTTTTTATAAAAACTCTGTATTAACACTGATCGTAGGGCTCTGAGATGGATTTTATCTTTTATACTCTAATATCAAGATGGCATTTTAGACTTTATTTTCTGTAATCGCACGGCAACACTAAGTTTCCTTGGCATCACTCCTCTGAAATTGCAGCTACTGTAGTGGTTGGCATCCTGTAAATAAATGTTTGTTTTCATGGGGACACTTTGTATCTTGGAAGTCTGATTTATTTAGTATTATTCATAATTTATACTTGAACAGTAACCAAAATAGCCGTTGAACTGAAGATGCACAGTAAAAAAAAAAAAGTTTTTTTTTTTTTTTTTTTTTTTTTTACCCATTGGTCCTGACCAATCAGAGACAACTTCTGAACTGCTGCCTACCACCTTAATTTTTTATGTAAGCGCATGTATTTTTTTCTTGAATATGTACAAGACTTCTGGCGTCAGTCGTTTGAAAAACAGTCTGTCTAAATCGTGGTGCTTGGATGTTGCAAACTGGTACTAGTTATATTTATTACCGTAACCTTTTAATGCAAATAGTTTTGCCGTTTTCTGCACCTTGTTGATGCTGTTTTCATGTATGGCCACTAGGGGGCTGACATGCTCGTATACTGTGGTACTACAACGGTTTTAGGACCATAGTATTTTTTAAAGTAGGACTATATTAGAGCCACATTAAAATACCATAGCACATGAATGTGCTAATAATCGAGTTTTATGATATTACCTATCTCTGTCTATAGGATCTGTCTCTGCTGTCTTTCCGTCTATAGGGTCTAGGCTATCTGTCTGTCTATATCAGGGGTCGGCAACCTAAGGCACGCGTGCCAACACTGGCACGCGGAGGGTTAAGCCCAATTTATACTTCTGCGCCGGACTTACGCCGTAGCTACGGCCAGGGGCGTCGGACTGGGGGTAAAACCAGTACTGATTACCAGGGCCCCAAGGGGAGAGAGGGCCCTTGAAAAGTCTGGAATATATTTTATTTGGAACATGGGGGCCCATCAGGACTGCCTATACATAGGGCCCGGGATCTTGTGCTACGCCCCTGGCTACGGCGTAGGCTGTGCGTAGCGCGCGTACCCTGACGTGCACCTCTCCAAAAATGTAACAACGCGTCAATTCTACGCGGACGCAAGCGCTGTGATTGGTCTGCTCAAACCGCTCCCTCGGGTTTCACATGCTCCCTCTGCGTGCATCAACGCGGACAACGACGCAGAAGTATAAATTAAAACCAATGCGTAGTCTACGGCGTAGAGGCTCCGGCGTAGGTCCGACGCAGAAGTAGAAATCAGCCTTTAATCGCTGGCACGCAAGCAAGCGCGAGTGATGAACTCCGAAACTTAAAAAGGGCACTTTATGACAAATAGGTTGCCGACCCCTGGTCTATATTATATTTATCTATCTGCCTGTCTGTAGGATCTGCTTGTCAGTCTATATAGGATGTATCAGTTTATCCAAACTACATTTTTGCTAATTTGTTCCAACAAAATAAAATGCCAATATCATTGTGCACATATACATATCTGGCGGTATTGTAGGCTACTTATTAATTCCAATATTTAAATGCCAAAATAATGTTTTTGATTTATGTGTTATGACACATTTGCTGTTTTAGTTTGCTTTCCTGTTTCAATATAATAGTCTGTTCCATAGTGACAACTTACCCCTCATAGTGCTGCTATTGGTGCATGTTGGCGTTTGTAAAATGAACTGAATATATATATATATATTTATTTTTTATTTTTTTGTAGTCAAGACTCTAATCTGCCTAAATCGTCCCGGTGAATTATTCAGTGTGACAAGCCCCTTCACCCCTATCCGTGTGTGTGTGTGTGTGTGTGTGTGTGTTGGTGCTGGTGCTGAAGTTGCATTGCAGGGGTGGGACTTCTGCATTCAGGTCTTCATCATGCGCAGAGGAAAACCCAGACACACTTCAGATCTGATCTAAACGCGCGCGCGTCAGATGTGATCGAATCCTGCACGTGCATCTGATGCTGTATTGCGCGTTAATTGATGGATGAAAGTGTGTGTGAGCAGGAGAGGGAGAAACAGACACTGCTGAAGGTAAGAACACACATAAGCGCTTATAATCTCGTGTTTATGAGCGCTCACATATCACGTACATGTCGCGAGTTATCCTATAATAAAATGAATGTGAATATATAAATATATACATATTATCTCATGCATTAATTTATTATTGTGCCATACGTATTTACGTAGTTATCCTGAATTATTGTCATGTAGCCTATTATTTCTGTCTGTTTGTTTCGGTTCGACGGGGAACTGGAAGTTCGGGCCCGTTCACGTGCTGATGCAGTGCGCGTGCCCGCGACTCGGGTGGTTGTCATGGTGATCTTGATGGACCCTCCTCTTATGAGGGCATTAATTTAACCCCCAAGGGCCAAATAAAACACACTGCACCCCCCGTACAACCGCTGCGAAATGAAACACCAGTGTGTTTGTTTTGTGCTGAATGTGCTAGTTTTTTGGTGTTTACATGTCTTTTTTGAGTGTTTTTATGTGCTGTGCACTTTTGTGTCTATTATGTGTTCGCATTCTGTCTGTTGTGCGTCATTTTTGTGTGTCTGAGGTGTTTTGTGCCCTGTTGGACGTCTCTAGGCCATCTGCTTTGTGTTCTGCATGTTGTATGTAGATTTCCTATGCTTTGTGGTGGTTTATATTTTGAGGAGTTCGAGCTGTAATTCCAAAAAAAACGTTTCTTGTGTGTGAATGTGTGTGTGTGTGTGTGTGTGTGTGGACGTGGTAACCACTACATTATGGGGACAAAATGTCCCTCCAAAAGCTGGCTATACCCGAAATCCTTGTTCTTGTAGGGACACTTTTTGGTTCCCATGAGGAAAACTGCTTATAAATCATACTAGTTGTTTTTTGAAAATGTAAAAATAGTTGTTGATTCAGAGTTAGTGTAAGGGGAAAGAATATACAGTTTGTACAGTATGAAAAAAATTATGTCTATGAAGTCCCCACAAAACATTTAAAACACAATGTGTGTGTGTGTGTGTGTGTGTGTGTGTGTGTGTGTGTGTGTGTGTGTGTGTGTGTGTGTGTGTGTGTGTGTGTCTGCTGTGGGTCTTTCATCCTGCAGGCAGCTTCTCCGAGTCGCTCGTGTTTCAGTGAAAGTGTTATTATGAGTCATTCTGGAGATTAAAAGCTTGGTTGATTTATAAGCGTTTGCTTCCTTCAGTCCTGCAGGAGAGTAGCTGACAGTGCAGACTCAAGCTCTCCATTCGTCCACAGCCTCTATTTCATCCACTCTGAATGCAGCGCTGGAAAACAATCATATCTGAATGATTCGTGCCACATGATCGTTTAAAGCATCTTGGTTAGCTCTAGTGATTTAGTTTCGCTGTCACGCAGACGGTTTGGGCCTTTGGTTTGGGCCTTCTGGTGTTTCAGGCCTGTTTGGTGGAGTGGCTTTCAGAAGAAAATCAATTTGCTTTCAAGACTTTTTAGAATCTGTTTAGATGCTTTTTCCAGAATATTTACTTCGAGTTTAGGGGTTTCTGAAAGATATATGATCTTTAAAGGGATAATTCACCCAAAATTCTGTCATTATTGTCTATGATTTTCTTCCATAATTCACAAAAGGAGACAGAATTTATGCAGAATTTTCTCTTTTTACATATATATACAAAAATCTGTTAGTTTTTAAAGGGATAGTTCACCCAAAAATAAAAATTCTGTCATCATTTACTCACCCTCAAGTTGTTCCAAACCCATATGAATTTGTAAGGAAAAATACTATGGAAGTCAATGGGGTCCATCAACTGTTTGGATCTCGACATTCTTCAAAATATCTTCTTTTGTGTCCAGCAGAAGAAATTATTTCATACAGGTTTGGAACGACTTGAGGGTGAGTAAATTATGACAGAATGTTTATTTTTGAACTATTCCTTTAAAGCTCTTTCTGACAAGATTTCTGACTTAATTGCATTTTTTTCAAACTGTTCTTAATTCATGATTGCTCAATATAAAAATAAAAGCTAATTGAGGATTTTAATAAATATAAATAATTCTAAAATAACACTGCATGAGGGTGAGTAAATAAAGACAGAATTTTCATTTTTGGCTGAACTATCCCTTTAAACCTAGACCTTTATGTCTGTAAGATAAAGACTTAAACATCTACGCTACCAATTCAATCTTATTTCACTAATGGCATTTTCATAAAAGGCAAGACACAGCCTACACAACCTAAAAGAAAGAAAGCAAGCTTGGGATTTCTGCTCCATGATTCATTGTTTATCAGGATGAGGGTTTACAGCTCAAGTGAATGTGCCATTTGGGAAATTATTTTGGTATATTGGCTTCAGCGTCCAGACAGTATCACTGTTCCAAAAGTGTGTGTGTGTCCATCTGTGCTCCTGTAGTCATTACAGACTGAGTGTGGGCCGTTACACAAACACACACACACACACATGCGTTTACATAGAGTTGTTAACATTTCTGACAGTGCGACTTCAACACCTATTCATTAGATATTCCGTTTCACACTAGATATGTAAAACCCACAATGCCCTGAATCCCAGCGCTCATAACCCTGCGGATGAGAGCATGTGAGCGCTCAGTTCTCAGATGCTTTAATTGGCCCGTTGTCATATTCTTCTGCAGGAGTCTTCATCTCTTTACCCAGAAGTCTCGGCGTGACTCACATCATATACGCCTCTCACTTTCTCTCTTTTTAGACCTAACTTGACTTTATTTTCATGTCTGAGGTGTCTTTCCCAGGTTTGAAAGGTTGGATCGTTGATGTTTCAGTATCCCTATAACAATTTACAACAGAAACCTTCATTGCTTTTGCCAAAAATACCATAGTAACTGCAGTTACTGTAATAAAACTGTGGTAACTAAATTAAAATGAGAGAAAGATTCTGAAAGCTTATTGTGTCACTTGAAAAACGTACCACAGTATTACTGTAGTACTGTCACGGAATGGGTAGCTGAAAAAGGTGCAAGACAGCAGGGCGAGGCGCTTGGTCAGCGCCGGCAGGGCGAGATGGTTGGGCGGTGCCGGCAGGGCGAGATGCTTGGGCGGTGCCGGCAGGGCAAGACACTTGTGCGGTGCCGGCAGGGCCAGGTGCTTGGGTGATTCAGATGCAGGGTTCACTGGAGGCTTAGGAGGTTCGCCGGCTGCAGGCTTCCCTAGAAGCATTGGTGGTTCGGCAGCAGGCTTCGGCACACCCTCCAGACCCTGTGATTGATCGGAAGCGCTCTTCCTCCTCCGCCTTCGGGGCCGAGTAGGCGCTACAGGCTTCTCAACCTCCACTGGGGGTGCTGCAGGGAAAGTGGACCACTCTAGGACAACCGGTTCTGGAACCACCGAAGTCGAGTCCTCTTGGTCTACCGGACTTGGGACCACCGACGTCGGATCCTTCTGGACCACTGGGCTTGGGACCACAGGGCTTAGTTAAGCACCAGGAGTTTTCCTCATGCGTTGGCGAGGTGGTCTGAAAGTAACTGCCTCTGGGGGTGCTGCAGCTCCTTCAGCCTCCACAGCATTAGAGGCTGATGGGTCCCACCTCTTCTTCCTCCTCCCTCTCCCCGAAGGGGTCATCAGAGGACTGGGGACTTGGCAGCTTGTGAGGTCAGTGGGAGGTGGGCCAAGAGGCGGAAGACCACCCTCCCAGTCTGCATTGGACCCGCATTGGAACTGGTAGGCAAGCTCCTTCACACTGCTCCCCCCTTGCCGAAGCGAAACGATCCTGTCCAGTTTCTCCACCATCGAATAAGCGGAGGGGCAGGGAGATGGAAAAAGGAAGATCCCCATTGTTTGCTGAGTCTTCAGTAGGCTGGTTCGTTCTGTCACGGAATGGGTAGCTGAAAAAGGTGCGAGGACTCAAGTGCAGTAACAATGGGTGATAATTTATTAAGAAAGAAAGAAATAAACAAACACAATCTACAAACAAAGCTCCCTTGTGGGGGAAAAATGAGAACAATAACAGGCAGGGTCAAGAAACGCAAGGAAAACGGACAACGTACCAGCACCGGACTGCAAACACAAGGAGATTAAATAGGGGAACAAACATAAGAGGGTAACGAGGCAGGCAGGTGGGAAAAATTAAACAATAACGAGATAACAAGATGGGCGGGGTTTGACAATTGACAGGAGAGCACATGGCACAAGGAAATAACATGACAGCCATGTGCTCACAACAGAACAGACTAAACACAAACACATGACAAACCAGGAGTGTCACAGCTCTGTCACTAAACCAAGAGAAACCCCAGACAAGGGTGACAGAACTGTGACAAGTACTAATAGTAGTTATATATTATATTTATAAATAATAATACAATTTGTACATGTATCATGGTAATACAATGTTTTTAGACATCTACCATCTATGATGACTAGGCTATGTGGATATGTTAATACCATTGTATTTTTGGATATGTACCATAGTAATTCTATGGTATTTTATTGTTATTTAGACATGGGCCATGTTAATACCACGTTTTTCCGGACATTTGTTTACATGCATCATGGTAATACCAAGTTTTTGGAGGCATTTACCACAGCAATACCATAGTTTATTGGATCAGTACGATGAAGCCATGTGTTTGACACATGGTTCTACCATGTTTTTATTGGATATATGAAAATGTTATAACCATAGGAAACGTATATGTACCATAGTAATTATGTGGCATTTTGATGTTTTTTAGACATGGGCCGTGTGTATACTGTACATTGTTTTTTCTGGACATTATTGCTTACATGCATCATGATAATTTGGTGATTGGTTACATGCACCATGTTTTCTGGGGCATTTACCACAGTAATATCATGATTTCTTGGATAGATATGATAAAGCTTTTTTGTTTTTTACATGTATCATGGTACTACCATGATTTTTATTGGATATGTGCTATGTTAGTACCATGGTTAGTACTGGTATGGTATTTTTGGATATTTACCATAATAATGTTATTTAGACAAGGGCCATGGTAAAACCATTTTTCTGGCCTTTTTCCCCCATGTACCATGATACCATGTTCCTACTACGATATTTTTGGGTATGGTATTCTTTCAATGGTGTATTGTGTATTATGAATATGGCTATAGATCAAAAATATTATAAGACCATTGTCTTACCATCGGAATCCGTCATTTTACCATAGTACAACCACAGTATATTATTTGTAAGGGTTATTATGGTTTGTAATAACAATAACTCTGTTAACTATGGTTACCATGGTAAATTTGTGAATGCCGTATTTATGAATGTCTTGTGTGTTTCAGGTGGCACTATGTCTGTGCAGGGTCAGGATATTTCTGAATATCATCTAAGCGGTAAGCAGTCATCATTCATACGCCTCTAGATTTCATAGTGATTTCAAATGAGTCCCTGTAAGTGAGTTTCTGATTGTGCGTTTGTGTGTGTGTGTCAGTGGTGCTGAACCCGCCTGGCTGGGAAGTGTTTTTGTATGTGTTTGGGTTCCTGGTTCTGTTTGCTGTGGTTATAGTGAATCTGTGGAAATTATATAAATCCGGCTCCTTCCCGACTCCCTCTCCGTTCCCAAACTTTCACTACCGCTACCTGCAGGAGAAATATGGCTCCTCCCACACTGAGGTCAGACAGAAGGTGAGGTCTACAAGGGGTCTGCAGAAAAACTGAGAAAAGGAAATTACCAAATTTATTTTAATAGTAAGAAATAAAAAATATGTATTTTATATTAAAGTTTATTATAAAATCAATGTAGAAATGTGTATACTAATTAATTAACTAATTGTATTAAAAAGGTAAATATATATTATATTATTATTATTATATTATGTAGAAAAAAATTAACAGTAAAAAATATTTATATTATATTTATATTATGATAGAAACCTGGATAGAGTTTTGTAAATAAAATAAATATATATATAATATCTAAAAATAATAATTATATATATATATATATATACTAATTAATAATCTTATTTAAATATTAAAATATAAATATATTTTATATCAATATTAAACATTATATATAATAATTTATGATTTGTTTATATTGTATTATATTAATATATTATTATTAGCACATCATTTTGGGGGGAAATTACAAGATTTATTTAACGGTTATGAAAAAAATCATATTATAATAAAAATGTCGATACAGTTTTGTGAAAAAAATATTTGAAACGTTTTGTTTATATATATATATATATATATATATATATATATATATGTATATATAATACTTATATGAATAATATATATATATATATATATATATATATTATTCATATAAGTATTATAATTTATAAAATATTACACATTTAAATGTACAAACTATTTTCTTAATAATATGATGCTTACTGTTTTTCGTGCAGCGTGTTGCAGCTTCTAACCAGCGGAGGGCGTCCTCTGCGAGCCGAAAGCCGAGTCTCCAGCTGTTGGACACTCCAGATGGTCTTCGGGATCTCGGGACGCTGGAGCTGATGAGCCGAGAGCTGGATCCGAGCGGAAGCACCCTGAATCGCTCCATGTCCTCTGAATCGCTGTGCTCCATCTCTTCCATCGCTCAAACCTTCGGGCACGACTTCACGGTGGGGCAGCTGGAGGTCACGCTGGAGCTGGACACTCGCGCTTCTCTTCTGCTCGTCTCTCTGCACCAGGGGAAAGACCTGCTGGAGAAGGAGGAGGAGAACTTCCCTGGATGCTGCATCACCGTCACGCTGGTCCCTCAGCAGATCAGCCTGGGGGCCACACGGGTATCATAAACATAAGACACCTGTCGTATCATTGATTGTTCTTGCCCCTTTGATATTACAGAGTTTTATAGATGAATCCTATTCAGTGTTAAGCAACAATATCAGTGTTATTTTAGTATTATTCATATACTATTATAATATTTAGCTTTTATTTTTATATTTTCATTTGTAATTTTAATTTTAAGTTTTAAACATGTTTGTTTAGTTTAAATGTTTAGTAATTTTTTTCTATTTAGTTTTTATTTAGTTTTTTAAGTACTTTAACTTCAACTTATTTTATTTCAGTTAGTTTGCCAAGACAACATTTCTAATTTTCATTCACATTTATTGTACATTTATTATCATATACATTATATATATATAGTAAGCATTGTTTAAGATTTAAGTAAAAAAAAATTATTTCAGCTTTATTTCAACGAACAAAAAATATATAAACATTTTTTTAGTTTTATTTAACAATAACAACACCTGTTTCATATGCCAAGAGGTCAGCCAGTCAGAACAGATCTCATTTAAATATAGAAGTCAAGTTTACAAAAAAATCCACTTTAATTCTCAGGTTCATTAAAAGGGTGTAAAATCATCCAGTCACAAGGGTGTAACCATTCATTACGGTCACAAGGGTGTAAAATCATCATGTAAAATGAAATGATCATAACAACTCTAACATTGATTAATATCGTTCTCTTCTGCAGGTCCAGAGAAACGCCTTCACCGTGGTGTTTGACGAGCGCTTTTCTGCTCCGTTGGATTCAGTAAATCTGGATGAGAACAGTCTGCGATTCTCCACCTTCGGTGTGGATTCAGACGAACGGCACATCAGTGCTGGAGTGGCAGAACTTAAACTGTCGGATCTGGACCTTCCGTTCCGGCCGTTTAACGCCTGGCTTTACCTGCAGGACATCAACAAGGTACGTCACACCTGGATGCTTCATTCTGCCTCTGAACTGGAAAAGATTTACGAGTCAATAAATGTCCTCCTATATGTAAAGAATAAATCATTTTGTTCAGAGGATTCAGTTCAAAGAGCTGATTGAGTTTTTCTCCTCAGGCTGTGGACGCTGTCGGCGAGATCCTGTTGTCTCTCAGTTATTTGCCGACTGCTGAGCGTCTCACCGTGGTCATCGCCAAAGCCAAGAACCTGCTCTGGACTAATGGAAAGACCACAGCAGGTGTGAAGCTGAGCGAGATGCTCCTGAAACAGCGCTTGATATTGTGTTAGATGGTATTGTGTGAAAGACGTGTACTGAATGTTGTCTGTTTCCGTGTGAACAGATCCGTTTGTGAAGGTGTACCTGCTTCAGGACGGCAGGAAGATCAGTAAAAAAAAGACGTCCGTAAAAAGGGATGATACCAACCCCATCTTCAATGAGGCTATGATCTTCTCAGTGCCAGCCATCGTCCTGCAGGTGACAACACATACCTATCTATCTATCTATCTATCTATCTATCTATCTATCTATCTATCTATCTATCTATCTATCTGTCTGTCTGTCTGTCTGTCTGTCTGTCTGTCTGTCTGTCTGTCTGTCTGTCTATCTATCTGTCTGTGTCTATCTATCTATCTATCTATCTGTCTGTCTGTCTGTCTATCTATATATCTATCTATCTATCTATCTATCTATCTATCTATCTATCTATCTATATATATGTCTGTCTGCCTGTCTGCCTGTCTGCCTGTCTGTCTGTCGGTCTATCTATCTATCTATCTATCTATCTATCTATCTATCTATCTATCTATCTATCTATCTATCTATCTATCTATCTATCTGTCTGTCTGTCTGTCTGTCTGTCTGTCTGTCTGTCTGTCTGTCTGTCTGTCTGTCTATCCATCCATCCATCCATCCATCCATCCATCCATCCATCCATCCATCCATCCATCCATCCATCCATCCATCCATCCATCCATCCATCCATCCATCCATCCATCCATCCATCCATCCATCCATCCATCCATCCATCCATCCATCTATCTATCTATCTATCTATCTATCTATCTATCTATCTATCTATCTATCTATTATATGTCTGTCTATCAATTGAACTATTATCTGCCTGTCTGTCTATCTGTCTACAGGTTATATTGTTCTATCCTTCTTTTTCAGGATCTCTCTCTGAGAGTGACTGTCGCTGAGAGCACAGAGGACGGCCGTGGTGAAAACGTGGGTCATGTGATCATCGGGCCAGAGGCCAGCGGAATGGGAATAACTCACTGGAACCAGATGCTGGCGACTTTGCGGAAACCAGTTTCAATGTGGCACCCACTCCGGAGGACCTAAGTCCTGACCCCTGACCCCTGACCCCTGACTCCTGTCTGCATGGTGCCTACTGTCTAACTGTCCTAACAGTAAAGACGTTTGAATATAAAGAGAAAATCGTTGCGTCACAGTTGTCCCGAGGGTGGATGGATCTTTAAAGAGAGAAAGAGAGCTAAATCGGCGGCTCAGGATGTCTCATCTGTAAGGGTCTTTGAAATCCAGGTTTTCTAATCCAGGTTAACTTTATTTCTACATATAATAACAGGGTGGCTGGTCTTGTGCTAAAGCCTTTGGGGAGAAATTGCAGTAGCCACATTCTGTTGTAATAAAAAGTACAGCATAAAAAATAACTAAGAAGTTTGGCCATAGGTATTTATTATTATTAATTTTAGAGGTTTGAATGGTCTTATTTTTTCTGCTTAAACATTGTAAAATAACAAATTTAAGACATAACCTTGGGACTGTCTGTCCCTTTTCTCAGGCAAGTGCAATGACACTTATTAGCCTAATATTGGCGCTACTGAGCCAAATCATATATAATAGACACAGCATTGAAGTGCTGTTTTTTTCCTTTTTTAATAATTTCATTTATTTATTTATTTTGACTAATACATTCTACCACTGGGGGCGTGCAAGTACTTTATAAAATCAGTGTTGGGGAAGTTGCTTAAAAAAAAAGTATTTTAATAATTATTACCTCTTATGTTTTGTATTACAATGTGATTCTAGTTATTCTGAACAGTAATAACATTACGCATTAATTAATTCAGTTAACTTCTAAAATCCAAACCTTAACATAGTTTCATGTGGCCAAGTGTTTACGTTCTTCGTCAGATTGCTTGTGCTGTTCTGTGCGGTTGAGGTACGTTTTTGTCAGGGCATAAGTTTGAATTTATAACACTAATGCATATTTCCCATTTCGCAAAAAAAGCCACTCTTTTCTGCCATCCTCACACTTGGTTAGCATGTCAAAATGAAAGAAAGTGCTTTTTGATCAATAGTATATTTGTTGTTGGACCTTAAATATAGTTGTTGAATTAGCCTTAGTACATTAAAATAATATATGTAGCGCAAGTAACTACGAAACAGTAACTGTTACGGGATTACTGAAAAATAAATAGTAATCCCTTACGTTATTTCATCACAGGAACATGTACTTTGTAGTTTTGTACTTTGTAATGCATCACCCCAACACTGCATAAAGTACATACAGTACATTCATATCAAACTGGAATATGTATAAACTAATATCCTTTCACGTTCTCATGAGTTTTCTTCGGCACGAAAGAAAATCTAAAGGTGTTTTAACTGCCGCAATAATCAAAACTTTTGATGACAGAATGTAAAAACTTCATACCAAAATCTGTAAATCACTTCCTACATCGTAAACGCCTCAAATGTTTTGTAGAATGAATAACAGATTTGAGCTTCTTGCAGTGGTGAAGTCGTTTGATTTGATGAAGTGCTGCAAATGCTGATTCAATTTTACTACTAACAATATTTGAAGCTTGTCACCATTAAACTTCATTCTGTGCCAAATTCACCCTAATAGAAGCAATATTCTCATTTGCAGTGTACATCTGATGTTGGTGAACTTTAAAAGATTTAAAGAATGATAAAACAACTTTACAATGCATGCACATGTAATGTAGAACATACTGTAATCAACTGAATTGTTTAAATAAAAATGCTTTATGTGGTTTGTTTCATATGAAGTCAGTTGTTTTGTATGAGATGTGAGAGAAGTAGGCTAGGTATTTGTATTATGTTCAAAAATATGAGTTACAAGTAAATATTAAGGAAAGTTTTAACTTTTTTCTTTTCATTTTTGGCTATTTTGTATATTAATAATTTGTTTTCATTCAGACTAGAGGAAAGAAACATCCTATATACACATTTAAGCGTTAATTACACTATCTATTTTTTTATCCGTAGATTTCAATTGCAATCATATAGATCGGTGATTGCAATACGTATTTTAAAGAAGAATTTTGATCCTGTCCAATGTTCAGATTTCTGTTCTGGAAATGTATGCCAATGAGTGCATATTTAATGCATTTGCTTATTTAAACATTCCATTTCAGAAAACTTTTAATAGCCTACAAATAATTAAACTGATTAGAATTGGGGAAAGTATGGTGATCTATTAGTTAAAAGTTGTACATTCACCTGCAGTGTCTTTCATTAAATGTCACTGTATTTCCGCACCTTCTTATTATTTTCAAGGTGCCATATTTTCGAGCATTAGAAAAAATCTGCTGATGAGACATCGATGACATATTCTGCTATTATGATTGGTCCATCATGGTGAGCGCTGAGAAAAGTAACGTATTTCCCGTGACCACTTCGTTTGCGTTGCTTCAGCTTCGGTCTATGGAATATTTTTCATCTGAATATTAACACCGAAAATATTTAATAAACGTTGAACTAAAATACACACTGGAGAGTTAATTAATATGTGTTAGGAAAGTAAAATGTAGACCCATCTTGCTTGGACAAGAGGCAACTTTCGAACAACGCCCCGCCCATTTAGGTGCTACGTACGTTTCAATGGGTGGAGACAAATAAGATCATATAAGATAAGGCTCCAACTCCAAGAAGTTCAAGTACAAAGAGCAGACCATTACCAGCCTTAATAACTACCAACCGTTAGACAGACCCCGAGTTCGGTGTTTGGATCCACAAAAGTTTTGCATCGCTTTTTGTGTGTCATTCAAGACCTGAATAATGGCAGACAGAGAAAAGGCGACGGATCAGATGAAACTGTGGAAGGAGGGCCGCGGCTCTCAGGTCTGCTGCAGAATTTATTTATCGAATATTGTGTTTTGTTAAAAATAAGTTCAGATTTGTGCATTTAATTGGGTTTTCAGCGTTTCTTTTAATGGGTTATTGTGCATTGGGAAATTGTGCCAAAGGTCGCAAGTGCTGCCATGAAAAAACACGAAAGGGATTTGATTATATCTTCGTGTTGTGATGTGCAAAACGTCTCTATAGAACACTGAATTGTTACGTTGCTTTAAAATTGACTTTACTCTAAAACTATTTTATACTTAAATCTGAAAGAGAGATAATTGTCATGACTGCAGTGATACAAATAATGCGTAGTCTCACTGCAAGAAAACATGTGACTATCAGAGCGTTTTAATCATGAATTTAAGATATTTGTTACTTGTCAAGCATGAATGCAGTAGATACTGTCTAATATTTGTATATATAATTGGATAAAACACTGATCACGCGTACTGAAAATAACATCCCCTGCGGTCTTATTGCATGGTATGTTTTTTGCACAAAAATATAAGGTTTAGTATATAATTTCAGGTAAAATGTCTTCGTAGTTGAAGTGGGTCAACGAAATACTTTAACGGAAGTACTCCCACTCCTCTCTAACGCGATTGGTCAATAACATGAATGACACCTTGCTCAACGAATCACATTTGAGAACGCCTTTTATGTTTTTGAAAGCCAAAGACTTTATATGTTTTATAGTTTTAATTATTTATGTAATAATGTTATTTATTATATGAATGTACATACGTATATTTTATATACAGCCTTAAAGGGACTTTGATATATGCCCCTTTCATTTTTGTTTATTTAACGAGGACACACTCTACTTCTACGAATCTGGGATAGTTGAACTTTATCTTAGATAAGTAGATAAATACCTGTTATGGTTATTTAATCACCATTTTCAGGCCAAATGCCTATAAACTACTATTTATTTTGCCAGTATGTTTTATAAAACTCGTTTAAACTTCAGTGACACACCTCAAATGTATTCATAGTATAAAAATAGATAAATAGAAATAAATTCATATCTAAATATGACGAATATTGATTTAAACGTATTGTCTGTTAAATAATCAGAAAATACATGTTATTTGAGTTTAATAAATAAAATGATTTGGTTTCTTTAGATGTTATTTTAATTAGATCCAGTTTTGCTATTGTCTAATTTTTTGTTTTTTTCTCAGCGGCCAGATGTCCTGACCACTGGAGCCGGAGTCCCGGTTGGGGACAAATTAAACTCAATGACGGCGGGTCCGCGTGGGCCACTGCTGGTCCAGGACGTGGTGTTTACTGATGAAATGGCCCACTTTGACCGAGAGAGGATACCAGAGAGAGTCGTGCACGCTAAAGGAGCAGGTGAGTGTGAACAGAACCATAAAAAGATTTTGTGTTTTTGTGCAGTAAATATAGAGTAAAATGTAATTTATTCCTGTGATGAAAAGCTGTATTTTCAGCATCGTTACTCCAGTCTTCAGTGTAAGTATTAATTTAAGAAAAAAATCTTGCTGACCCCAAACTTTTGAACTGTAGCTTAAGAGGCTGAAATTACATGACTGTGCTGAAATTTGATTGCGAGCTCATAAGAGCTGTGCTCTAATTGGATATGCAATATCAGGACGCTTTAGAGCTTGTATATTATTGGAAAGATAATATGAACTTACAACTAAATCTTTTCTCTGTCTCTTTGCAGGAGCGTTTGGCTACTTCGAAGTGACCCATGACATCACACGCTATTGTAAAGCCAAAGTGTTCGAGCATGTGGGAAAGACGACACCCATCGCTGTTCGCTTTTCCACTGTGGGTACGTTTCTGTATGGGTATTATAATGGTTCTAGTGGGGCCTGGACTCTGTATGTATCGATTGTTATGTTGGGATTAGGAATGCTAGGAAAACGTGTCGTAACAGAAGTCACACTCCGGTCTCTGAAATGGAGCCAAATGGTTTTGTAAGAGGGTAAAGAGCACATGCAGAAACGATGTGATAAAAACTTAAGGCACACTCTCGCTCTCTTGGCTACTCAAAGTAAAAAGTACTACCTTTGTCCCTTGATAAATGTGTATTTGTATCTTTGTAGCTGGTGAGTCTGGGTCGGCAGATACCGTCCGAGATCCTCGAGGATTTGCAGTGAAGTTCTACACCGATGAGGGCAACTGGGATCTTACTGGAAACAACACCCCGATCTTCTTTATCAGGGATGCTCTTCTGGTGAGAGACACAATCCACACACACTCCATTAAGTGCCTTGTCCCAATATTAACAGAATATGTGTGTTCACTGTGCTTGTAGTTTCCGTCCTTCATCCACTCTCAGAAACGAAATCCGCAGACTCACGTGAAGGATCCGGATATGGTTTGGGATTTCTGGGGTTTGCGTCCTGAATCGTTGCACCAGGTACGGCAGCAGAAGCAGGTCACTTTTGTGTTCTCACGTTAATGCAGAAAGTCTCACTCATGCTGATTTATGTGTATGTGCAGGTGTCTTTCCTGTTCAGCGATCGGGGAATTCCGGATGGCCACCGTCATATGAACGGATACGGATCGCACACTTTCAAACTGGTCAACGCTCAGGGGCAGCCGGTGTACTGCAAGTTCCACTATAAGGTCCATACTGTTTGTTTGTGTAAAATCTGCAGCTTGAAGTGACAAAATCACAGCCAATAAGCACAAATTTAATGTTTAATTAGGGCTAGGTGATAATGGTCAAAAATCATTTGATATCGATATTTATTTAATAAATATCGATATATGAATATCGTTTGATATCGATATTTATTTCATACCATTAATGGGAAGGAAATGCATTCAATATGTTTGTTAGACCTTGGAAATGAATGTAACCTATAAGGCCACATTAGTCTCAGTCTCCGACATCTCACCCCCGGACCATTGGCTGAACGTCACACAAAATGCGAAACACTTTGGCAGTTTCAAAGTTGTTATCTGATTGGTTGAGTTCTACAGGATTTATTTTAACTGTCCACCTAGAACCAAAAGCCAAACCCCCTCATGGAAAAAGAAAGTCGTTTTTTTTTTTTTTTAATAAATTGTTTTATTATGTAAAATGAAGAGATTTATCACTTGAAGTTATGATGTCACCCATTTAAGAAACCCTATCACTTGTTATTGTCTTTCAGACTGATCAGGGCATTAAGAATTTGACCGTTGAAGAGGCGGATCGTCTTGCATCCACTGACCCAGATTACTCCATTAGAGATCTGTACAACGCCATCTCCAACGGCAACTTCCCATCCTGGACCTTCTACATCCAGGTCATGACCTTTGAGCAGGCGGAGAACTGGAAGTGGAATCCCTTTGATGTGACTAAGGTACTCTCATCCCAGAATGCACCAGTGGGTCTCAACCTTTCTGACTCTAAGGCCCCCCTTTGTCCAAGACAATATATAGACTACACACATCTGTGCATTATTTTAGTCTCATTTTAGATACTAATGTGTCCATCCTGAGGTCTGGATCTTTATCTCTCAGGTCTGGTCCCATAAGGAATTCCCTCTGATTCCTGTGGGACGCCTTGTGTTGAACCGAAACCCTTTGAACTATTTCGCTGAGGTTGAGCAGCTGGCGTTCGATCCCAGTAACATGCCGCCCGGCATTGAGGCCAGCCCGGACAAGATGCTGCAGGTACATTTTTACTACTATGTCACAAGCAATACCTAGACACATTTCACAGGTTTATTTGCACAGGCTTATGATGCACAAAAAGATGCTTGTATAATATTTTGTTCTTGAGCAAGGCACTTAAGCTCTGGTTCCTCGTAATAAGCGTACTGTAGATTACTTTGGATTAAAGCGTCAATGACTAATCACTAATTACAAGAATCACAAGAATGAATAAATGCTGTAATTACTCAATTCTTTCGCCACAGGGACGTCTTTTCTCCTACCCAGACACACATCGGCATCGGCTCGGAGCTAATTACCTCCAACTCCCCGTCAACTGCCCCTACCGCACCCGTGTGGCAAACTACCAGAGAGACGGCCCCATGTGCATGTACGACAACCAGGGTGAGTTAGATGCATAGCAGAAAAAACACCATGTGTCATACTGGGTTTGGTTTTGAGTAAGAGATGGTATTGGTCTCTTAAAGGTGACTCAGATTAACAGCGCAACATCTGTCTGGAATGATGGAATAGGGCATGTGACCCAAGTGGTATGACGATTTATAAACTTGTTGTGGCACAATGAAATCTGTATTGAAATGTTAAGCAGTTTCTGTCCGGACCTGTAGGGGGAGCTCCGAACTACTTCCCCAACAGCTTCAGTGCTGCCGATACCCAGACGTGCTTCCTTGAGTCGAAATGTCAAGTGTCTCCTGATGTGGGCCGATACAACAGCGCAGACGATGACAATGTGACCCAGGTGTGTTAGCGATCGTGTGCATCTGTGTACGGATAATCCAGCCATCCGCGAGTTATAATATTTCCCCATCTGATCCTTTCCGCAGGTGCGCACGTTCTTCACCGAGGTGCTGAACGAAGCCGAGCGAGAGCGTCTGTGTCAGAATATGGCCGGCCATATGAAAGGAGCTCAACTGTTTATTCAGAAACGCGTGGTATGATTTTAATCTCATGCAAATTATTCAAACTTCTCATTAGCAGCTATTGGGGAACATGCCTAGAAAAAAACAACACGATTCGAGATAATTCGGATGGTTTTTTTGTGATTTTGCAGGTGCAAAACCTGATGTCCGTTCACCCCGATTATGGGACTCGTGTTCAGACTCTCCTGGATAAACACAACGCTGAAGGGAAGAAGGTAGAAAACATTTGATCAGTCTCACAGACATTCATCTGTTCTTTTAGAATGTATCGGGGTGTATACCTAAAACCATTAATTGTTTTTATTTGAAATAAAATAAATGCTTACTAAAATTAATATAAAAAAAATAACTTGATGTACTAAATTAACTGAAACGAAAACTGGAATAAAAATGAATAAACAGACATCTAAAAAAATTACAAAATATTTAACTATTACATTGAAAACGATTTTGTTTTTTAAATAAAAGCTAATTCAAAATTTTTTTTTTTTAAACTATAGTATCTCAACAATATTTAAATGACGCTGGTGTTAATATCATTATTTTCTGTCTTTGTCTCTCCAGAACACTATTCATGTTTATAGTCGCGGTGGAGCGTCTGCTGTGGCTGCAGCCTCTAAGATGTGATTTAAAAGTGCCGCCCCTCTACACACACACACATTCATTCTCTTATAGAGTGTGATATAGAGTCATGATGCTCAACTCATTCCTTGTGTGCTGGAAAAATACAGACATATCTAATATGGCCAATTCACAACACAAGTGGTATTTGCTAATGCTACACTGATTTCATAATCATGATTTATGCCATTAAACCAAATGGGGGCCTTTGATGCATACGCAAGAGCATTGAACTAATCCAAACTTAATCAGCCTCTTTCAGTGTATTTCTGAATTTTGATTGTCTGTGAAATGTAGAATAGACTAAAATAACCTGCGAATGAACACAAATGTTTTAATATAAAGACTGTGTGATGCTTTAGGTTTTTTTTTTGCTCTCTGTATCTTGGCTACTGATGCAGTTTAAAGCTGAATAGGTGAAATGATCTCTTTCCGTCCCTTTTGCCTTAACTGAATATAATTCAGTTGCGTTAACACAAATGTAACAGCTTTTGTCATTTTTGTAATTAATAAATAAGAATATTTGATCTCTATAACTGAGTTGTGGATTCATTTAAAATCTTGGTTGAGCGTTTTCTTTTCACTACATACTAATTTTCCAAAGCCTGAATCTTCATCTTTGTCATTCCTTTAAAATTTTATTCTCAAAAGCATGAGATTTGGAGGGCAAAATGTAATATATGTATAAATGTATGCATTTCAGCTTGTTCATCCCACACAAATATTGTCTGTATGGCTTTGGAAGACTCAAAATATTGCATGATTCTTATTCTGATTTCTTACATTTTTATTTGGAATTTTGGATCTACACAATATTTGATAAATGTTGCTTTTAGAATAAGGCCAGTTAGTGACTCTGATGTTATGAGAACAATTAGATCTCTTAAGTCATCTAGAGCAAAAGATAAATATGGTATGGATGTTGTTATGCTCAAAGAATCTAGTTTGACCCTAATTAAACCTATTAGTAAAGTTATTAATCTTTCAATTTCCCAGGAAAAATTCCCAAGTACGTGGAAGTCACCGATTGTTGTTCCAATACTCAAAAGTGGAGACCCCCTTTCTATTGATAATTATAGGCCAATTAGTATATTACCAACCGTTTCGAAAATTATGGAGAAACTAGTTGCAGAACAGATTAGTAGTTACTTGAGTAGTAGTTCATTTTCAATGCATCCAATGCAGTTTGGTTTTAGAGCAAAATACTCAACGGAAACCGCAAATTGTTTTTTTATAGAAAATATTAAAATTCTCTTAGATAAAGGTGGTGTAGTTGGAGTAGTGTTCCTTGATCTAAAGAAAGCCTTTGACACCGTTAATCATGGAATCCTTATGTCTAAATGAGCTTGTTTTAATTTCTCATCACATACACTTAACTGGATAGAGTCATATCTATCAGATAGACTTCAATGTGTTAGACTACATAATCACCTATCTAATGATCTAGGTATATCAACTGGTGTTCCGCAAGGATCTATCTTGGGTCCAATGCTTTTTGCTATGTATATAAATGATTTTCATCTTTCATGCCCTGGCATTAATATACAAATGTATGCAGACGATACAGTGATTTATATACATGGTAATAGTCTGACACAAGTTGCAAATGAACTTACGGATTCTATGGCTAATGTGTCGTCATGGCTAAAAGAGAACTGCTTGCAACTAAATGTGTTCAAAACAGTATGTATGTTTTTATCTAAGTCTAATAGTATTAATAGGGAGCCTGATGTTTACGTGTCAGGGATGAGGCTGCAGGTAGTGCCACAATATAAATATCTGGGAATACTGATTGACTCTAAACTTACATTTAAAGCTCACGTGAAAAAGGTTTGTAAGCAGGTTAAGTTTAATCTATATAATTTTAGGCTTACTAGAGATAACATGTCATTAGAAGCGGCTAAGATGTTTATGAATTCTATGGTTATTTCTCACATGACTATCTGTTTAACCACCTGGTCTCAGGCGAGTTCAGTGACTCTAAAACCATTAGAGTCCTTATACAAACGTACACTTAAGGTCTTTGATAAGAAATCGGTACATTCTCATCATTGTCCAATAGTGGAAAAATATGATTAAGTATGCTAATATATGCCTGATGTATAAAATTATTTATGGTTTATCTTCTCCCCCTCTTGGTCAGTTATTCGTATTAGAACAACTGATTATCGTTTTACAAGAGGTGCATCAAGACAAGACTGTATCATACCGCTTAGACGAAGTAAATTTAGCCAGTCTGCCTTTTCTGTCAAAGCTGCACAAGAATGGAATAGTATTCCGACAACTATAAGAGATCTAGACACATATGCTTTATTTAGGGTTCAATTGAAAAAGTGGTTAATCAGTACTCAGATTTGTCAACATTAGAATCTCATATCGGCTAGCCATCCTATTATTGTTTCTATTTGCTTGATTGTTTTAATTGATCAAAAACTGTTTAAATAGCTTTTTATGGTATTGTGTAATTATTAAAATTTCTATTATGTATTCTTAATCATTTTTTCTTTAGGTTGACTTGTAGCATATTGTCCAGGGACTACGGATGAAAAATAGCCTTTGGCTAATTCTGGTACATTTACAGAAATGTTTTATTAATGTACAATGTCCCTGTCAAACTAAAAAAAAAAAAAAAAAAAGCCTTTTTTTTTTTTTATTTTTTTTTTTTATAGAGGTTCCGTACTTTCAGTAAATTACTGCTTTTGAGTGAACTTCACCTTTAAATGCCTTGCTCTTTCCAGTAGGAGGCGCCACTTCCTTACACAGGATCCCCAGATCCTGGAACTTCCTAACAGTGTGGTGACCAAAATAAACATCACTTGAATGATGATTAAAAAAAATGTTTAGCTTGCAGCACACATGCTTCCTAAACATAAGTGCTTTGGTGTTCCAATGAGGATGCTTGCGTCCCATCCCCATTTCTATCCCCCAAAAACCCTTTGAGTCTGTAGGCTCCTTTTTTTTTTCTTTTTTTTTTTTATGAAATGAATGAAAGGCTCTTAAATACCCCTGAAAAACTGGAATGATTCAGAAATAGTAAAAATAATAGTGTATTTATTTTAAATGTATATTTTGAATTTTTAAAAATACCCATAGTTTTAATTGTGCGTTTTTTGACAAACCTAGAGATTTTCTCGAAATGGATACATGTATAGAAGCAGCACCCTGCCCTGTTCTCTCTAGCAACAACCACATAATGAATGACCTTTCTCTCTCTCTCTCTGACTCCACCCATATGCAGTGCTGTATAAGTAGTGTCCCGATCTTTCTCCTCAGTAATTCCTCTTCAGATTCTTCCAGGAGTTTTGACCCCTGACCTCCGAGGATGGATAACGCCACATACAGCTACGTGAACGACTGCACTCCGCTCACTAACTGTAAGTCCGGCCGCAAGGCTGGCGGCTCCACGGTGGTCAACATGAGCCAAGCGGGCAAGAAGCCACCAAACGACTACCTGGTCTGGTCACTCTGTAACACTCTTTATGTCAACTTCTGCTGTCTGGGATTCATGGCTCTGATCTACTCCATCAAGGTGAGCTCCAACACCAAATGTCTTTGTGTGGCTTTAACTTCTTCAGAAATATTCCTGGATGTCACATGATGGACCATCAAAGTTCTTAATTGGAACCAAACATGGTTTTACAGCCCAATGCCATAGAAGAACCTCTAGTTTAGAAAAAGATTATCTACTGGTGCTTTAAACCAAAACGCCTATCTGAAGAACCGATAATGCAACATCCAGAACTTTTTAATCTCCAAAGAACCATAAAGTGACGCCATAGAAAACTATTTTGGGTTCCTCAAAGAACCTTTCAGTGAACAGTTTTTAAAGGTAACATTTTTTCTTAGTGTGAAGAACATTTTATTTAATCTTACATTTTCCAAAAATACCTTTTTGTGAACTTTAAAGTTCCATACATGTTAAAGAACCATTGATGGCAATAAAGGTCCTTTATTTTTAAGAGTGCTGAGAATGACCTAATGCAAGGAACCATTTAAGAACCTTGATTTGAGTTCATGTGCTAAAACAAGACTGTCCGAGACTCTCATTTCCGTTCTCTGTGTGTTTGTGTTTTCAGGCTCGAGACCAGAAGACCTTGGGCGACTTGCGTGCAGCACAGGAATGCTCAGACAAGGCGAAGTGGTACAACATTCTGGCATCGGGCTGGAATCTCTTGATTCCGCTGCTGTTGGTGGGTCTGCTGGTCCTGCTCCTGGTTCATCTGGGAAGCTCAGAGGGAGCGTTTGATTTCTTCGGTGAAGATGGATTTCAGAGTTTCATGAAGCTCTTCAGCAGGTAGACCGAGCGACTCAAGCAATCCCACCACCAAAAGCTCCTGCAAACCTTCTGGACAGTTCAAGCTCTCTTCCCTTTATCAGCATGATATTTTCTTTGGCTGTGTGATGAATTTATTATAATTTAGATTTGTTTTTCATAATTAATGTCAATGTACTGTATATCTATCCCACAATTCTATTTTATGAAGTTAATTTGGCTTAACTGTATTTAATAAAATATTTAATGTCCTCAGTATTTTTCCACATGCGTCTCCTTAAACAGATATCTATCAACAGTGGGATTAAATAAGTACATTAGCGATGTTTCGACGACAAAAAAGGTCCATTGCCAATCGTGTAGCGATATAACGCACAGCACGTCGCTTTCAAACCAAGCAGCGCGGCGAATTTGCGTTACCAATGACTGGATTTCGCCCGCGAAATTTCGCCAAGCAATGCGATATTTCAGCGAAATTTCGAAGGCAAAGAGATCCAATTTCAATAGTGTAGCGAATAAATAATAAACACCTCGGCTCGCACAAAAGACCAAGCACCGTTGTTAAATGTGGCTGCTTCACCTTCAGTTATATTTGATTCACGAACAAATTATTATTTTGATGCGGTTCTATTTAATAATTCAAATGTTGGCCTATATTGTGCTAAATATCATGTAAACTTATGATGAGGTTGGTGACGGCCAAAAATAGTGCAAAATCTGTGTAATTTAAGTAAAAAGTTAATCCTAAACAACAAAATATTTATTTTATTACCAAAAAAGACTCCCACTAAGCTGATTTGCTGGTCTTCCAGTCTGGTCATGCTTGTCTTTTTGCTGGTTTTAAAGGGGTTTTGGTCACTTTTCAACTGAGACGCCATCTTAAACCAACTGAGACCAGCTTGACCTGGTTATGAAGATCATGGCTGGTTTTAAGCTGTTTTCTTTTCATCAGGGAAGTTAATTGGTTATGAAGAGCAGGTTAACATGAATTCTTTGTAGTTTGTGTTTCAGGGAGACTGAAGGGGTGCTGTGGTTTAGTTCTCATGCGTCTCTGTAATGTTGGACTGTGCCGCCTGTGCTTACAGCTGTGACCCCTCCCAGCTCTACTGGTATTTTTATCATTTAAATGACAGAGCTGTTTGCCAAACTTCACTCCCCTTCTATTTCAGTCGGTATACAGAGTGGACACAGATGTGCAGGGACTCGATTAAAGAGCAGTTAACACACACCCTCATGTAGACCTTCTGTCTATTTCTCATCTGTGTGGATTCTTGCTGATATCTTGGTTTAAATATTATAGTATACATAGGCCACACAGTGTATATGTGACTATTTGGGAAACTTTGACGGTCGCACATATGCTATTCTGTGTATCTCATCTCAGCAACAGAAAAACACGGTAAAGAAAACATTTAATCACTGAATGGTGCAACCATTAATCAAAGCTCTATTCTGTTTACATGTAATGTAGACTTTTTTGATAAATGAGATCAAATGTTCTTTTATTTTAAATATGTTAAAATAAACAATTGTTCTAAAATTGATCTGGCAATATGCCACAATTAAGATGTTGTTAGAAGGTTTGATAATTAACCGGCAAACAAATAGGATTGGTTAAACCCTAAGAACACTTATTGGTCACCGAAATGGAATAAGAATGAGAATTTGTAATGGGATGATCAGCTGGCATCTCGGCTTTGTTGTTTTGTCCAATAAAGTCTAATATATTTAGCATCTGGAACTTCTTTCGAGAGATTTTTTGAAAAAGAGGGAAAGATTTCATTATTCCACGACACTATCAATTAAATCTCAGAGGTCTTTGGTGTTCAGATGCAGATTTAAGATAACATACGTAAAATATATAGCATCATCATGCTATAATTGCTTTAATAAACAGACATGTTAGGGTGAATCTCACAAAACATGTCAAGGACATTTTATATATATATATATATATATATATATATATATATATATATATATATATATAATATTAGTATATATTATTGAACATATAAAAGGTACTGATTGGACATTAAGCAGGAAAACTGAGGCCAACATAACCTTATGAAAACCCAAAAAGCTATATATCACAGAATGGTACGAAGAAGGCATTTAGGAAACATTGAAAGGTACACTTATGCCCTAAATGCCCTGTTCTGATTACGTGTGATGTATGCTTCCTTGAGAAAATGGGATTAAAATGTTCTTTAAAAAAATAGAACAGGTGGCAGTTTCAGATAACTGGAAACATGCCCATTGGATGTGTGATGATGATAACAGACTGGTATAAGAATGAGATTTTGCATTGAGGAGATCAAATCCCGGATTTGTTGCTTTGTTCAATAAAGTCTAATCTTTTGGGATTTTAGAACAATTAATCTGAGAGATTAAAGAGAGATTAGAAGTTTTAAAAGACCTTGCGGTTTCCACTATAGTATTTCATGCCAAACCTGAAAGAATTTTTTTTAAATATGACAATTAAGCAATTTTGTCCTCTTCATTTTGATTACTTGTAAATGTCATTGTCATTAGTGTACACACACACACACACACACACACAAAATTGAAATAAAATTTGATTTTATACATTTAAAATTATACACACAATTGTAGTGTATATGAAACTGAACTGTCATAAAAAAATCAATAGGCTACTTAAGTGAAAGATTTTAATATGATATTTAACATTTATAATTCTATCAATGTTTTTTTTCTTTCTTTTTTTTTGGGGGGGGGGGGGTCATTACAGTAAAAAAGCTCAATATATTTCATTAATTATAATTTAATAAATAACTGTACTGTATTTTTTTTCGTGTATAATTGACAATTTGTTTCAGCATTTCAACGTTTTGTAAAACAACGTGCATGCTAATATGTCCAAATCCAGAAAGGAATGATTTGAAACTTGTGAGTAGTCATTTAGCAGCACATAAGCAGTCATTTAGACACATTCATCCGAGGCTATTTACAGTGCGCTTATTACAGGGCCAGTCCTTCTGCAGAACCCCGAGAGCACGGCAGTGATAGCCTCGATCTGTGGGATGATGCCCGTGTGTTCTTCTGAAACTGAGTCTCTTAGATTGAGTTGCAGCTTCTGTTTTCTTGCTGTCTGTTTTGTCTTCATTAGAGTTGCAGTGGGATTCATCTGCTTTCAGCAGGAGGGGTTTTAGCTTTTAGCTGCCGTGGTGAGCACAACCACATTAGGGAGGATCACACACATAAACACCCACAAACTGAAATTACCCTCTGGAGAGAGCAGACGTCTATATGCAGCTGATCTGAGAGGACTGACGGATAATCTTGCCCTTCCGCCTGGTTTCAGGCTCTATAATGAAGCTCGGTAGTTTCTGGGTGGCTTTCAGCTCCCACCCAGTTTTAATAACAGGTAAGACAGCGGACTTGGTATATTTGTTATCAGTTTGGACAGACCAAGGTCTAAAAGTTTCTGTTAGGCACGTAGCCTAACTCTTTAAAAAAAAGTTATGGGGTACCCAGGGGCGCTGCTGGGGGGGGGGGGGGATAGGACGATTCTAAGGGCCGACGCACTTTAATGGAATGGGCCCAAAATTTCTAGCGGCGCCCCTGGGGGTGCCATGGCACTGAATGATTTGATATTGTTGTACACACACATAGGCCTGCTAATAAAGTGTAGCCTACACCTTTAATAAGTCTCTGGATAGAACGATAAATAAAGAGTCAATAAATGTACGTTAACCTCTAGCGGCTAACCAAACGTGCAAATAAATCTCTTACAAAAAGTAAGAGATTTTTTTGTAAACCCCCCCCCCCCCCCCTTACAGGCTACCTTCGGATTACTCTAAATTACAATATAAATACCGTGATGGTACGTTTCAAAAGACCATGTTACATGTATCCATGTGGTAGCGCCTTAGTATCACTGTTGCCAACTAATTTTCAGGGGAAGTTGCTAAAGGCAGATTGATTTGTTGCTAAAAATTGTTAAATGACGTTGTCGTCATTGCGCTATGACCTAATTTTGTAATCGTAAAATTCATAATTATAAAATTACCATTATGTAATACGTAGATATTATCTGAAATGCTGATTTAGATTTGTTTGTAAAAGATTATATATATATATATATATATATATATATATATATATATATATATATATATATATATATATATATATATATATATATTATATATATTTTTTCATATATATATATATATATATATATATATATTTCTTATATATACATATATATAGGCCTATATATATGCCCGCAGCCTCTGTGCCTGGCTATATAGACCTTATGTAGCCCCGCCCCTGCGCTCGTTGTATTTTGTCTTCCGGTTTTCACAGCGATTTACACATTTCCACAGCGAATGAACCGCTCAGTCTATTTCGCTAGCTTGTACGCGTGTTGTTTGGATTAGAGTCACTTTCCAAAAGTTACTAAAAGTTGCCAAATAAATTTAAAAAATTGCTAAATTTGTTGCTAGGTGCTTTTTGAAAAAAAAGTTGCTAGGGTAATCTAAAAAGTTGCTAAATCTAGCTAAATTGGCAACACTGCTTAGTATTCTGTAAGTACCAGCAGATGGCGCTGTATGGTGGTCATTTTTTTCATGTATTAGAGCAGAATTCATGTTTAGAGAGCATAAGAAGCAAATGTAAAAAAAAAAATAACCTTTTTGAAAAAAATATATTTTATTCATATGCTCTTTCCACTGTGGACACCAGGACTCAGTTGTTTAAAAAAAAACAAAAAAACATAAAATGACATGTAAAGGCAAAAACAATGGGATTTTTTCACCAATCAATTTTTAGGTTTCAGGATTTTTTTAACCATACTTTGTAAAAAAAAAAATGTTATGAATGAACTGATTTACCCTTTTACTTTATACAATCATGTATGTCATGTATGAAATGCCCTGTTTTGGAACATAAAATCATATTTTGATTATAGAAACCCCATAACATTTTCCTGAGTTGTTGATTTGTGACAAACAATTTGAAAATTAATCCGATTTAAATGATAATTACAAAATATTCTCATATTTCCTTAAGAGAGCTAAATTTGATCACTAAATGTATGTCAGTCATTTTTAAAGACCTATGAGAAGTTGCTGTCAAGGTGAAACCACCAAACATTTGTTTACAGGACATCCAGACTTAAAACTGTGAGAAATTCACTAAAATATAATGTCCACTACAGTGGAAAAAAGTCACAAAGTTTGAATTAGGTTTTTTTTTTTTTTTACAGTTACACTAACTACTAAAGAAAAGCATTATATGCATAATGTTGTTTGAACAACTTTATGTAGGCTAATTCATCTGTTCATTTTATTTTACCACACAGGTCACCCGAGAGCAAATCGTTAATTACACGGACACAAGAGTTTTCCCAAGACGGGTCATTCGGTCAGCTGGTGAGTTACTAATTCATAAATGCTGTTTCATGACGTGTGTCAACATTCTGACATCACAGACGTGCTTGAGCACAGTGTGTCAGCTGGTGCTCCACACACTCGCTGGCCCCTCCCCCTGGTGGATGTGGTTGGCCAGCTGGTGTCCATGGAGACGCAGCTGTGGAGTGGCTGAGAAACACTGGAGACCCTGACACTCATGCGGGACGACATCTGCCCTGTCATTTCACAATGTCCACAGATCCAGATATGGTTATATACACAAGCACTTTTCACGAATATCATACATTTCAGTTTCCTATGATTTTTAAAAATATATATTTTAATGCTCAATTCATGTCAAACTATTATGAAACATCAAATTAACCTATAATGAAAAGTTACTGTTAAACACATTAAGTGTCTGTATGCCAATTCTCACATCAGAGGTCTTGACTTTCTCAACTTTATCATACGATGTCAACATTTTGAAATAATCTGTAGAATTAATAGTCAGTAGGCCTACATTGCAGTTAAAATCTGGGTTACACTTTGTTTTAAGGTTTTTGTGTTACAGTGTAATATTTATTTATTTAAG
The DNA here is from genome assembly GCA_026230005.1 of Gila orcuttii. Classification (NCBI taxonomy): domain Eukaryota; kingdom Metazoa; phylum Chordata; class Actinopteri; order Cypriniformes; family Leuciscidae; genus Gila; species Gila orcuttii. The sequence goes on from JAPDVR010000025.1 coordinate 7,116,906, forward strand.
TACTGGGTTATTATAATAAACTACATGAACTTACTAGAGTTATGGGTTAGGTTTGGGGTGTAATTATGCACATAGTAATTACTATAGTAACTACATGTAACCTGTAACAAGGACACTGTCAAATAAAGTGTTATCAAAATCTGTTTTCAATTATTAATTACTTGTAATTATGCTTTCTTTTGACATAATCCGTGTTGACTTAATATTATATTCATTCTATTTTAATCAATTAATATATTTAATTACTCCCAGAAATAAAAGAAAAGTATTAGTTAATATGCAACCCACAATTTTGTTACATAAAATGTAACAATTCTTAAAATTGTGACACCCAAGAAATAATTATAAATAAATAATTATTTGGACTCTTTCTACTGCAAGGTGGGAAAACAAATAATTTCATTAAATTTTCTCAATTTTTACAAATAATTGTAATTCTTCAAACATTCATGTTATTTAAAGAAAACACAATCAAAATATTTTTTTTCAATTTATGGCAAAATAGGTTTATTATCAATATCAATTGCTACAAAACAACATTTTAACCCCTACTGAATAATAGTTTAATTTAGGCTAAATTTGCAAACCTGTAACTTGCAATCTTGTCATCCATTCTCTATATTTTTATTGCATTTTAGTTTGTAAATTGCATTTAATCTGGTTAAAATACTCTGATATTTAAATGAAGTTTGATTGATGTGCATTTCCCCCACCCCCATATTCAGTGCATGATTGATGTGGACTTTTCAACGGTTTCGTCTCAATCTGTTACATTTGGTCCCCCCCCCCCCCCCCAACCACCCACACACACACACACACACACACACACACACACAAGAAACCACATCATTTAAAAGTAATTGGACTCAGATGGTCCTTCCTGTTCCATTAAAGTCATGGTTGGTTATTTTATCTTGTTTATACAGGTAAGTCTTTTGTAGTTTAAGTACTTTGTCAATTTGAAGAGAGCTTTGAAATTTGAAGTTAAGCAAATACAGTCAGAAACTTTGGTCTCGGATTAGGAACTTTGAAAAACAACTGAGATTTGGAGACAACAAATAATAATGTTTGCTGTCTGACAGTGAAGATGGGCTCTCTCTGTCATACAGATGTTAAACACGCATGAATATTAAGGAGATCACCGGCGAGTGTCTTGTGTTTGTATGCAGACACGCGCCATTCCTACGCGCGCGCTCCAGCAGGTGTTCGCGCGCGGGGAGCTGTGGGAGGAGCGCGCGGGTCACAGAGATTTACTTCGGACTAATTTGCAGGTCAAAGCGAGGCGGCACGCTCTTCATCCTTTCTTTTCATCTCTCCCGCTCTCCTTCATCTCTCCCGCTCGTTTTCGCCCCGCTTTTCTTCTGCCTATGTGGTCTTGAAAACATTCCCTCCCTCTCTCCCTCCCCCACTGCGTTTTCTTTCTTTTATGTGTGCTTGCAAAGGCAAATTGAACAAACCCTTAATCTGAGTATTAGGCTAAATATTGACTGGCTACAGACATTAATGATACCTTCAATCGCGAGGCTTGTGTTACATGTTAACTTAGTTAGAAAGGATTTTTTTTTACATGAAAAATAGGCAAACTATTTTTAATGATACCAATACATATTCCAGTTTCAATTGTTTTTAAATTATTTATTTTTTTATAATAGAAAATGTTTAGATTATTTTTTATAGAAATGTTTGATTATTTTTTTTAACCGAAACGTTTGCAAACATGTTTTTTCATAAACATATTGTTTAAATTGATAATAGTGAGCTCAATTTCACTTTCCATCATTTTAGACTAAATAAAAAAGCCAGTTCATCAATTACATCATCTTTGGGGAAGTTACATAATAAGCAAGTATCTGTTTGTCTCTCACTTAAACATATTCAATCATATTATATAAAAATTAAAGAAATCAATATATTGACATTTGATGGGGGGCATTATTTAAGGTATGAACTGAGCAATGACTGACATTGGTTAACAATTTACAATAAGGTTTCATCTGTTAACATTAGTTAATGTATTAACTAACATGAACTAACAATGAGCAATACATTTGTTACTTTAATTGTTTGTTCATGTTAGTTCACAGTGCATTAACTAATGTTAACAAGTAGAACTATTGATTTTAATAACGTATTAAATGTTTACATTAAAATGAACTAAGATTAATACATAGCTTTAGAAGAATTGTTCATTCTTATTTCATGTTAACTAATCTAGTTAATGTTAACTAATGGAACCTTATTGTAAAGTGTTACTGACTTTAGCTTTATTTCAGTTTCATTTTCTGTTCCTATAAGCTTAACCAGGTAAAATTATTAATTTATTAATTACAAAGCTGTAATGGTACATCATTAAAATGACCCAAATAATAATGTTATAGCAATTTGTGTTCCTTAAGTTACTAGATGTTTTGTAAGACTATAGTTGTGATCATCTAGACCCCATTCAACAGTGTATGGAGTGTATTTGTTTCTGTAAAGGTTTAGATAACAGTAGCCTGTTATTTGAACTATTACAACTTTAACATGCATGGAAGAAAAATAAATAAATCACAAACTGTATGGGATGCAACATACATTTATATATACACATTTATTAAAGCAACATCTTTACAATAGTGAAAAATATGGCTCAGGATCATTAAGAAAAGATACATTTTTCAACCACTTACGTATAACCTACTTGAAATATAAAAAGTGGATAAAATAAATAAATAACTTAAGCCGTTACAAAATATATATACACTGATATATATTAGTCAACAATAAATAGGGTTACTTATCCTGACTTTAATTTAAAGTTACTTATCAGTTGCACACTGTAAAGAGCAACCAGCACTGCTCCTATAATTAAACCGAACATAAATAAGATTCCAGAATCACATTATCACGTAATAACGTGGGTCAAGCTCTGATACGTCATTGCTTCCGGCCTTTTCCCGCCACCACGGACTGCTGCGCCTTTTTCCTTCAGAGGACGCGTTTTCACTCCATGTTTCTGCTTTCCTTGTGGACCCGGTCCGTTTTCTTTCGCTTTCCATAAAAATCTACAAGAAAACAAATTCACAAGATTAATACCGTGAACAATTTTACATGACTATTATGAGTGGTATTCATCATCATCATTGGTCGGGTACCCTGGTATGGAGCTCGACAATACGTTTCCACAATTCTCTATTCTTGGCGATGCTGACGATCACTTTTTTCTGGTATTAATGTTACAGTAGTAATAATAATAATAAGTAATAATAGTCCAGTATTGTTTACCTGTAATGCGCAGGTCTGTGAGTCTCTTCGTCTGGAGGCGAGCGACTGTTTTACGAGATGATTTTCTTCGGTTAACGTTACACATGGCTGTATTTTTCAAAACTTTCATTGAACGACTCCCACATTTTGAGGCATGGGCGATTTTTTCTGTCGTGGGGAAGTCCACAAATGGTCTCTTTGACACAATAGTCTTTTCTCTGTAAAATTCCGGACAGTCCTCAGCTGGACTTTCCTCCCATTTTAAACCCCCGATCAGCGGCTGTCCTTCACTGAAATTGAAGTTCCATCTCATCTGATCTCGGCGAGATATTTCGCGAAGTTTGGATGTCAGCTCTCGCTTCAGCTCGTCGTGATCCACGGGTCCGAACAGATTTCTGCATGTTCCCGTGTGCTTCAGTTGAGGAAGAGTCTCTACGTTCCTCCGAGGGACAGTTTCCGTTGAAGAGGCCAGTCTTTCCCCGGCGATGGTGGAGAGCAGGATGGTAGACATCGTTGATAGTTCCCAGATCCTGAATAAAACGGGTCAAATAGGTGTGAAAATCCCTGAGAGCAAGAAAAGTCAGTGTGAATTACACCACACGTCGTTATGAATCGTGAAATTCCAGATCTGGCCGTGATTTAATCTCGTCAGATTTAAAGTCCTGCGCCTCAGCAGTGTAAAACCACATGCTCCGCTCCCATTGGTCAAATCCTCTACCCCTTTGGCTTTGTTGTTGGACCCGCCTCTACCCGGCTGTGATTGGTTAGACCCGCCTCTACCCGGCTGTGATTGGTTAGACCCGCCTCTACTCGGCTGTGATTGGTTAGACCCGCATACATTCGCATATAATTGGTTGTATCCCGTTGCCTTCCCCCCACTCGCTCACATTGCACCACATACAGTAAAATGAGTTAGATTAATGACAACAGTCTAATTAAAAAGTAATTATAATGCATGTTGGATGCATCCCGTTAATATATATATAGCTATTAAAGGGTTAGTTCACTCAAAAATAAAAATCCCATAATTTACTCACCCGCCATAATTTACTCAATGGCATAATTTACTTAAGCCATCCTAGGTTTATAATATTAATGGGCAAATCCTATTGTTTTTGCCTATACATGTAAATTCATGTCTCTTGTAGTGGCGTCCACTACAGAGGACATAGCATAACATATGAATAAAATATCATTTGTCAAAAATATATATTTTTATACCATTTATTTCTTATGCTCTAATGTGATAACATGAAAAATACTAAATTCAAAAAACTTTTTTTTTCTAGGTCTCAGGAGGATATTTAAAATGATCCTGGCTCTTACAAGCTTTATAATGGGAGTTAATAGTGACTGAGATTTTGAAGCCCAAAACAAGGACATCCATCCATCATAAAAGTAATCCATACGACTGCAGTGGGTTAATAAAGAGCTTCTGATGTGAAGGGATGCGTTTTTGTAAGAAAAATATCCATATTTATAACTTTATAAACTATCATCACTGACTTCCGGCAACGGCCGAATGTGTCTCTGGTCTAGTTCCCGCGGAATAGTGACCTCTGACCCAACGCATGACGTCGAAAAGAGCAAAACCAGAGAATGTCTAATAAGGGCAAAACTAAACACCAGTCATGAATTAGAAGTCTAAAATGAGAATTTTTAAAGAGAAATGTCGGAGGAGCTCGAGTTTGTTGCCCAGCCCTATTTGTTTGAACCGCGAGAAGCGTCTATTCTCACTAAGCTCACTACTCATACTTCATGCGTCGGGTTAAGAAGAGTGTGTAAAGTTAGATGTAAATAGCTTATTTTTAAAGAATATTTTGTGTTAAATGTTAATCATATTAACATTTGATTGGAAATTACATAGAATAAAACTATTATGTTCAAGTTATATTTTTCTCAATTTTTAAGATTTTTCTCAGAAAATTGCCTTAAATTTAATTTAAGCACATTCTTCACTGACACTGAGGACACTGGGATGAATAAAACTAAACTGATGGCAAACAAGTATTTAAATTATTATTTTATTAATATGAATCATTTTAATTTTGAAATGATTTTTAAGACATAATAATCCGTATTTTTAAGATTAGTTTTCAAATTTTAATACTAAAATGTGGGCAGGGGACAATAAAAAAAAAGGCTACAAAGGATTCAAAAGTAGCAACAATAAATCAGTGTTTTATACACATTTTTATATATTATTATATAATTATAAACTTTTTATAGTGATAGTTTAAAAGTATAAACATTCAAACTCAGTGTTAATGTGACCTTCACATAACAAAAAGAAAAGGATCTGTTAAAAATCAACCGAGAAATCGTTTCTGTTCGGTAGTTGCGCTTTGTGAAGAGTACAACAGCGCCCCCTTTTGATCACAGTATAGTATTACGTTAAATAAACTTCGAGGTAAATCTTGACAAGATCAGATATGTTTATGACCTTGGTAACTGCTGGCTTCAATAATCATATGTCTTATTGGACATATGTGTCCGAATTTGCGTTTAACAAATACACACAAGTACCCTGAATTCTCAGTCCAATCTTGCTCTACAACAAGCAAGTTTGATCAGCTATATGAGCTGCAGCCAGTCCTAATAATAATAATAATACAATGCATCACATACAACTCTAAATAAGAGCTTTACTGAGAACCACTGACATGTTTAGACTGGCTATAAGTTCTGTATTTGTGCTTGAGTTGCACAAATATGTTGTGCAACATATTTCAGAGTTGTATGCTAAAGCAGGGCATAATGTGTTTTACATAAACAGACTGCTTACATAATGTATGACAATTATCCCAGTGTTACCTATTGCTTTTAAAGCTACTGGTTTAATGTACTTATACTGGGTGATGCAAGTGTGCCAGACATCATGTTTCCTGTAATCATGTGACATACCTTCTTATGGTTATGTAAACCTTTCCACCGCACACGTAATCTGTCATCCTACGTGTAAACCTGGAACAGTTTGTTTATTTGAAAGATTGTTTGTGCTCTCATGCTTATATAAAGCCTTTGTTAATAAATAGATAGTATTTGATATTACAACTGTCACATTGCAGCTTCATTAAATGCATTATACATAAACAATAAATAATAAACACACACTGGTGTGTTTATAACTGTTTGTGGCTGCATAACAGAGTGCCCTTCATATTTGTGCACATGGTTTGATGACCAAAAACACAAATGTGTGACGCCGCCTATGGCATGAGCGGAAATGACGCCATGCCGCGCGACCTTATGATGATGGTTATATTTTTCTGAAGTGCATGTCACTATAGGACCGCGTGCATCTGCTGCAGTCTGTAATATCGTTGGATGATGCGCCTCCGTAGCGTTCATATATAAAGCTTGAAGACGTTATTTTCCTCCTGGTTCTTAAAGCTTCGTATCTACGAACGACTGTTGATCCGGTTAATGCGCTCGCGCTCCGTTACCGGCCAGTGGCGGGACGCGCGCGAGCTCTTGTGACTTACTGTGATTTTAGTTATTTTATGTCTTATTTCAGCCCGGTTTAAATCTCCGCACAAGTATGCTTGTTTAGGTAGTTCAGGGGGAGTATTTGTTTGTTTAAGTTATTTATTGAGTTGTTGTGATTTATATAGGTTGAGTTAGTTCAGGAATATCTCAGCGTTCGTGTATAGGATTTGGGTTAGTTAGGACTGAGTAATTGTTGTTTTTAATATCAGGTGTGTTATTCAAGGTTAGTTTGGTTGTAAGTCACAGCATTGGTAGGTTGGGTTAGGGGTCAGTTCAGCACAGGTCTGTTGGGTTTCGTCCAGTTTGAATTGACAGGTCTGTTGGGACAGCCTATTGCTTTAAGTTCAGGTTGGACATTATAGATGTGTTGTGTTAGGGTAAGTTTGGTTCATGTGTGTTGGATTTAGTTGTAATTGAAATCACAGGTGGGTTGGGTTTGGTTTAGTTTATTCCAGGTTTAGTTTAAACTAGAGGTGTATCTCTGTGCCGTTATGGCTAAAGGTGAGTGGAAGAGGTCAGGCACAGATGATCTCCAGTTAACCGGCCGCTCTGAGTGTGAAGTGTTCGATGATGGAACCAACACGTTCTTCTGGTGAGTTAACATCTCTTAATATGTTATGATAGTTGATGATGGTTTATTTGCTGATTATGCTCTTAGATTTCAGTGTCTTTCTGTAGTTTCCCGCTGTGTGAGTGTTATATATTGTATGTTGTGTGTCCAGAGGCTGTTCAGTAGTATTACAGCTTTGCTCGGCTTTTCTCTCTTCTGCCATCTCAGCAGAATGACATCTCCATCCATTAAAGGCTTTGAGATGGACAGATGCTGTTGAAGACACTCTTTCTCACTTATAGTTTTGCATTCATTTTTTGTCTTTGTTTTGTTTCATAACATATTTACAGAACTAGAGATGCCCCGAAATGAGAATTATGGGCCGAAACCTAAAATTCAGGATAAAGTTGACCGAAAATAGGACTACAGAAAACCAAACATAAATTATTAATTCATAATAAAAAAAAGAATAATCAATACTAAAATTGCTCAAACTGAGTCGTATAAACATGTAAACTGCATACAAGGAAGTTTTTCTATTAACCTTTTAACAACGAAATTGTTTCTACTCAGTTTGTTGGTGAAATATAAAAATTTAAACAACAACTGTAATGACTTGTTTTCATGACAGATTTATTCAAACATGCATTAAATAATGAAGACAACACTAACAGGTTGTTCAAATGTAATGAATATGTAATACGGTGCATATATTTAGCCAAATGCTCTTCTCTCTTTTTTCTAGCTAGTCAAAATGTGCTACTGGAGTCTTTCTCAGTCACTGTCTCGGCCCTCTAAAGCCTTTCTTCTGTTTCAGCTGACAATTTTCAGTAGCTGAAATTTCGGTGCATCACTATTCAGAACCTATTCTTGTTTTATTTCAGATTTTTGACGCAATAACTAAATCAGACTAAAACTATAAACGCATTATTATTGTTGTTGTTAATATAAATAATTATATTAATAATAGTAATAATAAAAATCCAATGTTTACATTAGTCGTTTGTCTTTATTTTGCTATGTTATAACCAATATTCAGAAACTATTTTTATTTTATTTGTGATTTTATCAGAAACCAGGCTACAACTATAAAAGAAAACAAGAATATAGTAATATTAATGCTAATGAGGTTGCTTCCATTTATTGTTTTTCTTTGTTTTAGGTTGTGTCTATTTTTAAAGCTCAACGGCATAGTTCACCCAAAAATAAATTATTTGAAATTTAATAAATTACTAGATAAATAAATAATTTAGTGTTGTTTTGGACCCCATTGACTTTTCATTTTTGGATGAACTGTCTTTTGAAATGCTACGCTTTTCTCATTTGAAAGGCTGTAAAAAGTTCTATCTGTAATTATTTTTTTATATGATTTTGTAGGTTAACAGCCATAACTGTTGTGATGAAAAACTTATTTTGACCTCATAAAGATCAAAATGCTCCTTGAAAATCAGTTCCAAGTACTACATTTGCTGTAATAAACTGTTATACTGATCTCTCCCCCTTGCATATGTGTATGTTGAGGCGTGGTTGTGTTTTTGGCAACCGGTATACCAGCCCAGCAGGTTTTGGCTGTGAGAAAACTAAACTAACTTTTGAATACAAGCTCTGTACACTGATCCTCTTGTTTCGTCTTTCTATCTGCAGGAGGGCACATACCCTGACAGTGCTGTTCATCCTGACATGTGCTCTGGTTTATGTGACACTATTGGAGGAGACGCCACATGACACTGCGTACAACACTAAAAGGTATGGGTGACATGCAGTCTGTGTTTCCTTTACCTTCAGCACTGGAACCAGAACACAGTTCAGAGTACCAGATAATGAGACACCTCCAGAAGATAGAGTTAAAGTGGTCTGATGTGGCCAGAAATGTCACATGGCTGTAGCTGGGAGGGGCTTGGCAAGTGTCATGCATTCTATTGGCTAACAGGATTATGTGTGACATCTGCTGCTGATCACAAAGTCCAGGTCACAGACTGACCTGCTGTGCTTAAGAACACATGACCTTTATCAGAAGAAAGAGAAGCTGTTATTTCTGTATGAATGTCATGTGTGGTATTATTAGATGTGCTTGCAAGATTTAAATGGGCCTCTAAATATTGAACTTTGTAAGAAAACCATTTTTAAAACACTCTAATGGCAACCTACAAATCAAACACTTAGTAAAGAGTGCAACAGTCGGGTTCCGGAAGTAAAAATCCCATTCATGTTTTCCATAGAGGAAATTTGAAACATTAACTTAGGTGAGCTACAAGATTGTTAATGGGTGGAATATACTTTTGTGGAAGCCATCAACACACATTATTTCAGTTTATTTTTTAACAGCAGAATTCCAGTGGAAAAACTACATTACCCATGATTCCGCAAAGAGTCTCCACCAATCAGAAACAAATCGGCCCAAAAGTACTCATGAAGCATTTCCAATGACGTAGAGCCAGTTTCCCTACGCTCTCAAACTACTTAAATATTTGCATGCATGATATGCATATTTTTGCAATAAACATAAAATATATTGTTTTGTTTTATTGTGTATATTTATTTACAGTACCTTTCAGAAGTTTGGAAATTATTAATTTTTTTTGAAAGAAGTCTCTTATGCTCATCAAGCCTGCATTTATTTGACCAAAAATACAGAAAAAAATAAATAATTTTAGTGAAATATTAATACAATTTAAAATAATGGTTCAATTTTAATATATTTTAAAATACAAAATTTTTTACGCCATTACTCCAGTCTTCAGGTCACATGATCCTTCAGAAATCATTCTAATATGCTGATTTGACACTCAGTTATTATCAATATTGGAAATGTGCTGCTTAATATTTTTTGGGAATCTGTTGTACTTTTTTCAGGATTCATTGATGAATAATAAGTTAAAAAAAGAACAGCATTTATTCAAAATAGAATGGCTGATGAAAATTCAGCTTTGCATCACATATACATTTTATTTTAAAATATATTAAAATAGAAAACCATTATTTTAAATTGTAATAATATTTCACAAAATTACAGTTTTTTTCTGTATGTTTCCAAACTTTTGACCGGTACTGAATATATTTAGTATTTACCTAGCAATGCCCCAGAACACCTTAATATCATGGCAGAGAATTTTGCACAGAAAAAATCCTCACATTTTATTTAAGAAGTTTAGTTGTGTAGTTACAGTTCCCTTAATCAGTGTTTGTTTTTAATGTGTATTGTGTTTTTTTGTCTTTTTCAGAGGAATTGTGGCCAGTATTCTGGTGTTCCTTTGTTTTGGAGTAACACAAGCTAAAGACGGTCCCTTCACACGCCCTCACCCAGGTCAGACCAGGAACCTTCATTTAAACATAATCTAACCCTAACTGAAGCTAGAGCGGTAGCCTATATTCAAAGGTGATTTAATTAACAGAGGTTTCACATCACCTTCATGTCAATTTTGACTTCTGTTTGTTGGTGTGGTTAACAGTGAGGATGAGATCCTATAATTATGAGATCCCATGGTCCCATTGGGCTGGAGAAACTAAAAGTAGTGATTTAACCACATGTTTCAGTAGTGTTACAGTTACTCAGCTGCGTTGAGAATAGGTTACCTTTTCCAGTAACATGCTTTCCAACAACCAGCAATGTAGCGTGACTAAACAAATACATCATTGTTTTTCACATTGCATTACAATTAGGTGAGCTGATGCAATAACCAGACTAGGCTTGCAAGTAGTTTTGGGAAGACTGATTAAATTTGTCTTTAACTCAATAACCTAGTTCATAAAAAAATTTCACACAGTCATTTTAGTCATCACTCAATAGTGTTCCCAGAAGTACATGACAGCGATGTTAAAACGTAATAGTTTTTTCTTTGTGTTTTTGAGAATTCTCATGTCAAAACGATCCTCGTTCACAAGGATAAGCGAAAAAGACTAAAAACGCTGCATTCTGCTGCCTGGCCTGGCAAACAATGAAGATTTGGAGTACAACCATCAAAACTAAACACAAATTTATAGTAGGGCTGCACAATTTTGGAAAAAACATTTAATTGTCATTTTTCTGAATGATCACAATTATTAAACTTAAAATGTCATAAAAAAAACAAAAAAACTCCAGGTCTGCTGTGTTTGTTTGTAGGGCTACACAATTTGTCCAAAATTAAAATGTGATTAAAATAATAATTATTATAATTAATAAACGTTAATATATTTATGATTTATTATTTCTAAAAATGATTGCACAGTACTAATCAAAAGGGTAGCTTCAGTATGACTGTAGTTGAAGTTTTTTAAATTCTAATTAGATAAGATATGGTTAGAGACCCAGAGACTTTCACAGACCCAGCTTAAAACAGAGTTTCAACATAATGAAACAGTGAGAATACTGTTGTAGCAACTTTAACTCGCTTCCTCCTTCAACACATATTTTCTGTTGTGCTATGAGGACCGACTCACTTTGCTGGATGAGCTGGTCCTGGGGTTTTCAACACAGCACTCAGGCTCTCACAATAACTGACAAATTATAAGTTTGGTTTCCTGTCATAGTGAAAACGGTGTTGAATTTTGAATCCCAGTGAGGTACGCTAGGTTGTTATAGAGGAGAAGAGTGTCTGGAGTCTGAACATTGAGATAGATACATAGAGACTCTAGAGACATAGATGCAAACAAATGGTTGTAGCAATGAAGTAAAAAATGGCTTCACTAATCTCTTTCCATAATTCAAGCATCTTAAAGTTCCCCTATTATGCTTTTTCGAATATTAGCTTTCATACAGTGTGTAATATAGCTGTTAGTGAATGTAAAGTTTTAAAAATCAAAGTGCATGACAAATAAAGTTGGCTCTCCTAAAAGAAAGAACCAATTTTGAATTGCCTGAAACGAGTCGTCAGCAATTCCAGTCTCACTTCCTGTTGCATACCTATGTAACAATGTAACAGATTTGCATAATGCTAGCCTATGGTCTTCATTTGCTGTCCGTGAATGACGTCTACTTTGACCCTCAAACACTGTAGTTGTAGCTGAGGCCTGGAAGAGTTTGGTTCATGTTCTCGACATGTCAAGAAGATGCTGTTTTCTGAGCTGTGAAAGCAATTCCACTTCTCAAGCTCGAATTTATATGGTAAAATTGACGGCATCATTACTGTTCGCATCACTGTGTATTAAGTGCGGAGTAAGATTCGGAGCTGAAGTTCAGATATGTGGTAATGGACATTTGGTTTCCGACATGTGCTATAAGCATTCAACCGATCACAACAGACTGCGCATTCTGACCAATCAGAGCAGAGTAGGCTATGGAAAAGGAGGGGCTTAGAGAACCTGAATTTTCGAACAAACTGTTTTCAGACTCCTTAAAAAATGAGGTGACATTATATTATGAGTGTCTTTTGACATTGGATGCTTGTAAACCTTTTGTAGGTGACCAGCAAAACACAAGTAGGAGCCTTTACAATAGCATAATAGGGGCACTTTAACTTGGATTAATTTTAAGTTCCTTTTTTTATACGTATTGACCAAATACTGTGAAGTCATTGTGAGGGCTGAATTTCCATATGAAGTCAAATTTGAATTGGTTTAATAAATATAATGACTTAGGTGGCTCATGATGACTTCTTGAAACAGAAACAAACCTCAATAACCAGAATGCAGATGAATAGTAGTTTCAGGTCAGAAAGTTCAGATGTGATGGACAATAAAGAGTTCAACACAAACCCCCAATATTCTCCTGTATAAGATTTATCATTTTACTTACTAGTATTTTACTGCATTAGTATTTTTTTGTGTTTATGTAAGAGTTTATGGTATGCATTTGTCTCTGCAGCTTACTGGCGTTTCTGGCTGTGTGTTTCTGTTGTGTATGAACTCTTCCTCATCTTCATCCTGTTCCAGGTTCGTTATCAGCCTCAACTGAACAAACTTACTTACAGTATTTTATTGATATTGTATCATATTTAAATGTGACATTTCTGATTTTTATTCAGACAGTACATGATGGCAGGCAGTTTATGAAGTACATTGACCCAAAGCTGGGTGTCCCTCTTCCTGAAAGAGATTATGGGGGAAACTGTCTTATTTATGACCCTGGACATCCTACCGACCCCTTCCACAATATCTGGGTATGCATTACAACCAACATAAACAAAACAATATCGACACAGATAATAAAGATGAGCCTGGTTACTTATAGGGTATTAAATATACATCTAATCCTAGAGATATAGTGTACAATCATTTGTACATTACAGAATAAACTCTAATGACTGGCTGGCTGTACATTATCCTGCTCTTACAAGGTTAAATGGACATGAAATATTTAAGTATTTTAATATGAGTAAAGGCTGCAGTGTTATGTGAGTGACATAAAACTAGTACAGATGTGTAGGAACATCATGAAACAGCATTAATCTTCTGTAATGTGATGCATCACCAACCAACTGAATATTAGATTTTTTTTAATGTATTTTTATTTTTAACTTTTTTTCTTTTAAATCACAGTTCCCACAGGTTCATAGTTCAGTAGTAACAAATGTAAGGCAATAAATAGTCAAAAGTATCTTAAATGGCACAAGCAAAGTCTTATCATTTCAAGAGGTCCTAAATTTGGAGACAGCAAAACAGGAATCGCAATATGGCTATAAGTCTCGTTTTTTTAATTAATATAAATATAGTAAAAATTATTTTGACATGCCTTTGCTAAAAAAATGGTTTAAAGTCTGAAATGTGAGGTGTATCGTTTTATATTCATATTTGTCAAAACCTGAATAATTTGAAGTTGTTAAGTTAGTTTGATTTTGCATCAGAAAACAATTATTTTATTATTTATTATTATTTTCCCAACAGGACAAAATGGATGGATTTGTTCCTGCCCATTTTCTCGGCTGGTACATTAAGGTTGGTGTTGTACCAATCTCAAGAGCATGTCGGCAAATGAACACGTTACCACGTTTGAAATCTGCAGACAGTATCAAAAAATTGAATTCGAAACTTTTAGTCATGTGTTTGTTTTTGTGTGTGTCAGACACTGATGATCAGGGACTGGTGGATGTGTATGATCATCAGCGTGATGTTTGAGTTCCTGGAGTATAGCCTCGAACACCAGCTGCCCAACTTCTCAGAGTGCTGGTGGGACCATGTGAGTAAAACACCAGATACACCCTGTGAATCATACATCGCTCTGTTTTAAAGAGGTCAGATGAAATGAATCTCTCCTGCTGCAGTGGATCATGGATGTGATGCTGTGTAACGGGTTGGGCATTTACTGCGGCATGAAGACGCTCGGTTGGCTCTCCATGAAGCCGTATCAGTGGCAGGGATTGTGGCACATCCCAACATACAAGTAAAATGCGTTAAATCTCTTAAAGGATCGGTCAGCAGGTAAAACACTGAACTGACATGACATCCTGCAATTTTTGTGTTAAAGGGGGAAAATTAAGAGAATTGCCTTCCAGTTTACCCCGTACAGTTGGGTGAATTTTGAATGGCGTCCGGCGTCTAACCTGCGAAGATGGCTGGCAGTGTTGGGTATTATTTTCATGGTGAGTCACATGACTAGTGCATACAGTAACCGCACAGTGATTTTGAAAATAAAAATGAACCTTTTTTCCTCCTTATTTGTAGTTCTTGTTGGCAGAGTTGAATACGTTTTATTTGAAGTTTGTGCTGTGGATGCCTCCGGAGCATTATCTGGTGCTTTTGAGGCTTGTCTTCTTTGTGAACGTGGGTGGAGTGGCCATGCGAGAGATCTACGACTTTATGGATGATCCGTAAGTACAATCTAGAGCTTTTCCAAATGAGCTGCCTCACTAACTGTTGTCTATGTAGGCTGCTACCTTCTAAGGCAGTGTTTCTCAACCTCTCCTGCAGGGACCCCCTGACAGGACATGTTTTTGTTTTAACCCTGAAATGGCACACCTGATTCAATTAGTCAGCTACACATTAAGCCTTTGAGCCTTTAATTAATTGAATCAGGTGTGCCATTTCAGGGTTAAAACAAAAACATGTCCTGTCAGGTGGTCCCTGCAGGAGAGGTTGAGAAACACTGTTCTAAGGTGACATCCTGGCTTCACCTGACACAAGCAGCAATTTCATTGAAGTCGGCATGAAATGGAAGTTGCGATAGTCTTTTATGTAAATGTATATATGTATAATCGAGTGAAACGGCTTCTCGAACAATTAAAAAAAGGCCAAGATTTTATTTTATCCATCTGAAATTGATCAGATGGTTGTGGTTTGCTATTGGTCGGTCTCATGTGAGTGACAGGTTGTCCTGCCCTCGCGCCAGTAAACATGTAACCAGAGAAAGAAAATCAGTTTCTCTCAATTCTCCCTTCCATTTTGGAAGTTTTTTGCCATGTATTCAGTTTTATTTGCAAATAATACATGCTGTGCTATGAAGATTTTGGTCTTTGGAGTGGCTTTTCTGGGACATGCTTGTAAGGCATAAAAATATGACCTAGTTAGGCAGCTCACTAGGAACAGGTTTTTTTTTGTGCTTGCAGTAAGTCTAATGTATCATTTGCATTTTAGGAAATTCCATAAAAAGTTGGGCCAGCAAGCGTGGATTGTGGCGACCATCACTGTTACAGAGTTTCTGATCGTGGTCAAATACGATCCCAATACCATCATGCTGCCAATCCCCTTCTTCGTCACTCAATGCTGGATACTCGGAATCGTTCTCATCCTTATTTGGACCTTGTGGCGGTTTTTCATCCGGTAATGACCCTACATATCAGTTATTTAATTACAGTTACTGATAGCAGTATAAATGCAGATTTAATCAATTATTAATAATAATATTTGTTAATTTTTTTTACCTTTTACCAGAAGACAAATCATCCAAATAGTTCAAAAGAATCAAACCGTATTGCAATCAAAGTTCTGTTCAGTATCAAACCCTAGCATACCATTTACTGATCCGTCTGTCTGTCTGTATATATATCTATCTAACTGTCTGTCTATCTATTAGGGCTGTCAAGTGATTACACTTTTAATCTAACTAATCACATCCCAGAAAACAACCAATCACAGAAATTACCCCCAAAAGACAATTTAAAGTCATTATTGTGTTAAATGAGAAAAGCATCTAATAAGACATTACAAAAAGTAGCTTTATAAAGGAATATTTTATTTGATTCAACATAGAATTGATTACACAAACTTTTAGGCTACAACGCCATGTTTTTTTTTCAGAAACTACATTTGAATTGGCATTTAGATATATTTACAGACAGTTTATTTCAGCTCAGATGTGGCATGAATGCATTTACACACTGCAGTTACAATTTCATAAATGATCCAATGAGTTTAATGGGTTTTAAAATTAGTATTAAAGTGATAGTTTGTCATTTACTATCCCTGTTGTTTCAAATCTGTATGATTTTTTTTTTTTTTTTTGTGGAACATAAAAAGATAATTTGAGAAATGTCTCGGTATGTTTTTTTGTTCATACAATGGAAAGTCACTGGTAGCCAAAACAGTTCCACAAAAAAATTAAGATTCATACAGGTCTGAACTGACATGAGGGTGAGTAAATGATGACAGAATTTAAAACATTTTAAGAAGAAAACTGTAAATCTGACTACTTTTTCTGCAGCATATAATACTGCAGGTAGGATGTTATAATGCTATTAATTTAGTAAAGCATCAGAAACTGATCCAGCGATCTGACTAAAATGTCAACTGACCAAGTGTTCTGCATTGACAGTGACATCACACTCCGATACAAAGAAACA
This sequence comes from Gila orcuttii, assembly GCA_026230005.1. Taxonomy (NCBI): domain Eukaryota; kingdom Metazoa; phylum Chordata; class Actinopteri; order Cypriniformes; family Leuciscidae; genus Gila; species Gila orcuttii. The sequence continues at coordinate 7,133,880 of JAPDVR010000025.1, forward strand.
CGGCGGCGTAGACAGGAAGGGTCTTCGGAGCGGGACAGAGACGGCAGCAACACGGCCTCGTCTGGCCGTAGCAAGCTAAACGGCAGTATGGACACAGTCCGACAAAGGAAGTCATGAATCCATCCTTCCACACACAAACAGCCATGCACTGCACATCACAACTGGACACACGTTTGTGTTTGTAATCCTGTTCAGATCATACCATCGCTCATGGTGTCTGTCGAGCTGCTTCCAGACAGGTGATGCCATCATTTTCTCTCCTCACGGAGAGGGTTGTTGTATATTTAGGAAAACATGTCTTTGTAGCTGTTACATAGGTGAGGCGTTTAGGGTACGGGGTACACTGTCCCTCTGGTTTGGGGTTTATTGATCGGTGCTATGCAGGAAGATACATTTCGATGCAGAACACTATGCAGTGAGGGTAGAGGAAGTGCACGTATAGCCATTTATGAATAAAACAATCCTTTTAAACTTACGTTTAGTGGGTAGCTTCACAGGAAAGTGCTACTAAACATCTCGCATAAGCTACAAAACTATATTTAAAAAGCTTTGAGAATGTAATTATTTAATCGGCTGTATACTTCTGCTATGTTTAGGATACTAAAGGAGGTTAGCGTGCCTGTTACACAAGCAACTCACACATGGACAATCCTTCTGACCATTTTAACATGGGTCAGTGCCATGATTAGACCAAAATTGAAGAACTTTGTTGTTCAAACCTTTCGTTTGCATGTGTGATTGTGTTGCGCAAGACCATAACAGCCAAAACACTCATCTTGCTGATGCTGTTTTCATTTCTGCAGGGAAACCATAGACAGAACCTTTGGGTGTTTTGGGTCTGATTAAAAAAAACAAAAAAAAACATCCCAAAGCTCATGCTGTCTATGTTTATGATCTGGTCGCAGTAAGTAAGTTGTGTTGTGATGGTGCGTCTGTATTCTGATAATGTGCAAGTCCAAAACGGCCTGATCTGGTGTATCAAACGCCATTATAATCTTACTGTGAATGTAAACATCTAGCACTAGTTCGACTTAAGCGCCGATGCCTGAGTTGTTACTGTTTAGTATCATGTTACTGAAGGTGTTTAGGGTTCATTTTGATTTCACTATGAGGGGAAAGTTAAAATCACAGTGTATGTTCTTGTCCAAATTATCTGAATTATCTCTCTCTCTGAAATCTGTGTGGGACCATTTGATGATCTGTCTGCCTCTGCTTCTAGTGGTTCATGTAGACATGTTACAGCTGGGAGTTCATATTTTATAATGTTTTCAATAAATAAAAAGGGAGTTCTTACTCTTTACCTTTCTTTTTTAATCTATGCAGTGCATATTTCATTCATACTGGGTCAGGGTTTCTGCGGGTCTTACATTTTAAATTTTCCCTTACACAAAGAGTAGAATGTCGTAAACTTATAGTCATGGCATTAAATCTTGCATGCATACAAAAATGATACATAAAAATATCTCCTCCAGTGTTTTTGTCCTGCTTTAAATCAAGATACGTTTACTTGAGATGCAAATGTAAAATGAAGTTTTAAAAAATTTAACAGAATTGAGTTTATGCATAAAATAAGAACAAATATCTGTCAATGGGTTATTAAAACTTACTTTGAATTAAGTAGATTTTTCTGAGCCCATTGGCAGATATTTGTTCTTGTTTTAATCAAGTCACTTCATTTTGATGATCAATTTCTTGGACATCATGTTTTATCATTTTGCATCTCAAGAAAATGCATCTTGATTTAAGAATCTTTAGACATTTGCACTAGAAAAAAAGACAAAAATACTGAGGAAGTACAGTACTTTTTTGCTGTGATCAGAAGGCACAGTAAAAGTTTTATTCTAGTGGTTGGGGGCAGAGGCCTTCGAGCTACTTTTTTTGTAAAATACAGGTGAAACTCGAAAAATTAGAATATTGTGCAAAAGTTATAATTTTGATGACAAAAACAAAAACTTTCAGCTTATGAAAAACCCAAATTCAAAATCTCAGAAAATTAGAATATTACATGAAATGCTACTTGCATTTTCTTTACTTGGTGTTAAAAACGGTCTTACATTGACCTTTTATAAAACCTGCTGAAACCCTGCTGACTGAGAATTCATTTTGTAAGCTGAAGTATATGGAAAGTAATGGAACTTGTTCGATTCAAAGCACTTGCAGATTTAATTTCAGATAAGCATCATCATCATCATCATCATCATCATTTTAGTTCAGTGTAGTTTTTTAGTTTAGTTTAGTTTTTGTTAGTTTCAAACCACATTTCCCAGTAAAACATATGATTCAGTTAAGAAATTGTTTCTTTCTAAAATCATGGACATCCAAGTGAGTGGGATTAGATTTAGCTATATTTTTAAGTTTTAATATATATATATATATATATATATATATATATATATATATATATATATATATATATATATATATATATATATTTAGAATAGTTTTAATAACCAAAAGCCAACTAGCCAATTTATTATTATTATTTTAGTTAGATTTTTTTTTCAAACTATGTTTTCAAGATAAAGATTCAAGTAAGAAATTTAATCTACTCTTTACTGAAGTTCCTGGTTTCAAACTACACGCTGGGTTTATATAAAAACTGCTTGTTCGTGGTTTCTCCCTAAACTAGCTTTATCTTATGAATAAGTATTTAAAAACTATTTATTTAATTTTAGGTTCCCAAAAAGCATAAAATAAGTCATTGCTATACTTTTTTGATTGTTTCAAACTACATTTCCCAGCAAAACTATGGATTTATTATAACTATTCAATTTCCTGTTCCTAAAATTAATTGCATTTCCCTATGCAATGCAAGATATTTATCATATATTATTATCCATATATAGATATATCCACAAGATATAATTATCCATATTATTAACCTACCACTTTTATTTAGTGTTAAACTGCATTTCCCAGCGCACCGTGCGATTAGTTTGTAGTCCAGAAGCTGCTTTGTAGTCCGGAAGCGCTGCATTCGCTGTTTTGTTGTGGTAGAACGACTTTTGGCATTATAATCCAGTGACAGTTGGTGAATGAACCGAAACCGAGCGCTATTCGCTTCTGATTTTTGCATGCGTGGTTGTTACTCGCATGAGGAGAAAGACTTCACGTCAGGATGGCAGATGAAGGATTGCTGAAGTGGACAGTTATTGTGCTCACATGTCAACATAAAGACAGTGTTTATGCCTTCCAGAGAGGTAAGTTCTCACATCGTATGTCTTTGCATATTTGTTTTAAAAAGCCTTAATCTACGTTAAAGTAATAATGTGAAAAAACGTGTAGACGATAACAAAAAGTACTATGGTATTACTCTGGGTTGTTTTGGGGACCCTTTTCACATTTCCGGGGTTCTCCGAAGGCGGAAGTCGTCATAGTTGAGACTTTCCAAAAGAGCGAAAAATATTTCGACACGTTATTACCATAGACAGTAAAATAATTATTAAAGAGTTATTACGGCAGTCAGAAGAGAGACTCTTCTGAAATTTGCATGTAAATTTGCCACCACTCCCTGAGCCGTAGTAAGAGAAATTTCTATTCAGTGTTTCGTTTTTACTTAATTTACTCGCAATGTAATAAAACGCAAAAGTATACTGTTATACGTATATTAAAAAACATTTTTAAAAATATGAAAAACTTACTAGATTTGCGATGTTGATAATTGGAAACGAGTCATTAATGTCTGTGAAAATGGCCCATGTAATTTATCTTTAGACATTTGCAATGGTAATACCACTGTATTCTTGGAAGTATCGTGGAGTATTATATAAATCTAAGGGTTCATGAATTTAGGTGCCAAATTATGTACTGTAACTTATAACATGGTATCTAATGCCATCACGGCACCATGTACTTTGTTGTATGTGGGTCTACCACACATTAACAGATCAGGTGGATCTCATGGAGGTGTGTGTGTGTGTGTGTGTGTTTGTTTCAGAGCTGGAGGTACGTCAGAAGCGTGGTGTTCTTCCGGCTGATGCCCTGCTGCTGACGGTTCCTGACCCAAACGCCCGGCTGGGCAGCGGCGGGGCCACACTGAACGCCCTGCTGGTGGCTGCAGAACACCTGAGCGCTAGAGCTGGATACAGCGTGAGTCTCTCTCTCTCTCTCTCTCTCTCTCTCTCCCCCTCTCCCCCTCTCCCTCTCCCTCTCCCTCTCCCTCTCCCTCTCTCTAGATGGCTGGAGGTTTTTGGGAGAAATCCTGCAGGATTGCCAAAGGAATTTCGAGAAACTGAAGGATACAAGTGGGATGAAATAGATCCTTAAAGATTTAAATATGACCCTTTTAGATCGTATAAGATAGATTTATCATTATTAGTTTGTTTAATTTTTAAAACAAGATCCTACAAAATTATTAGCAGTACTGTAGACACCACTGGCCTTTTGAAAGATGTCTCTTCTTCTCACCAAGACTGCATTTTATGAAATATTATTACAATTCAAAATAACTTTTCTAATTTAATAAATTTTAAAATGTAAATAATTCCTGATACAAAGCTGAATTTTCAGCATCATTACGCCAGTCTTCAGTGTCACATGATCCTTCCGTAATCATTCTAATATGATTTAGTGCTCAATTATTATTGGTTTAATTAGTATTATTATTATTACATTTTTGCTGCTTAACATTTTTGGGGAAACCATGATAATTTTTTTGGTAACGCTTCATTTTACAGTCCTGTTTCCCATGTACATACTATGTACTTATTATAGTAATTACAATAACAGGGTAATAACTAGGTACTAACCCTGAACCTACCCCTAAACCTACCCTAAACCCATGTACTTACCTTATATTACCCAGTACTTTCTAGGTAAGTACACTGTAAGTACTGTACTGTAAAATGAAGCGTTTCCCTTTTTCTTTTACAGGATTCCTTGATAACTAGAAAGTTCAATGAACTGCATTTATTTTGAAATACAAATATTTTTTTCATCATTATTAATGTTTTTTGTCACTTTTGATCAATTTAATGCATCCTTACTGAATAAAAATTAATTTCTTTGTTTTATTATTATAATTGTAACATAATATACAGTATATGTAGTTACCCCACATTTTTGATGGGAGTGTCTCATTGTCTTCACAAAAATATGAAGCAGCACAACTGTTTTCAACATTGATATTAATAAGACATGTTTTTTGAGCAGCAAATCAACATAATAGAATGATTTCTGAAGGATCATGTGACACTGAAGACACTGAGTAATGATGCTGAAAATTCATCTTTGATCACAGGAATAAATTACATTCTAAAATATATTAAAATGAAAATACATAGTTATTTTAAATTGTACTAACATTTCACAATATTACTTTTTTTTCTTTACTGCATTTCTGCTCAAATAAATGCAGTCTTGGTGAGCAAAAGCCTCAAAAGCATTAAAAAAAATTATTGGTAGTGTACATTCTTTAGTATTTTAGACTAGTGAATTAATTTTACAGTTCTTTTGCTTATTCAGCTCTATAATATCTGAATTTTCTGATAAATGATTAGAATACAGTTTTAAACAATCTTCAACACCCTTAAATGTGTGTTTGTGTTTAGGTGGTGAATGCAGATGTTCTGGATGAAGCTCATATTCTCATCCTTCACACGGTCTGTAATAAAACAAAAAGCTTTTTAGATGAAGATGATTCTCAGACGTGTGCTAATAGGTGTGTGTGTTTAGGGCCGAGATTTCCCGTGGGACGGCTGCAGTAGGGCTTTCTGCTGGATGCCCGTACAGAGATCAGATGCTGTAGAAGGAGCCGTTTGCTGCTTAGATCTGCTGTTGGATTGTCTGTCCACAAAGGTGAGTGTAAAAAACACACAGTTATGCACACACAGATGTACATGAATGCATACACCACTCTCTCTATGTAATGCAATGAGGTGAGTGCATTATGATGCAAATGCACATTTAGTGAAACATCCTGTTGTTCCAGATTTGCGCTGGATCTCCGCCAGGCGTTTGGGTGTGCGGCACGGATATGATCCTGAATATTCCAACGCGACAGCGTGAGCTAACATTTATACAATCACACATCTAATGCACAAACAAAATGTCTTGATTTTTTCTGATATATAAAGTCACAATTACCTTTTTATTTTTTACACACAGAAAAATCAACAGTTGTACAGCTTCAAAAACATTTCAGCAAGGAGTTTTTACTGTTGAATTTGATCAATATCTTCACCCTTTTTCTTTACAGAGTTTTCATGGGACGGGTTCTCTGGGGTTCAGGTTGTGGCATTGCCAGGTGACGCTTGTTTTGCTCTTAATCATGGCGTATATCTCACAGATGCAGAGGTGCGTTATTCACAATTAGGGTTCATGTGTTTTTTAATTGTGCATTTGTTTCATTTTCTGAGAATTTTTTAATTATTGCTTTTACAGAACAGAGTACGTAACATTATCTATAAGGGCTCAAAGGAGAAGATCAGCCTTGCCGCACTCCCTGATGGGAAAGTACCCCTGGTATGAATTTGATTATAAAAATGAATTTGATTATGATCGGCTAACTGGTAAAAAAAATAGTTTATTTATTAAAAGAAGTCTCTTATGCTTACCAAGGCTGCGTTTATTTGATCAAAATACTGTAAAAAATGGTAACATTGTGAAATAATAGTAATACAATTCAAAATAACTGTTTTCTATTTGAATATGTTTTAAAATGTAATTTATTCCTGTGATCAAAGCTGAATTTTACTCCAGTCTTTAATGTCACATGATCCTTCAGAAATCATTCTAATATGCTGATTTGCTGTTCAAGAAACATTTCTTATTATTATCAATGCTGAAAACTGTTGTGCTTAATATTTTGTGGATACGGTGATACATTTTTCAAGATTCTTTAATGAAAAGAGAGTTCAATGAACAGCATTTATTTGAAATAGAAATCATTTGTTACATTATAAATGTCATCACTGTTACTTTTGGTCAATTTGATCTATCCTGGCTAAATAAAAAAATATGGTGTGCCCTTTAAATGCAAATATTTATCTACAATATATATATATATATATATATATATATATATATATATACTATTTGTCTACTATTTGTAACTGTCTAAATTAAAAACAAATTCCACAAATAATTCTAAAAAGTCTTCCTAAAAGTATCCGTGTGGTGTTCAGGTGTCTGGGCCGGTGTTTTTCTCTAGGGCTGTTGCAGAGAAACTCCTGCAGACTCATGTTACGTCACCGCTGGACGGCTGTACGTATCTTGGCATGGATTCAGGAGCTCCACCGCTTGAGGTAATCGCACACAACATGGTTTTCTTTCTCAGATTCTCAGATCCCACTCTCACATTTCTTGCTCTCTTGCAGATATCTCTCTTTCTGGATATTCTGGTGTGCCTTTGCTCTGACCTGACAGAGCATGAATTCATCAATGGAGACAGAGCAGGCTGCAGCTCGTCCTCCGGGCCTCAGGGGGCAGTAGTGAGGAGCGGCCGCACTGTGCTGTGGAGGACGCTTAGAGGAGCCTCTATTTCTATGTGTACTCTTGCTCTTTTCTACTCTAATGTCGCTAAATTAGAATTTAACATCTGAGTGTGTTTGCATTGATGTGTTTAGAATGGAATATTTGCATATTACATAGTGTGTACTGTGCATAGTGTGTATGCATTATGCAATGACAAATGTTTCAAACATGTTGTTATACATTCAAATAACTTCATTACATAAATTCAACTCACCATGCACCCTCATTGTGCCTTTGTCTCAAATGTAAAGTGTATGTGTTTTACATAGTCAAATAATGAGTCAAGTAAATATGTTTAAAGTAACTGCTATTACTTCCAGTTCATTAATCACACAGGAAATAAGGTGCAGTGCATTGTGGGATTCAGTTCTCAGTGCGGCATACTCTTTATACTTAACATTTTGGCTTACAAAATTCACATGCTGTTCTGATGTAACATTTGTTTGTTGCCAGTGTACATTCCAGAGGGCCGCTATGATTATTTGACTCAGTCGGGCCGAGAACATATCGTTCGTCTGACAGAATCTGGATCAGAGACGATGATTCTGTCTCATATTCAGGTGGGAAATGTTGTGAACATGTCTCTGAGATATTTATTAATAAAGTGAGTTATCATAAATGTTTTGCTCTTTCTGTTTTAAAGGATGTGAAGTCTGTGGCAGAAGGCAGCAGGGTGATTAATAGCGTGTTGGAAGGAGATGTACGTGTATCAGCAGGAGCTGTAGTGCAGCACTGCCACCTACAGGTCTGGAGGATTTTGTCAAATATTTGGAAATGAAAACCAACTTGGCCCTACTGTTTTTCTTACAGATGATCCTGTTTCACTTTGAAATATGCCACATTATGGAATTAAAAGTGCTTATGAATGTTTCATGTTGAATAAGTAAATCTTGCAAGTAATAATACAATTATCAAAATGTGTCAATATCAATTAAAGGGTCCAGTCCAGGTGCATTCTGGGTGCCTGCTGTCAGGGCTTGATTTGACCTCATCATCCTGCATCCAACGTCTACCTTTGTCCAGCGACATCATCGTTCAGGGTCATCGAGTGATGCTTGGAGAGTTAAAGTTAACTGTGTACACAGCTTTTGGAGCTCATGATCATTTAGAGGTGAGTTTAGAGCCTGATTTTACCCGTTCATTCAACAGATGCTTTTATCCAAAGCCACTTACAAATGAGTAAGTTCTGTATATTTGTTCTTAAGAACAAAATAAAATCATTTATGCTAGTTTTGTGCTTTATTATATGGTATTGTAATTACACACAGGCTCATGCTGATGATGTTACTGCTTCATTCCTTAATCAAAAATGGAGTGAGTTTTACAGTCGGACTGGAATACAGTAAGAAACTTCTACATTCATACCTCACTCAGACTTTAGACTAAAGGTTTGGTCTGTCTTTCTATTTGTTTTGCTTCGACTGAGACTGTCTTAGCCAGGGCCTGTGATATGATTTGTGGAGAAAATGATATCAGAAAAATTACACAAATTTTCCCCTAATCTGTAATGCACCGTTTTATGGCTAGTAAAAAAAAACATTCTGGTTCGTAAATTTTTTCGTCACCTACCATTGGCAGTTTTGGCATAAAGTTTTAGGCCCTGGTCACAGCATCATATAGTGTGTCTAAAATATGTATGTGTGTGTGTGGTAAAGGCCTCTGGACCTTTGGGGACCTGAGAGGACCGAGTCATGCTGTCTGCTGGACGCCAGACTGTTCCCAGTGTTCATGCCCCGTTCAGGACGCGTTGGACTGGAGTGTGTTTGTTGGCTTCTGGGCGGCACTGGTGTGCGGGACAGCTGGAAGGAAGCCTGGAGACTCTCGCTCAGGGATATTGTGATCCTGACGGATCAGCAGACAGAGCTGCGCTGGAGAGAGGAGCTGTTCTTCAGCGTGGGCCGACGAAGAGCCGTTGACGCTCTGCAAGGCCACACGGATCTCAGTCTACTGCCGTTCTTCAGAGCAGCAGCGCTGGCTGGCCAGCAGGAGGCGCTACTACAGGCGCTAGATTCGGGTGAGGAGCAAAAGATGACAAATGGTTCACATCTGTTGACTATTGAGGGTACTAATATTTAGTCTCTTTGCTCAGTTGCTGCAAACAGCAGTGGTGATCTGGGAGTCGCGGCTCGTTGTCTGGCCTGTATCGCAGATGTTCTCGGCTGTCTGGCGGGCGAGGGTAAAGGCGGTTTACGCAGCGGACCAGCGGCCAATCCATCATGGGCTCCTGCTTTTAAACTCCTAGAGGATGGAAACTTACCCGCTGGTGTCCAAGAACTGGCTAATCAAAGAAAGCACTGGTTCAGCAGGTCAGAACTAATAGAGTTTTTTTTTTTTTTTTTGTAAAAATGTAACAAAAATGTGATTAAAAATGTAAGGCCCCAATGTACTTAAAGCAAAATCGAAGTGTATTTTGTTATTGAATGGAAAGCGCACAGCACATATTTACATATTCATCTGAACGCCAATCTCCGTTTACTTAAATTACATCGCTGGTCCCAACCTTCCTTTTACCCCTAAGCAAAAAACTAAATAGACCTTTGGCATGAGTATATCAGGGCCTTTAAAGTGAGATGCTTTCAGATTTGTCATTGCTTTCTAAAGGCCAGATTTGTTGGTGCGAGCCTCCAGGCATTATGAGGGGGCGGGACAGATACTGCTGCGGAAGGCAGTGATGTCAGCGCGCCAGTTTGTGTTCATTGGTCGAGGAGAGATGCCGCCGATGGGCGAGTGGCAGGAAGTGGAGTGTCCCGCTCGCCTGGATCTGTCAGGTGAGGACAGCATTCTTCAGTTCAACTGTACAGCTGGAAATCTGATCAGAGTTTATGTTTGACGGTGCTGTGTGACACCATGTGAAGTTTTGAAAAAAAAAAAAAAAAATGAACTATAGATAAAACTATTGATAGATACACTAATCTTCAAAAGTTTGGGGCAGTACCGTTTATTTAAAAAATATATATATGTATACTTTTAAATGTCAAGTAAATGCTGTTGTTTTGAACTTTCTTTTCAGAATCCTTAAAAAATATATCATGGTTTCCACAAAAATATTTAGCAGCTCAACTTTTAACTGATAATAATAAGAAATGTTTCTTGAGAAGCAAATCATCATATTAGAATGATTTCTGAAGGATCATGTGACACTGAAGACTGGAGTAATGATGCTGAAAATTCAGCTTTGTATCACAGGAATAAATTACATTTTAAAATGCATTAAAATAGAATTTATTTTTTAAATTGATAATATTTTACAGTATTACTTTTTACTGTAGTTTTAATCAAATATATGTAGACTTGGTAATATTAATGTTTTTGAAAAAGTCTCCTTGCTTACCAACCCCAATCTTTTGAAAAGTAGTGGAGATGTATTTAGTTTATATTATTTCATTGTATTTAATTAGAAAAATCTTTGTGCTCTAGAATACTTCATTTTCCAGAATGCATAACCTGTGTTCAATTTCTTTGAAATGCAATTCAGTAAATTCTTCCTGTCATAAATGTATCAAAACAAAGCTTTAACTCAAAACAATTCAGATTTCAGTGTCTTTCACACGGTGTGCTGAAAGTGTGTGTTTGAAAACGTCTTCAGGTGGCTGGAGTGACACTCCTCCTATTGCGTTTGAACACGGAGGACTGGTGGTCAATGTGGCCGTCAAGGTGGATGGAAAACGTCCGATTGGAGCTCGAGTTCGACGCGTCCCAAAGCCTCATCTGCTGTTGGTCAGCGCCAGCGGTGACCCGTCCTGCAGCTTCTCCACAGAAACACTCTGTGAGGATCTTACGGACCTGGAGGACTATTGCCAACCTCACGCTCCAGGTCGGAGAACATGTGTCATCATATACTGTGTATCAGTTGTGTACACCTCACAGTATAACACATTTCTGTTCTTGAGTGTTTTTACGTAAAAAAATAAATAATCTGTAAATGCTCACTAAAGTTGTTTGTATTTTAGGTGCCCTGCTGAAAGCCGTGTGTGTGTGCAGTGAGCTGGTGTGTGTCTCGTCTCCTGTCTCTCTGAAAGAGCAGTTGTTGCAGCGCTGGGGAGGCGGACTGGAGATCCACAGCTGGTCTTCACTGCCACACGGTTCTGGTCTCGGTCAGTGGGAATCACTCTTGATTGAATCACTTCACCGTTTAAATGTGCAATAATGGTTGTTTTGGAATAAACACATAAAATATCTTTTGTACAAATGGGAAAAAATGTGCATAAGAAAGATCAAAAGCAATAACAGTAATGTGTAATGGCATATAGATACATTACTGATAATTATATATATTTACATAGTAGCAAAAAAAAATATGAATAAAAAACGATTAATGTATCAAATAAAATTGATGATTATACATGCTAATACAAATAATAATAATTTATATATTATTTTATAATATAATATTGATTGAAATATATAAATTATTTGTATAACAAATGTATAATCATTGATTTAAGTTTTATTTTATAATAATAATAATAATATTAATAATAATAATTTTTATTATGTGAATTATTTTATTATAAATGTATAATCTTCCACTTTGTTATATATATTAATATTTATTCAATTTTAGTAAATATATTACTTTGTAAATATATTAATTTGTATAGCAAATGTACATCATCAATTTCACTATTGTATTTTAACAATTTTATTTTAAAATAATAATAAAAATATTTGAAATATTTATTTGAATATCTATTTTACTTTATTATATTAATATTTTTTGTTTTAATAGATGTTGTATGTTGGATCACACAAAATTTAAATCAATGAATTAATTTTAAATTAAATTATAATTACAGTGTATATGTGTGTGTTTGTAGGCACCAGCAGTATTCTGGCAGGTGCAGCTCTTGCAGCAGTTTACAGATGTACGGGACGGAGCTTCGACACAAACTCTCTCATTCATGATGTTCTTTACCTGGAGCAGATCCTCACCACCGGTACGAGAGACGCCACTATTCTCATAATGGGATGCATCACTTCCTTTCTTGTGTAAAATAGGATTTCACTGAGCTGTGAAGCTCGATCAGGCTGGAGTTTACATTTTTTACCAAACTGAATTTGAAAGCATTTAGTATATTTGCGGCTGTTTTAGGTGGTGGATGGCAGGATCAGGTTGGCGGGCTGTTTGGAGGAGTGAAGCTGGCTCGATCTGCAGCTCAGTTACCGCTGAGAGTGGAAGTAGAACAGCTCTCTCTTCCTCAACACTTCCAGTCTGTCCTGCAGCAGCATCTTCTTCTGGTTTACACTGGAAAGACGCGTTTAGCACGGAACCTGCTGCAGGTACGAGCGGCTGATGGTGACGGTCAGACTTCATGAACGCTGCGTGTGTGTCACTGCATCACTGTGTGTGTGTGTGTGTGCGTGTGTGTGTGTGTGCAGGACGTGGTGCGGAGCTGGTATGCGCGTTTACCCTCCATCGTACAGAACGCAGAGCAGCTGGTGACCAATGCAGAGGAGTGTGCTGAAGCCTGCAGAGAGGGTGAGACAGACACACACACACACACACACACACACACACACACACACACACACACACACACACACACCAGATTCAGACTCTTTGATCTCTTTCTCTCAGGATCTCTCCTCAGGTTGGGGCAGTGTATGGACACATACTGGCAGCAGAAGAAGCTGATGGCTCCAGGCTGTGAGCCGGCGGCTGTGAGATCCATGATGAACGCACTTCAGCCACTGAGTTTAGGACAGAGTCTGGCAGGAGCAGGAGGAGGAGGATTCCTGTTCTTACTCACCCGTGAACCTCAGCAGAAGAAACCAGTGACAGAGATTCTCACAAACATACAGGTGAGTAACCACTTTCTAAACTGATATATGTAGAAGCACTTCTCTCAGAATGAGTCAATATATATATGCAATTTAAACTGGTTGCTGAAAGACCTGCGTGTTTTAGTGTCCTAGTAAAAACTGAAAAACAGAAATGGTGAAAGTAAAATGTATTTTATAAATAGTGTTGGTCCTGCTGTTGTTTTGACAGGGCATTGGTTCCTTCAGTGTTCATTCAGTGGAGCTGGATATGGACGGGATCTCAGTCATTCAGAAGAGCTCTGAACATCCTGAACAACAGCAGAAAACTTAAATCTGACTGCCTTATAAAACTTTAACTGATATCATTTCTGTAAATATAACATTTATAAACATTTGTTTCATATAGATTCCCTACATGTTTTAATATTTGTTAATCCTGATGATGAATGAAATGATTTTTTTTTAAATATGGAATGTATCAAAAACATTTGAACTTCTAAATTACATTTAGGCTTATTTTCTTTACTAAATGTAAAAGAAAATGTTATAATGCCATGTTGATGCTTGCATCTTTTACTTTTTTTTATTCTACTGTATATAGCCTACTCACATTAAAGCTCAAGTAGGTAGCTTTTGTAAACAAATATTTGTTAAAACTGTCATTATGTCCTCACAGTAGAATATGAGACAGATAATCTGTGGAAAAAATCGAGCTCCTCTGGCTCCTCCCTGTGGTCCTATTGCCATTTGCAGAAATACACCGCTCCCGGTCAGAAACAACCAATCAGAGCCAGGAGGAATGTCTTAGCAGTGTCAATCACGCTCGTGTACGCGCTGATCACCCCTCTCTTGCACAGCGCGAGGCGTACCGTCGTTCGTGACTCTCCTGTTCGAACGCGTTCATCCAAATGAACGAATCTTTTTTCCGAGTCATTTCGTTCATTCAACGAACGAAATGACTCGCAAAAAGATTCGTTAATTTCGAACGAGTCTTTTTTGGAGTCATTTCGTTCATTCAACGAACGAAATGATTCGAAAAAGATTTGTTCATTTTGATGAACGAGTTCAAACAGGAGAGTCACGAACGTGCATCACAGAACAGAGCAAGGCGAGCATTTGTGCTTATAAAACTTAAAGTTTTTTATTTATTTTTGAAATGACCGATCGTTTCGCTAGATAAGACCCTTATTCATCGTCTGGTATTGTTTAAAGCCCTTTGAAGCTGCACTGAAACTGTCATTTGGTCCTTGAAACGTTTGTGTCCTATTGAAGTCCATTATATGGAGCCTGGAATGTTTTCATCAAAAACCTTAATTTCTTTTCGACTGAAGAAAGAAAGACATGTACATCTTGGATGACATGGGGGTGAGTAAATTATCAGCAAAAGTTTTTTTTAAAAGTGAACTAATCCTTTAACTATCTTACTAGCTATTTATAACTTATAGAAAGAGTGCAACGTTATAAAGTTACATGTATTGCAAAATACATAATGATTTGAGGACCAAGTTTGTAGTCAAAGTATGGGCAGGCCATAGTCAATGTAAAGCATATCGTTGATGTTTCGTCCCTATTAGTGAATGTTCCATAACTGTTTATAATCTGCCGTCATCGGTGGTCCTGTTTACTAGTCTGCGCGTTCACGGCAGGCTCCGCTGTGGGGGAGGAGGTGTGGAGGGAGGGCTGTAGCGCAGCAGAGAGCAAGGGGGTTGGACCTGGAAGTTGTGCTTGTTCAAATTTTCAGGCTAAGTCAACATTTTCTCAAAACTCCCTACTGCAACTTTAAGATTCAATCATTTAAGAACCCCCGAGGTGAAAATCAAGTTATGTCTATGTGGTGTTTTAATATGCTTGATAAACCTTGTGCAAATTAATCAGTCAACACCATTGCTGAGTATTTTCTCCTTAAAACTGCAGTGAACCAAAGACAGTCTCAAAAATGCGGTTTTAAAACGCCCGTTTCTTACCACCACAAACATGTAACCAATCCCGTCAACGTGTGGGGCTTTTCCTCACTGACTTTCTGTGATGTTCAAAGCGTTCGGATGCTGAGTTTTAGACGGCAGCTGTCTGACTCTGAGATGGCGAACGGGAACATGGTTTGTGTAACATTATTATCTGTTTGATAATAAAGTCAAGGCAAAGGCTAATCATATCAATTACCATTATGTGTCCGATTTAAAACACATTACTGGCACATCGATTTGTAGACGACAATGTATAATTAGTTATTTCTCTTCTTCTGTATCTGTTTCAAATATGTTGCTGAATTAAACTCAGTATTTCTGCTTGCCTTGTGTTTAGTTGAGTTGACGAGTGGAATGGGTAACGTTTGTCCGAGTTGATATAATTATTTTAAGCATTTGACGGATGCTTTTATCCAAAGCGACTTGTATTTCAAGGTCTTATCAATTCTTGCTTTCCCTGGGAATCGAACCCATGATCTTAGAGTTGCAAGCGCCTAAGCTCTACTGTTTGAGCTACAGGAAAGCTGAACTTTAACAGTAATAAAAAATAACAAGTATATGATATATATATTCATTGTGGGATTAAGAGTACTTAATGTATAAGTTTGCCAGGTGAAGGCACTTTTTGAATTGTGTCTGGATTTAAATATATTATCACTTTTTAAACATTTGTTAACATCTTATTTTTTGTGTAAGCATATGTGTAAAAATAACTTCGAAGATCACCTTTGCACACTTCCGTACACCTGTAGACCCGCTGATGCGCGTGACTGTTCTATGAAGCTCCTGTAAAACCAGTTAAACTTACATTGAAAGATAAACACCACTTGACTTCTGGTAAACCATTTACTCCGGAGCTCCGACTGAGACCGTGTGAAGTAAAATGGACTTAAGTAAGCATTTATTATTTTAAAAACTAATCGTCTTTTCCTTGTTAATTCATAGTAAAAATGACTTTTAATCGAACTCGACGTGTTTGCTGTTTCTGTGAGACATTAGGCTACTGCTGCTTTCACTTTCATATTGATTCAGCTAAGGTTTTTTTTATTAGACACTTAGGGCTTGCTTTTTTCTCTCCATAAAGTCGCTTATACTTATAAATATGGCTCGTCATGGATTGTGTTTAGGTTGATTTGAAAAATACAGTCATGTTTTTTTAAGTGCGTGGCTGTGCAACTATTGCGTGTGCGCAATACTGTGTTGTGAAATTTAGTTCAGCGGTTTAGCGTTGCATATTTTTAAAGGATATATAATCCTAATATACTATATATAATATTCTATATAATATATATATATATATATATATAATATACTGTATATAATATAACATATAATCACTGAAAACATATTATTTTTGCATCAAATTACAATTTAGCCCATAATTTTATGTAATCTGTGTTTTTGTTTTCTCCTGATTGAGAAAATAAAACGATTCTCATTTCATCATTATTTAGTTAATGGATGATGATTAACTTAAGTCCATTAATGTGGAATTTGTATCATGATTAGCATATTTTTAGTACAGCTTTCTTGTTAACTGTTCAGAAAGCACAAACAGGATAAGTGTGTTTTGTTCTCTATTTGTTGCAGGCGACACTCAACATCTCTCAGAGCTGAGGATTGTGTTGATGGGGTATAAAGGAGCTGGTAAGAGTTCATCAGGAAACACCATCCTGGGCAGAGAGGAGTTTGACTTGAAGAAATCTGCTCAGTGTGTGAGGAGACATGGAGAAGTAGCAGACAGACGCATCACTGTCAATGAAGCTCCAGGATGGTGGAGTAATTTCACTGTAGAGAACAGTCCTGAGATACTGAAACAGGAGATTGTGCTCAGTGTGTCTCTGTGTCCTCCAGGACCACACGCTGTACTACTGATCATACCTTTGGAGGATAGATTTAAAGACTATATGATATAAGCATGTCAGGATCATCTGGATCTTCTCAGTAAGAGAGTCTGGAGTCACACTATAGTGCTGTTCACTAATGGAGACTCTCTGTCAGACACATCTATAGAGCAGTACATTGAGAGTGAAGGACAGGATCTCCAGCGGCTGCTGGACAAATGTGGGAACAGGTTTCATGTTCTCAACAATCTCAACAGGAGTGACGACACTCAGATCAAGGAACTGCTGGAGAAGATTGAGGAGACAGTGGCACAAAACAACGGCTGCCATTTTGAAATAGACAGAAAGATTTTACAAGACATGGAAAAGAGAAAAAGAGCAGAGGAAGAGAGAGCAAAAGAAAGAATGAAGAGGATAAAAAAACAGAGAGAAAACATCAGATCACAGATGAGTGAGTGAAAAAATACTTTTATGAAACTGGAATCATATTTTCTTTTTCAACACAGTTCTTACTTTCATATTGGTCTATAAAAGTCTTTTTGATCTGTTTGTTATAAGCGGCTTTAAGCTTGTTTTTTATAATAGTGTTAGATATTCCCTTGAGATGTTCAGATGTAAAAGAGATGAAAAGATGTTCACTTCATTATTGCATTGGGCCAATAGTCCACACGTACACAGGCATTTTTATAAACAGAGTTTTTCCTCCATCGTTTAAAAGAAAAAAAAGTGCATCCACACAAGCATGGTTTTAAAAAATCTCTGACCACATGAAAATGCAAAAACACGCTATGAAGCGCTGTCAAGAGCATGCCAAACCAACAGGTGTCGATATAACCTAACCTTAAAGCCATGTTGGCCAATCAGAAGCCTGAACAAAAGGTTATTACCGCTTCAAAGTGGGTGTGATTATATACTGATCATTATTGTTGCGCCACCTCTACTGCCATGACATCATCGTAAACGTCCCACATTTCAAACGCACAACACAGGAACAATGGAGCCTATCGAGGGGATGGGGTTCTTGATTCTCGGCATGTGGATGTTTTTAACTGCAAGACGGAGAAATGTGTTTCAAAGGAGGCTGATAGCAGCAAAACAAAATACTGCTAAGAAAAACAAGTACCCCAGAGTGCAGTCTGGACGATGGGGCGGGGCGACACATTTGTGCGGGGCAACACGTGTCGCTCCGCCCACCCCCCATGAACCCTTTAAGTGATGTCTAGATTAATTGTATCTATACATATACATTTATAGAATCAACATAAGAGAGTCTAAATGTTGTTGTTTTTTGACAATTTGAACAGAAAGCAGCTGTTTATGCATTGTATGTCATTAGGAGCTTCTAATGCAACATCTTAAACATCTAGAATTGCTCCTCAAGAGGTCATAAGACACAGCTAATTCTTACAGTTAATTCCAATAGAGTTGGAACTATTTACTCCCTCTAATAAAGCCCAAAAATAATGGGACTCAATATTTGTGTTTTGTTGGGTAACGTAATCCCATAATGTATTATGAAATAATGCATTCTGGGATTACATTACTTGTGAAGGATGCATGCTTTACTGTCTCAGAATTGGATAAAAATAAGAAAACTTACATGGCAGCATATTTTTGTGCTGACTGCAGGGAGAATGAATCATGTTGGTGATCGTAATGTTGGTGATCGGTTCCCTGAGATTAAGGGAACGAGTATTGCGTAGCTAATATGCAGTGTGGAAAACTCCTTTTAAAAAGCTCTGCATTCTTTTCAGTCGTAAATTGTCTTATCTGACGATCTGTCGCCGTTGCCATGATAACCAGAGACCCGTTCTGCCTTTTGGGGGGTTGCCACCTTTACAGTCTATGGTTGCCACATAGGCCTACACACTGGTATACCATTTTGTTGTTGGTTGAGGGGTTTTAAAGATTTTTTAAATATATAAAAAAAACAATTGTGTCTAATTTGTCTGTCACTTGTGCCAAGACTTCAAACTCACCAAAACTTGGGTCAGCATGCAACATTCATAAAATGGCAAATCAGCACTGTACACTATAATAATATATGAAAGCTCTTTTTATAATATTCAATATATTTCAAATGACAATACTGATTAACACTTTATACAACTGCATATAAAATATTTAAGATAGTCCAAAAGATCAAGAAAAAGGTTCCTATATCCATTTTCAACCGTACAAGAAGCCTTAATATGCTTTACAGAAATATGCATTCAAACACTGTAAAGGTACAGACACATCTGAGATATAGAACTGAAGTCCTAAACATTACAAATCCCACTTTAGCCCCAACAACCAATGTAATAAACTTGAAAATACAGTGAAATGTGTTTAAAATTCATCTCTTAAGTGAAATCCTTTATAGTGATACAAGAAGTGTAAACAATCATCCCAGAAAATGTGACCAAATAAATACAATCCAAGGCTTTATTTCAAAATTGATTCTCCAGTATCTGTCCCGTAGGATCTGTGATGACATCACTGGTGTGTTTTTAAACCCGTGTCAGGAAGCTCAGATTGAGGCTGCTGGGGAGCTGGATGGTCTCGAGGGCCACAGATGAAGGGTTGAAGGGGAAAGTGACTGAGAAAATGATCTTAGCGTCCATCAGTAACTGAGAAGACTCCTTACGATCCTTTAATAAATTCTGTGGAGTGGAGGGAGAAGAGTTCAACCATGAAAATCAAACAATATCTGCTTTAAAGGGGAACTTGGCAACTCTAGCCATTTCTTCGCTATTTTCACTTTTGTTGTCAGATGTTTTCTCAACGAGCTCCCCCTACAGCTGTGGGGCGTATATTTCACAACACTGTCGTAAAAAAACTCACTTGCGCCCCTCCTCCCCCTTTCTACCGCTGCTCATGTGCATTTGTTATAATCCGAGCCGGCCAACTTTATCGTGTGGAGTATGTCTACCGAGGTGGGGAATACATCACACACATTGAGGGCGGCGTGTGTGTTTATGTCGAATTCCTATAAAGCAGTTTGTTTTTCTCACTCGTTCTCGTTTCTCACGAGACCTCCTATTTCCAACTTACCGGGACGTTAGTCCCCATGTTGCAAGGTTGGTTTTCTACCTGGGAACGCTGGGGGGAGTGGGGAAAGTCGCCATTCTCACCAGAACAGGTTATTTAACCATTCAAATGATTTCTAAACGGTTTTATTAAGCTGAAATAGTTGCCAAGTTCCCCTTTAAAATGCATTTAAAAACATTGAGAAATGACTCACCTGTACAGACTTTATAAATGATATAGACACTCTCTCCTCAAACTCATTCACTGGTGTGTACAAGCTGAGGATTTTCACAATCTGTCCCAGAGAGACACAGACAGAGCAAATCAGAACTAAACTCACGGTATCATTTGAAAGGCCACATTCACCTCAAACACACACACACACACACACACACACACACACACCTGTTGGGTGGTGAGAGCCGTGCACATGGTGCAGATGGCGTCTGCGTCGTCCTGGCTTTTCTTCTTGATCTGCAGAAGCTGAGCCGCCTGAATCAGAGGCTCCAGAGACTCACGAGCTCCACTGCCCTGAAGATCTTTATCCAGCAACCACTCCTCCAGCTGACACACATTATACCTGATGTGAGGGGAAAGATAATACATTAAAAAATGTAAATATTGAATAAACCAGAGAAATGCTGTTTTGCATTTTTCAAATATATAAAATATTTTTTGTACAATAAAATTACAATAAAATTATTATAAACAAATGCAATATTAATAGAAAAAATGCTTAAATTATATTATAGCATAATCGTTTAAAAAAAGATGCGAAAAAAATTATCTTTGTTATCCTAGCATAAGAATGGTTTGCTAAATCTAAATCATTTACTGTAATGTCAAAATAAAAGTTATATACACAAACTAAACTATAAAGTTATATACACAAACTAAACTATAAAAAACACATACTATACTGTGGTATAAATCCGATTTTTTTAAATTATTAATATTATTTCTTTCAAATTTGACTGAACAAGATCTAGTGGCCTCTAATGTTTAGTACTTGGGGTTTTCGACTCCGGGTTTTTTGGAGTCGACTCCGATTCCCGAGTCCTACCGCCGGAGTCAATATCGACTCCCGGAATCGACTCCATTTGCTCCATATACTTGAAGTCACAACAGGGTCGACAATATAAAAATACAAGACTTCTCCCATTGTTACACACTAAATGTAGTCTATTCTTTTTTCCCAGACACAAATCCTGAAACTACCTTTATATAATGAAAACAAAACACTAGCCAGCATAGAGACGCATCATTACCTTGAAATTATGAAAATTATGAAAATCACCATAGTTTCATAGTTGTTGCCAATACTACCAATTTTTAAAGAGGGAAAAGTCAAAAGAAAAAGCCTTTTGAATATTATTTCAGAGTTAAACAAGAGAGAAGGTAATGCATTCTTTAATGAATTCATCTAAACTGTCGGGTGAGGGCGATAAGCGCACTGTCATCTCTTGTAATAGTGTAAAAAAAGTCAAAATACATCCAATAATGTACTCTATTGTGCTTATTCTTGTTGGCAGTTTTTTTTTTTTATTATGATTAGTTTAATGGTTATGAACACAAATTCGGATACGGAATGGCAAACCAAATTAATCTAAAAACCGATGAAACCAGGTAGGTACTTAATTTCAACATAACGTTGCTTATTTAAAATAAAATAACAGCCAATGTAGGATAAAACTATATGACTGTGATGTTGTTTCTGCGACAGCTCCAGCTCTCTTACACTGAGTGAGCGTTTTTAGACACAGCAACGACACCAGGGTTATTAAGAGTTGAGGAATCGACTCCCCATCACCAGTCAGTACCTGATCTGCAGGCCTTTACTCCAGGAGCACATGTCCTTGCGAAGCAGTAAGTTGTTCAGTGTGACGCAGCAGATGAGGTAGAACTGCTGTTTGATGACCCGTCGGACCAGCTCGGTGTCGTTGCCATGCTGGAGCAGCGTGTAATAGAAAACATCCAGCTGTTTCAAAATGGCCTCCAGCGAGTGACAGCTGTCCTCTGGGAAACTGGACGTGCGCTTCCTCATTCCTGTGGGCTTCACACCCATCACTCCCTGAATGGTCTCCTGCTCCAACATGGCTGGTGCTGGGATGAGGAAAAGATGGAATGATCAAGAAGAGGAAGTAAATAAATATCAAAATCTTTATGATAAGAGCATGTAGAGTTACCAATCATGGGGTGAATAATGTTTTCTATGACCCTGATGAGCTGCTGGTAGATCTGGATGGCTAGATCACTCAGAACCTGGCAATACTCAGACAGGTCAAAGTTTGACAGACAGTGTTCGTTTTGCCGAGGGGTGTTGTGCTTTGCGTAGCCCTAAAAATGTCAGGGAGACATCAAATATCAGCCTTCATATAGCAGTGAATAATTAAATATATTAAAAAGAGAAAAAAAAAAAAAAATCCACACGGTTCCAAACCTTTACTCCTAATATTTGCAGCTAGCTTCAACGGAAAGCTAAATGTTTTAACAAAAATTTACAAAATCTATTAATATATTGTTTGCATTAGAAGCTGTATCCTAAAAGTGAAAAACTAAAGTAAAATGTACAAGAAACAACACTGTACCAAACACTATAACAGCTATAGTTAATTCCAATAGAGTCTGATGTTAGCACGTTGCTAACTTGCTACGCTAATAACTCTATTCTGAGAAGTCTAATAAAGCACAAAAAACACAAATATTAGAGTTAAAGACAGAGCTAAACAAGAGTTTTTAGAGTCCCAGGTAAAATTATGGCAAGGTTCTCTCAAAGATGAACAAACATTCTTTCAGTAACATTAACTGAACTGAAGTTATCTGGTCTTTAATAATGTTCTCAAAATGTTAACATAATACATTCAGTAGTTCATGGAAAAAAACTCTGAAAGGTTTTATTTTTTTATATTTTTTTTATATGACTAATTACAGTCATAAGTAAAAAGTTTTAAAAAACTGGGGAACATTCAGAATCAACGTTTTCATAACTTAATGGGAATGTTGGTAAACCGTTCATAGAATACAGGATATTTTTGTTTGCTGGGGTTATACCTAAATAACATTAAAAAAAAATGTCCCACTAAATAACAGATTACATTTCTTCTGAAGGTCAAAAAAAGATATTAATGCTGCTGACTTTTTGAAACAATCTTCAAGCCTAAAATGCTTTCTAGGTAGACCGCACACTCGGGTATAAAACACAGCCAGACATCATGCCTACCTCTTCTCCGCTGTACTGCTTCAGACAATGTAAGAAGCGACAGGTGTTTGCCAACCAGAATGAAATAGTCTCAAATTCTTCCCGTTTCTGTAAAAACATACAATTATTATTGAAAAGTTTCACAGTATCATTTATCAGATGTTTTGTTCAATCTGGACAATGTTTTCTCATGTAAAGATGTTTCACGGTCATCTCCATGGATTAATATTCCTGCATTTTCTGTCTGTGAGAGTCTCACCTTCAGTACGCTCTTGATGGCGTTGATGGAGGAGTTAAGGAGGGTGGAGACCCGCTGGTCATCGTTGGCGTAGTCGGCGTGTCGCAGACACATGAAGAGAATGTAAGCAGGCAGGCCTGGGATCAGATTCACCGCGACACCTCGGGGTTTGAGGTCTGGTAGATAAACAGCATTAATCAAAAGACTGAAAATTACTCTTTCCAATGGAATAGAGAATACAGTCAAAGGCAAATAAATTGAGTCCATTTGTTCTTCTTTCCATTGATTAAAAAAAAAAAAGTTTTTTTTTTTTTTGCTTCGTGTCTGTGTTGATATTCTACATATTCATGATGTTGATATCACCTGTGATGAGTATCTTGAACAGTTTGTTCTCGTCTTCTTTCCTGTACTCCAGCATGCCTTGGAAATCCCTCTCTTTTCGAACGATACTGACCGTGCGACCGCTCTCGCCGACCACGTTCTCTGGAGAGGACTGCTCGAAATGAACACCTGCTGCCACAAAAAATGTATATATTTTCCACATAAAAATCATCCTGGAATACTGCTCCAACAGTAATTCATATGTAGGCACAATCTGTCAACAGTAATTCATATGTAGGCTCAATCTGTCTACAAAACTAATTGCAATTTTAAATAAATTTAAGATAATTAAAAAAAAAATCCTAATCAGTCCAATCTTTACTGATAGCATTGATATTATGCAATAAAATAAAAATCTTTACCCTCAGGCTCCCCTAACTTTTTCATATATATTTTCAGGCATTTCTTTAGTTTGCGGACCATTTTGTCCTGTTTTCCCGTCTGCTCCAAGAGGTCCTATAATTGACAGAAATCATTTTAATACAGAAGAATATTTATTATGATCATCAACTGTTGTCAGTACATGTATATGTGTCAGTGTGAGTGTATGAGCACCATGTTTTGTTGCGTGAGGCGACTGATCTCGTGCTGCAGGCTTGCTTGTATTCGAGCGTCGTGCGGAAGCTCCAAGCTGTCTGACATCATCTGCTGCTGCTGGCCAAGCTCCGCCTTTAACCGCTGAAGCTCCGCCCTCAAACCCTCCACCTCCTCCTCATGGGACCGTCCCTGTGTCTGCAACTGAGATGCCAGAATCCTGCAGTGAAAGATGTATTTAAATATTACTCAAACATATACACTAAAAAAAAAGTTACATTTTTTAACATTTTCTTTTACACAAATTATGTGTTTCCATCAATATTTACCAAAAATTATTGTTTTTTATTGTCATGCAGAGTTAATACAATTTTCCTTAATGGTGGTATTTAGCCCTTTTGTTTCCTCAATATGAAAAGCAATATAAAAAAAAAAAAAATACTTTCTTGATGGTGTTTAGCGTGTAGTGTGCTAGTGTGTATGAGAAAGATTAAGTCTTTGAATATTAAATCTATTTTATTTCACCTGTTAGTTTCCTTTAGGCTCTCATAAGCCATCCAGAGCTCTCCATCCTCATTCAGCTCATGAAGGTCCAAAGTCGGGGATCTGAGAGCGAAAGAGTCATGAATGACTTCCATTATAAGGAATCCTGCATTTTACCGTGTGAACATAGGGACCGTAAATAAAATTTTATGAAAAATAAAAGCTGATTTACCTGCTTGAGTCACCTGAATCTCCTTCACTTCCTGTTTCCTGAAAAGAGAAAGTATTTACTAACCAGATTTATCGGTCTTATATTTCGATGTACAAGAGATGGCGAAAAATATATAAAATTTAATAATGTAATATGTAATTTATTATTTTGTATTACTTTTTATTTTAATCTCTCATATTATTTCTTAGATTTTCACATATCGAATCATGAAATGGCTAAAATAATAATAATAATACGTTTATTTTATATAGCGCCTTTCAGAAAACACAAGGTCGCTTTACAAGGAGTACAAATACACAGGACAAGGAAACAAGACATAGAAACGATATACATATAAACAGTGAAGGGTAACATAAGAGAAAGAGGTACATATAAAAATCAGAACCTAGAGTCAGAGGTCAGGGAAACAAGTGACAAAAAGATGTGTTTTAATGTGTTTTTTAAAGTCGTGTAGTGATGAGAGGTCACGGATATGTTGGGGAATAGAATTCCAGAGAGTTGGGGCGGCGGTACAAAATGCCCTTCCACCAAACGATGACAGTTTGTGCCGTGGGAGCGTCAACAGACCGGTATCGGAAGTTCTAAGTGTGCGGACGGGAGTAGATATGGATGAGCTCAGAAATATAGTTGGGGGCAAGACCATGAAGAGCTTTGAATGTAATAAGGAGTATCTTGTATTGAATGCGAAAACGAACGGGTAGCCAATGTAGACTGCGTAAAATCGGAGTAATGTGGGAAGATTTCTTTGTGTAAGTGAGGACACAAAATAAAAAAGTCTGCACCCTACCTTATGTTTAAATGCCTCCTGATTGACCAGCTGAGATCGCAGAATAAGCACCTCCTCCTTTCGCACCTCCAGCTCTTCATTGGTGGAGTTGAGCTGCTCGAGGACCACGTTATATGCCTGACCTCCAGGGGACGCCACCTTTGACCCCTTCCCCTTACTGAGAGACTGACGGAGATCCTGCAGATCTTTCTTGAGCTTCTTATTGTCAGACTCCAGCTCCTGACGCTGAGAAGACCACAACACACACTTGTATATTTATCAAAATGCATGAAAGAGAAACCAAGAGTTTATTTGGTGAGCCAAAGTGTGTTTTTGTACCTTCAGAGCCTCGTAGTCTCTCTCAGCCCCTAATACTCTCTGACAATCTTCCAGTTCCTTAAAATGCAGAGAAAGAGCATGCATAACTTGGTTTGTGTCAAGGTTTTCACATCTGTCATTGAAACCATGACACATGACAGAATTTAATTTTCGGTTGATTTAAACTAAGATGAATTGGGACATTCTGAAATATATAACACTAATTACTTTAGTTCGCTCCAGTTGTAGCTGCTCTTCTTTGGTGTCCATCTCACCCTGCAGGTCCATGTTCTCCTTCTCCAGTTCAGTGACTCTCCTCTGCAGCTTCATCAGGAGAGACACATCAGCCGCCGTCTGCACAGCGTCCTAGATGCATCAAACACATCCATTATATTCTATAATGACAGAAGAAATCTAGAGGAACTCAAGAGCCATACAGCCGTTTGAAACCGACCTCTCTTTCCAGAGAGCTGACCTCTGACCCTGTGAGCACAGAGCTGTGGATGCTCTCTGATTGGCTGCTGCTGTAGCCAGAGTCGGCTCTGTTATGACCCAGTTTGGAGAGATCCTGTTTAGATAGATTAGTAACAAAAATGGTTTATAATATTGAATACGTTACCAACTATATCATTATTTAATTTCACCATTGTTATCTCATGTTTGTATAAGTAGCATGAAATATATTTTTCTTACCACAGCCGCCTCTTTTTCTGATCTCAGATCAGCGTATCGCTCCTCCAGTTTCAGGTGTTCGGTCAGAAGGTTCTGGTAACGGAATCGCTCCTCGTTCAGCTGGGCTTGCAGGTGCTCAGTGGACTCCTGTTGGGTCGACTCTGGAATTTCTGTTCAAGATAAAATCAGAAGGAATGAAGAAATTAGTTGTTTATTAAACCATTGTACTTTGTTAACTGTGACTAGTGGATCTGCTAACCTATTCTGTAGATTAACTGCGATTGAGATGAATATAAATGCTAATTGTTCATTTTCTCCACATATTATAGACATAATATTATAGTCATTAAAATACTAGTAATTAAGAGTTGGAGCTTTCCTCCATCACAAAACAATATGAACTTACCACTTATCTGCTGCTCCTGCTCCTGGATCAGTCTGTTCATCTCATCTTTCTCACTCTTCAGCAGTGTGTTCTTCTCATTGAGATCAGCGACCATCTGCATATATCATATATGGCTAAGTATGCATACTACAAAATATAACATCCTTTTCTGACCTTTACAAGTGGTGTTCGAAATTCAGCTTTCATTATGTGCCATGGTCCATGGTAATATTGTTTTACATGTATCATGCTATCATTGTAAAATACAATAGTATATGAACATGATAATCATTCATTACCATGGTAGGTCAGAGTCTTATGGCATTACCATCTGATACCATCACTTTAATACCACAAAATTACCAAATTTCTGGACATGTTACATATATACACTATTGTTCAAAAGATTAGGGTCAGTTAGATTTTTTTTTTGAAAGTCTCTTAAACTTACCAATACTTCATTTGCTTGATAAAAAATACAGTAAAAACAGAAATATTTTGAAATATTATTACAATTCAAAATAAGTGTTTTCTATTGTAATATATTTTAATGTAAAATTTATTGCTGTGATCAAAATTGAATTTTCAGCATCATTACTCCAGTCTTCAGTGTCACATGATCCTTCAGAAATCATTCTAATATGATGATTTGCTCAGGAAACATTTATGTTGAAAACAGTTGTGCTGCTGAATACTTTTGTGGAAACCATGACAAAAAACAGCATTTATTTAAACTAGAAATTATCCATAACATTATAAATGTCTTAACCGTTAAATTTGATCAATTTAATGTGCCCTTGCTGAATAAAATTATTAATTTCTGTAAAAAAAAAAAAAAAAACTTAGTGACCCCCAAAATTTTTAACAGTACTGTATATATATTCATATTATATGTCATGATTGATAAATGACAATATTAAAAATCTACTATAAAAATAAAATTTTGTCTAAATAAATAATTAAAAAATAATAATTTTGAGAACAAATAAACATCTCCTTTTTACCTCTTTGTTCTTCTCCAGCTCCTGACGGACCAACTCCAGCTCCTCCTGTAAGGATGTCACCAGGTCTCCACGGCGACGGGCCTCCTCTTCCACCTCCTGAAGAGTCTTGAGCTGCACGTGTAACTTCTCTATATCAGCAGCACTGTGGCTCTCCTGTGCACTTATTCGCTCAGAAAGCTCTCGGTTCTCCTTATGCTGAAGACACATGACAACACATTATTAATCAAACATAGATTCATCCTTAGATATCAGTGCAAATGTCCTGAGAATAAAACAACGCCGAAGGACACCTGCTCATCCAGTTTCCTCTGCAGCTGCATGATCTTGTTCTCCATGCCGACATTGAGCTTCTTGAAGTGCTCGACCGATCTGGCCTCAATCTTGAGTTTCTTGAGCTCTCGACGGGCCAGCATCCTGCGCACGCAACACTGTAGATACACCACGGCACGCTTGATGCGACGGAAACGCCAGCGGGCCAGGAAGCCACGCACCCAGCGCTGGATCAGTAAAGCCTTGTGCTCAAACACCAACTGTGCAAGAAAACAAGATGAAAAATAAACTCTATAAAAGTAGTTTTCATCCCCAATTCAACTTGGGTGAACTTGATTGAGAGAATGATGCTAGTTAGAGGTCAATAGATTGCATGTCAACTTTTGTATAACAAAAAGATGTTAGATCAACAGAAAACAGATCGAATTCATTTTGGCAGCTTCACATCAATTTAATTAGTGTTGAAGGAAAACTGCAGTAGAGAAATTCAAAATGTTGAAAATATACAATTATTTATTTATTCTGAAACAGAATATCTGGTGCATGACATCATATCCTGTTGCATATGTGTTGTGTGTAATTATTTTGAGTCTCACCGCACCTTTCAACGAATGAGAATTAACTCTCTGTACTAATAAATGACCGTTACTCATTCCTGAAAGCGGTTTTCTTTTCCGTCTTTTCCCTCATTTTGATTACCAGCCCAGTCTTTCTCTGCTATGCTACACCTCAATAAAACGTTATTGGCCTCGTACCCGTTTGTACTCCAGTCTGGCTGTGTATCCGCGCAGTAACCTCTGAATGAGAACCGCTGCTGTTTTCTGTCGCAGATACTGTCGTCTCGCCGCCCACATGCGTGTGTTTTTCTGAAAGATCACTGCGGCCCGTGTCCTTCTCAGGTTATTGCACAGGCTAATCAAGGGCAGATAAAACACACACTGTTGGTTTATTTTCCAACCAGCAACTGATAGACAAGTCTTCAGTAATAAATAAATAAGTCTTCATTTACACTTGACTCATATCACAAAGTAAATCTACAAAATTTGCAAGCGTCCCCCACCATCGAGCCTGGTGTCCTCTCGTGTATCTCTGCAAGGTAATGGTCGCCTGGCGAATACGCAGGTATTTCTTGCGGGCCAGCCAGCAGCGGATGGTTTTTTGGATGTGGATGCAGGCCGTACGGAGTTTGTCCGCCCTCAGCTTTTCCAGGTAAGCCACCTGTCCGGCTCGGAAGAAAATCTTTGTTTTTCCGAACTGGTATTTATCTTTGTTCTGTAGAGGGGGAATGGAGTAACATTAGACTGTTTAAAAACAAAAACATCTTAAACCAACCGAAGCTGGTTTGTAGATGTCTGAGCAGCGTCACAATTGTCCTTTCCCTGGTTTTAAAAGTGGTTTTGGGCACTTTTTTGGGTGGGAGATCAGCTAAAACCAGCTTAGACCATCTTAAACCAGCCTGAAGTTGTTGTTTTTTAGCATGATACATGCTCTTTGTATAAAGAAAGAACTAAGAATGCTACTATGTTTACAAAGACAAGTGTATTACCTGCACAAGCCGTTCTAGGACATTCTGGCAGGTCAACTTCCAGTCTGAGAGGATTTCTTTCTTTCTCATTAGAACACGATAGCGACTGAAGAACTCTTGATAAGTCCACCTGACCAGAGGGAGTTAAAACGGTATTAAAACACAGAAACAGATCAGTTAAGGCATTAGAATATTTAAAGCTGGGTTAGTAGAATTACAGTTTATGTAAATATAAAGCAGTTTTAAACTTAAACACAAGTTTTATACTGATTTACAATTTTGCTATTAGTTCACCATTTCAAAAACTTTCAAGATTGGTGCTTCTGAGTTAGTCACATCTGATTGGTTCCCTTGAGTTAATCATAACAAATCAGATTCCAAGCAGAATGGACACTAGTAAGAAGTGTCCAAGTAAGACATGCTCCTGAAATTAACATGTTTTGTTGATCCTGGAACAACATTCCTGTCTGAAACTTAAGCACTAACCCTATCCCTAACCCTAACCCTAACTTCTCCCTAAAATCAGAGAGAAATTATAGATGAAAAACACTGATGTAGAAGCACCTAACCCTGGTTGTAAGCCTAAACTTGACATAGACTGTAAACTGGTCCCTCAAATCTGACTGGTTGATTGGAATGTTGTTCCAGGATCAATAAAGATGTGGATCCAGGAACACGTCTTACTAGAGTGAATGTGATTTCACCAGTACAACATGTCAGTCATTGAATTAGCACCTGGAAGGGAAGCCTTTGGCTGAGATACGAATGGTCTCGAGGACTCCACACGCTCTGAGCTGCTGAACGGCTCGATGAGGGTCCATTCTAGAGACAGAAAGAGAAGAAACTAGAATGACCCGTATTACATAATGGTGGATTATCTCTGAACTCATCTTACTGACATAAAGGGGGCTTTAAGGTCATTTGGCTTGATGCAGCGCACGTAGTGTGGGGTGGTGGCGTTCAGCGTGTCCATGAGCAGATGCAGAGAGTTCCGGAACTGAAAACATCAAACAAATCACACTTATTTTCTATGGGTGGATAAGACTTTTTCAGCAGCCTTGGTTCTGGAAATAATTTTCCCATACATGTTCTTCATGAATGGTGAAAAGGACTAAGGCACAAGACGTCTTTTATGAGACAATGAACTACAACAATACTTTTAATACCAAACAATACTTTCAAAAGTTATAGGTCTTTAGTATTTTTATGTTTATGAAAGAGGTCACTTATGCTCTCAAATGCTGTATTTATAGAATACAGTAAAAACCGTATAATATTGTGAAATATTTCTATTTGAATATATTTTAAAATGTAATTTATTCCTGAATTTAAAATTCAACAAAGCTGAATTTTCAGCATCATTACTCCAGTCTTCAGTTTCACATGATCCTTCAGAAATCATTTTAATCATTCTTTTTGTGGAAACCATGATAATTTTTTTAGGACTCTTTAATGAATAAAAAGTTTAAAAAAGCAGCATGTGTGAACAAAAGTTTTTACTGTCATTTTTGATTGATTTAAAGTGATAGTTCACCCAAAAACTTTTATTCTGTCATCATTTACTCACCCTCAAATTGTTCCAAACCTGTATAAATGTCTTTATTTTGCTGCAATACAAAGGAAGATATTTTAAAGAATGTTTGTAACAAAACAGTTGCTGGTCCCCATTAAATTCCATAGTGTTTTTTTTTTTTTTCATACTATGGAAGTCAATGGTGCCCATCAACTGTTTGGATACCAACATTCTTCAAAATATCTTCCTTTGTATTCAGCAGAACAAAGAAACGTATACAGGTTTATATACATTTTCATTTTTGGGTGAACTATCCCTGTAATGAATCCTTGCTGAATAAAAATATTAACTTTAAAAAAAAAAAAATTCATACTGACCCGACACTTTTGAAGGGTAATATACTGTATATCTAAGTGAATTACTATGAATGATGCCTTAATGAATAACAGTGATGGATCATGGCTTTGTTGGTCAACTCTAACCTGCAGTCCAACCGATTTCTTGTGCTCCCTAAAAGACTGAGTGGACCGTCCAATCTTTGCTCGACCAGATGTTGCTGTGGTGCTCTGAGCTGCAGGTGTTTCCTCATCCTGGAAGAGCTCCACCAGCAAGGCGAACTGTGAGGAAACCAGAGAGCCTTTATAACAAAGATCGATATGCATAACACCCGATATGCATAACACCTTACTTGTATGCTACTTGTGACAATTACACTCTAGATTAGTGGTTCTCAATGGCTTATTTGCATTTAACACTCTTAAATCACCCGTGTTGGGTTGCAACCCTCCAGTTGAGAACCACAGATCTAGAAATCCAAAAACGGTGTTTATGAACCGAACAGCAGGTGGCGATACTTCTCAAAAGCCATGTTAAATCATAACTCTATTTTTAAGTCACTGAATAACATTTTGCAAGCAGAAACATGTTCCTGTGGAGCACTAGAAGCTGAATTTCTGTGCCAGAAAATTGCTTAGCGAGCTATGTTGAGGTACTAAACACACCTTGCTAGCCTTCAGCACATTAATTTGTTCTTCATTGACGGTGTCTTTATTTTTCTCCAGAAATCCATCACACTGGTATTCAACCTAAAAGTGATATAGAGAGAGATAAAATGAGACAGACTCCCAGGAATTCCTATATGAACACATAATAGCTGCATATTTTTCTTCATGTACCTTGTCTGCAAAGTGCAGTATGATGAAAGCTGTGTTAGACATGCGCGGCTTCTCAAAGTGAGAGCTTTTCTTTAGGTGAGTGTTGTACAGCTTTTGCGCCCACGATTCATCTGAACCTTTTGGCATCTGGATGCATCAAATTAAGAAAGTTCATCACAAAAAAAACCCAATGATAATTATATAACAATTGTGGTTTAACAATGTTTTTTACAGTGCATTCTTCGTCTAGAAGGTCTAGCAAGCCCATCTTGGCCTCGATCAGGTTGATGCAGGGCTGGTTGTCGTAGAAATCGATGAGCGTCCATGGTATCTGCTCCTTCATGTACTCCTCCTGCTCCAGTTTGAACACGTGCTGGAGGGGAAATGCTTTCTGTGAGTGGTGATGTGCTCGGACATGACTGATTATTCCGTGAATGCTGGAGCAGCTGACGCATGTTTGAAAATGCTGACCATGTTAAACTGCTGCTGGAGCTTCTCATTGGCGTAATTGATGCAGAACTGCTCGAAGCTGTTCACCTCAAATGTCTCAAACCTGGGCATAATACAACATAACTTTCCTGGAACTGTATTTTTATCATCAATAAAGTATGAAGAAGCAGCTCACCCACCCATAGATGTCTAGGACACCGATGAACGAGTGCGGTTTGGAGGAAGTGCTCAGGGCTTTGTTGACCTGGCCGACGATCCAGGAGAAGAGCTTGGCGTAAATGTGTTTCGAAAGAGCGTCACGGCCGTTCACGGCCTCCAAGCGGGTAACAGGCTTGTTTAGTGTTTCTGTGGCGGTCTTGAGTTTTTTATGGCACAACCAGTGAGCCATGGACTCATACGAAACCTCAGTGAGGTCACAAAACACTGCCAGGTGGCCGTTTTCATCCTGGACACAATGCAAACAATATAGTGTGGAATCGATGTGGGGAAATGCATTTGCATTTAATCATTATTAGACAGATGCTTTTGTCCAAAGCAACTTTGCAAAATGTGAATTAAAGCAATCATTTATTCTCATTGCGACTCACAGAGATGCCGCAGCTAGAAGATCCTCTCTCCTTCACTTCTACATTTCCCAGATGAAGAATGGCTGACAGGATTTGGAACAGACCCATTTGGTGTGCCTCAGTAATTCCTGGAATCAGCAGATACTGGCATGTTTGTGGTTGAATGACTAAACTAAGGGTATAGAACCCTTAAACAGGCTCATATCATGAGGAATCTAATTGTCTTTGATCTTTTCAGGTAAAAGAGCTTTATGTACTATGAAAACATACTGGAATTTTCTCCCAAGTCCAAAAAGACTTTAAACTAAGCTGCAAAATGGCTTATTCTGAACATTCTAAATGTTTGTACTAATGCCTATTAGGTCTTCAGAAACCTGACCGTTTAATAAAATAATAATAATAATTAAAATAAAACCAAAAATATAAATATTTAATAAATGCATTAAAAAATAAATAAATAAAAAAACACAAAAAATGAAAATAAAGGATGAACTCAAATAACAAAAAAAAAAAATACATAAAAAAGTATGTATATATATAAATTATGTAAAACATTTAAATAAAAGATGTGATCCTTTTATCATTCTAATAATAAGTTAAAACAATAAAAGTGAGACATATGTGATCCTGGTGTACAAAACACCATATGGCACATGGAAAGGTAAAATATTCATACCCAGCAGTGAAAAGGCTTTCCTCGTGGCCTGCATCTCCTTCAGGTCATTCACTCCCTCGATGACGGGACTTCTGCCTTGGTTAGTGTAGGGAAAGTCATCAGCGCTACCTTAAGAGAAAGACTGGTTACTGAAGAAAAGACACATTTCAGCTGTAGGTTGACTTAAAGGCTACATAGTCCTTTATGCTTTACTTGACTGTTATTTATAAACACAATCCAGAATGGGTATCACATTACCTAACTTTAGAGGTTCAAACTCAGGTAAATGGGCACAGGCACAGAGCTGATAGAAGATGTGATAGTTTCTCTCCTCACTCGCCTAAAACAGGAAACAGAAACTGATCCCTTTAGTGTAAGTCAAGTGACATTCCCACATAAATACATTAAACATATGTTTATTGGTTATATATCATTCATTTGATATTAAAGTGGTTCTATTATGCCATTCTTAGGGTTTCTAATTGTGTTTTGGATTCTCCTGCAAAAGGTTTACATGCATCCAAGGTAAAAAATAAATAATTTTCTCATTATCTACAGTGTCTGAAAGGGTTCAATCAAGGATTCAGTCTCTCTAAACCCCTCCATTCCCAGAGTCTACTCTCTGATTGGTCAGATGGCCCAGTCCGTTGTGATTGGCCAACAGCTTACATTGCGTGTCAGAAACTAAACGTCCATAAGCATATCTGATCTTCAGCTCTGGATCTTCCTCAGCACTTGTGGACGGTGATATGAACAGTAATGATGCCGCCAGTTTTATCGTATCAATTCAAGCTTGAATCCTCGTCCTTTGGAAGTGCAGCAAAGAGGATTCGCAGCGCAGAAAACAGCATCTTCTCGACATGTCGACAACACGAACCAAACACTTTAAGGCATCAGCTACAACTACAGTGTTTGAGGGCGGAGCAAAATAGACGTTGTTCACAGGCAGCCAATGAAGACCATAGGCTAGCATTATGCAAATTTGTAATGAGACATCTAATTTCAGGCCGTTCAGAATAGCTTCTTTCTTTTGGGAGATAATAACTCCATTTATCTGCACTTTAATCTTGAATCTTTGCAGAGCTTTTACATTCAAAAACAGCTATATTACACACTACATGAAAGGTGATATTAAAAAAAACATAATAATGGCACTTTAAAGCTACCAAGTTTTATATTACTGAAATTACCGATGACTTATGGGTCATTCAAACTCTTTAAATCAGTATATAGTAGAGACGAATGAATATAAAACTAACCTGGAACACCACTCTAGACTTTTCCAGAAGGTACGTCCTCATGTTGGCTCCTATGATGTTGTGCTTTCTGTCAAATCCAATCTCAATGTACTTCCCAAAGCGACTGCTGTTGTCGTTTCTCGTCGTCTTGGCATTTCCTATAGCCTACACACAGATGAAAACCTCGATATGACAGTTTCTTGGAATGGATCTGTTTGATGTCTAGGTTTTTTTTACAGGCTAGCTAGTTAAAGTTAGGCATCTAACCGCAGACGTACCTCCATGATAGGACTGGATGCCAGCACTTTTTTCTCCACGCTGGACTCAGTGGAGGATCCACTGACTGTAGCAAAGTAACGCATGGCATATTTGGCAGACACAGTCTTCCCTGCACCAGACTCTCCACTCACGATGATGGACTGATTCTTCTCGTCTCTTACAGGAGGACGTGGTGGAGAGATAGCATTGTCACTGCCTATGGACATATTCTTAGATATGCTATTTCTATTGCAATAAGGTGCACATACCTGGCCATCTGTTTATACGCCTCTTCTGATACAGCGAAGATGTGAGGGTCCATATCACCCATGTTCTGCCCACTGTAAGCATTGATGATGTCAGATCCATAGATCGGAAGACTTTCATATGGATTGATGGCAACCAGGATGATCCCTGTTATAATTTTAAAAACAAATAACTTGATTTGTAAAACTTTTTTTTAGTTCTGGGTCAAAGGTCAGACTGAATTGTAATGCTTTTTTTGTGCAATTTTTGCATTTTTATTTTTGCAAAACTCTTTTTTTATTCTTTTTTTTTACTTTGCATACTGTATGCAAAACAGTCTAATCTAAGAACAGGAGTCCATAACTCAAAGTCTAATGAGCTGTGCAGTGCATATGACAAGCTCTGCTAAGTCATGTTTTATGGTTCATATTCACAAGTAATATCTGCTGCTCATGGAAGTTCCAAAGTCTACAGGTCATTTAAACAACACGCAAAATATATATATATTTTTTAGATTTAATTACATAAAAACACAAAAAAATTTAAAATACTTTTTTTTTTATGTGAAACTATCAGACTATATATTGAACAGATACATATTTCAAACAGACATTAAATTAAATAGGAAAGTCTGAGTTTAATATATCTAGAAAGCAATGTCATGGCCAGGTGAGGTGTCATTTTTCATTACCGCAGTAGGTGTAGATAAGCTTGGAGTCTGTGAATCGGACCCGCAGGTTGAGCAGCACGGCTGGTTCATGGAGGTAACTGAGAGCCGTGAGGTCGTTCTCGCCCACCAGGATGTCCGGGTTACGAAGATGAGGCAGAACGCCACTCTTCGGGTCCAACTTGTACTCGCACTCCTATGAGAAGACACTACAGTTCAGCTGAAGCTCATCAGGAGAGCTATAAATGCTCTTAAAAGGAAATCTATTGCCTTTCAGAGGTGCACAGAGTACCTGAAAACAGCAAAAATGACAAGTTACAAGTCACCAATTCCAATACCACTCGAGTTAAAGTCCTAGATGATCTGATTTTAACAGTATTTAAGTATTTTACTCGTACTGAATGAAGGCTCAAAGATCCACTAGTCCTCAACACCTAACAGAAAACCAGTGAAAAACAAGAAACGGTTGAGTTGTGAGGAGAGCAATCACGTGTTTATTTTCTAAAGTCGAAGTAAAACTGAGCAACTCAATATTGCAGTAAATCAAGGTCGACACAACAGCCTCTTATACGTCTACAAACACTCAAGCCTCAGTTACGCTCAAGTGCTCTAAAAGGGCTTGAGTAAACCAATATCCATCAAAAAGGTCTCTTCAATACAATGGATAAGTAAAATAATGTTAAGTCAAATGAAATGGTTAAAGCCTACTTGCACTGAACTGGTTTCAACTGAAGCCATGTCCTCTTCTCATAAATGAAACACTTGCAATTCAACAACTAACCTGCAAATTCCACTCAAATTCGCATAAAGTAGTATTTTTGACTAGTTTGAGTGTGTAAAGACAAAACGCACAAAATGTAGTAACTTCAATGCCCTGTAGATGGCGATATCCCTTTTGTAGCAGAAATAAACTGCTGCAGAAAAAGTTAGTTGCCATGCAAAATGTAAGGAGTAATTTCATTAGTCATCACAAATGTATTGGAGTAAAGAGTACATATACTTATTCAAAAATGTAGTCCAGTAGAAAGTAAAAGTTCCTAGTCAAACTACAAAGTAGCCAAAAAGATTTTTAGGTACAGTAACTTAAATTAAACTTAAATACTTTACTTCCACTATACATGCATTGCTGTGAATGCGATTTTTGTTTGCTTTCGTCATAATCAACAGCAT
This sequence comes from Gila orcuttii, assembly GCA_026230005.1. NCBI lineage: Eukaryota > Metazoa > Chordata > Actinopteri > Cypriniformes > Leuciscidae > Gila > Gila orcuttii. Next base: position 7,171,860 of record JAPDVR010000025.1, read on the forward strand.
GTTGACAGTAGAGCGAAAGTCTTTAATTAAACTGAAGTTCATCAGGTCATCTTGTACACACATGTAGTTTAAACAGCAGGATAAAACATGCAAAAGTTTTTGCTATCAGTGACACACTTGCAGACAGGAGATACATTTACCTCAGGAAAACCACAAGCTAAGCTTCACAGACCATTTTCTTTGGCCCTAGTGGCTTTACACCAATGATAACGTTACCAGTTGCCACCAGTGAAATAAATTGCGGGAACAGCAATGGGTGTAGTTATGAAATATGATGGATTTCGAACTCCACACCCATTATTTTTCCACACGTCTTGGTCACCACTAGTGTGACTCAACTTTGCCTCAAACTTGACTCAATGCTGACTCAAGCAGCCCTAAACACTTTAAACCACCTGATCTGGTCTAATTTGTATACTTTCCCTTCATAATACCCATGTTTAATGTGTAAACAAGATCAAAACAGGGTTTATCTCATCAGATGAAGAACAGGGTGCATGTGGAAAGCTTTTTGAAGACCAAGGCCTGGTTTCACAGACAAGGCTTAGATTAAACCAGAATTGAGCCTTAGAAGGAAAAAAAAAACCACATAACTGGTGTGCATCTTGAGACAAAACAATGGCACTGACATATTTTAAGATATCTCAGTGCGAATTGCTTTCAGTAAAAACAGCTCAAACATGCATTTGAATCTAGGCTAGACTTAAGCCTTGTCTGTGAAAGCAGGGGTCAGTGTTTGATGCTCTCACCGTCTCATCCTCGAGCTGTAGATGTAGGACGGTGTCTCCGGGCCTGTAGTCTCTGGTCAGTTCTGCTGATCTCCACACATCTGTGGTGTCTGGGATCCAGACTCGAGCAAACTGCAGGAGGTGAACAGTTAGTTAGTTGGAATAACAGTATTTATTTAAAGCAATTCAAAGCAGATGCCTCTTTTCAACTTCAATCAAGCATATCATTGTTTTATCAATGCATTCATATTTAAAACAAGAAATGCTATTTTAAATGTTGTAAAATGGACTGATTTACCTATAATTAGAGTGGCAACTCAGATTAATATATTATTTTCATTTACTATTATTATTGTTTTTTGCTTTTCTTTCAACTGTAATTAACCATCAGATTGTTTTGTGAATGCATTAATATTTAAAACAATTAAATAATTGATATGTTCCGTTGTTCAGAGTTTGTTTTGGATACAATCTAATTAATGTAAATTAATGTAATTACAAAAAAAAAAACGTAAATTCCAGTAGCCCCTTTAAAGTTCCCACAAACCAGGAAAAGTGCTGTATGATAAACTGTCTGGATGATACAATTTCTCAAATGTTTCCATTACTCATATGTGAAATTAGCGGGGTTTAAACTCATACCTTCGAGTAAAGCTCCGGCGCTGCCATTGAGCTCCGCCTAAAGTCCCGTTACTCCAGAAACATCACAACTCTCTACGTCTGCTACGATTTAGAAAACAGACATTGAGAAACGCCAAAGTTTCAACATTCTCTTGGCTGGTGGTGTGGAAGAAGTGTGACAGCCGCCGGGAAAATACATTGAGTGGCACAGTTTAATAACTAACAGCTGTTCTTATGGGTCATGATGTGTTATTCCACCAGGGGGCGCTTGGCGGCTCAAAACGCTGATTCCTCCATTGAGCTGCATTCAAATCTCAGGGGGTTTGTCTCATTGGAAATGTGTGTACACAAAATAGTGTAATCTTTTTATAATATTAATTATGAATATACAAATATCTGGCATACAAATGGAAACTTTTATTAAAATAATAATAAAAATAAATCCCCTTATAATCACAACCAACTATAATTGGTCCATCCTGACACCGCTGAGAAAAGTAACAGATACCACTTGACAACGCCATGAGTTGCTTTATCAGAATAAAGACGCTGAAAAACTTCGATAACCAATTAAATCTAAATATATTGTAAATAATTGTAACCTTATTAAATATAGTTTATTATTAAGTAAAATATTATTTATACTTAGCGCATGTCAACAATTAGAAAGAACTTCCGGTGAGCCAAACCACGCCTATTTCATATTGAACGTGTTCTTCCCATAGGGTTCTTCCCGCTTGTTCTATTTCTGTGGCAATCATCCTTGTCCGTTTTTTTTAAGCATGCCGGGTATAGGAACGAGCCATTCTTTGTCCTTTCATACTTATTATTTCCAATACTTTTGTACAATATACTTCCTTTTTCTGTTTTATTTTACACGTTGTGACCATAGTTGTGTGAAGCGTAAAAAAAAAAAAAAAAAAAGTCGCCGTGGCAATGACCGACGTGAAAACATTGCCGCCTCGTGGCGATTATGAGTTACTGCACCCCGCTCAGGAATAGGTATTGCAAGGCATACTCCAAACGAGAGGTGATTATTTGTATTTCCGTGTCTTCTCTGATGCTACCAGAAGCTCTTTGTTCATCATCTTGGCGTTGGCAATATAACTTTTTTTTTTTAAGTGTCGTAAGAACAGTGCCGCCTTGTGGTGATTATGAGTTACTGCACTCCGCCCAGGCAGGTAGAAAAAACACGCATAAAGCTTAAAACAGCATTTGAGAACTATAAATTAAATTAAAATATGGATCAAATTAAAAAGGAAAGGCCGGAGTGCATTAGTTTTAATAATAACTTCTTTTCCATGATTCAACAGGGCTAGTTAAACAAGCCACATTACCAAGAGTGCACTTCATCAAGTTATTGCTGAATGACAGCACAATGCTTGTGGCTAGTTTATGTTTGTCTAGGTATTTAAAATTACTTTATTTTTACAGCACCTTTAAAAGACAAGAAATACTTTAGTTCAAAAACAACTACTTGGTCACGAATCACATGTCCAAAACTATTTTATTTACAAAACAAATGGCACAGTTGTGACAGTAAACTTTTGTACAGCTCAGATAAATCATTTCAGTTGTTCTGGCAACACAACCTAGACGAGACAGTTAAGAGGTCAACACACTCTTCAATGTGGGTGAATGACCATTTAAGGCCATTTTCATCATCAACAAGGAGGAGACAAAACGAAAATCTCAACTAACGAACTTTAAGAGTGTTTAGATTTTTTCAGCTCAACCATCTAACGTCTACGAGGCGGTTTCTTTCTTCAAACAGGCACAGTTTTGGCAGAAGAGGTGGATGTGATTATTTCAAGTCAAGTCCATATCTGTTCACACAGGTCTTTTTTCAAGACATGCACAAAAATAGTGGTTGGAAGAAGTGTAAAACCCTAAAATAATGCCGATCCGACTCAATCGGTCAGATTACCATGTATAAACCTTGGCATTGAAGCAATACATTTAAGTGTACGGTTAAATCCAAGTACATTGGTAGCAGCAATCTACAGATTTCCTTGTCAAAATATTATATTGAGAGCGTTTCTACAGCCAAAGACAAAAAGAGTAAGAAAAGAGCAAAAGAAAGACAAAACAATAACGGTTGAGGGAACAGCTGGAAAGAGCAGGCATCAGACAGCCAGTTTGCTGGCCACCAGAGACTGTTTCCGCTGGGGAAGGTCCTGAGGAGTGGGGATGTGGTCTCCGGTGACCTCGGTCTTCTCCGCCGCTGCAGTCGGGAGCTGTTTGTTCTTCATCTTGGCTTTGGCCATGTTATAGTCACCCGAGTCAAAGTATTTTTGCTGCGAGGAAAAAAAACAAGTCCATTATTTGCAATCAATAGGTTAAATTCTGACACTTTTAAAGTTCATGCAAAAATTCTCTTATTTACTCACCCTCATGTCGTTCCAAACACGCAAGACCTTCGTTCATCTTAAGGGACACAAATGAAGATCTTTTTAATGAAATCTGAGAGATTTCTGTCCCTCCATTGACAGCTACACAACTGACACTTGATGGTTCATAAAGTTCACAAAGTGTCAGTTGTGTAGCTGTCAATGGAGGGACAGAAATCATTTTGGACATTTGTGTTCCAAAGATGAAGAAAAGTTTTATGGGTTTGTAACAAGATGAAGGCATTGATGACAGAATTTCCATTTTTGGGTGAACTATCGCTTAAAATCTCTCTCGAAACCATACCCCCTTCTGTAGTCTTTTTCGCAACATATCCGACCCACCAGGCCTAGTCCCGAGATGAGGGTATCGGGCCTTCAGTTTGACCTCCTCAGCTTTTTCTGGACTTACAACAGTGTCTTGCATCTCCTACATTAGATGTGAGAACAAAAACACTTCAAACTAAATTTCATAAACCACAGGAAATTACTGAAACACATTACTGAATAAAGGTGCATTGAACAGCAGCAGAAACAGAAAAACAGCAATGGTTAGTCAATTTGACATTGACTTATTTGCCTCCCTAAAAAGTCAAGTTTACCGCATATATATATATATATATATATATATATATATATATATAAATAAATGACAATTATTCTAAATATGAAAACGGTTCTACAAACACGTAATGCACGGTTTAAAAGACTAGTATAAACAATGTTGTTTTATATGGTCCAGTAGCTCTCACTTTAATATGCTTCATTCGTTCGTTATTATTTCAACAATGAGGCTTTCATTACTGAATCAGCACGATCACTGTCAGATGCGTTACGGCCTCTTACAAAACGTGTTTGAATGAACGAACCTGCTGCTCCTCTGTGCTCGCCTCCACTTCACCGGACATCATATCTAATTAAATGCAAAAAAACAAAAGAAAACAAAACACAAAAAAACGGTACACTTGGCTTTGCTTCGCCCTCGGAGAGCCGTCAGGAGATATTATGAACTGACCGTCGGCTGCTGTTGCTGCTGTCTTGAAAATCCTAAATGTTCTTCTTCGCGAGAAACAGAGCGACTCACACAGTCACTGGGATCTGCGGCGCCGCCTCGCGGACTGAAGGAGAAGAGCGCCATTTGTGTTTTGTATCATATCTTGAAATATTACTCACACTATAAAAGTTATTCGTAGGTTTACTTTAAAAGTAATTAAATATTTCACAGTAAAAAGACACATGTACCGAAACCTGAGTGTGGAAAGTTTTAGAATTATACTAAAAGACCTTTTATTTGCTAGAAAAGTATGAACTATTAATCACATTGCAGAAGGTATGTAGTCACAGGTGGACAGTAACAAAGTACATTTACTTGAGTACTGTAATTAAGTACACATTCTGAGTATCTGTACTTTACTTGAGTATTATTTTTTTCTGGAAAATCTTTACTTTAACTTCAATACATTTGAAAAACAAATATCGTACTTTTTTACTCCACTACATTTCTGTCAAGATCCTTGAGTAGAAATTAGTAATGTCAGTCAGTGGATGATTTTGGTTGGAAATGAAAGTCGGGTTAATGTCAGAACCCGACTGATGTTGGTTGGCTCACACTACCTTATAGATAACAGTAAGGCTAAGATATAACACAATCACCAGATCTATATATTTTTGAGTCACTTTAGGGTATTTTGAAAAAAAAAAAAAAAAACCTTTGGGGTATTTTGGACAAAAAAACAATGTATCTGTCTTTCCCAAGACAAATTGATGGTGTATTGGCCGCAAAAAAGAGGCCCTACACCATACTAATAATTTATTGTGGTCTAAAACCAGGTGTTTCAGTTTTATTGTCCAACCCCTGAAGATTCTTCAAATATTTGCAGATTTCAACAAATAAATGTTATGTGTAACTGATTTTGAGGGTAAGTTATATACCCAGTAGTTTTAAACGGACATCATGCAAGGACTTTATCTAACCTGGATAAAAAAGCACAAGAAAAAAACACAAAGGAGGCATTAAAAATCATTTTAATTTTAATAATTTTAGAAAACAACTGTTAGATACATATTCTACAATGATAAAAATATAAATCATGGAATTTGAAAAAATATGTTTTTAATTAATTTGAAATGAAACAAATATTGGTCCATGGCATGTTTCTTTCGATCAAGAATAAATACACACTGAATAGACCACTTTTGAGGGTGTAAACAAAGGGTTTGCTTAGAGTTAAATGTGATAAATCACCCTCAAACTGCAGTCATTGTTTTTAATATTAATGGAAAGACATCCGCTGTACAGTTCACTGAAATCTCCTCATAATGGGATCAAACAGAGAATCCCAAAAAATTCTCATAGAACTGAGAAACCTGTCCTAAAACATTAGCAAATGACCCATTAGTTCTGGATCCGTGTCACCAGGTAGTACAGCAGGAAGAAGACCACAACAAGGCCGATGGACACGTAACACAGGATTTTTCTGTTGTCTCGGCCTGATCGTACCATTGTGGAAAACCTCTTCACGCTTCCAGTCAACAGCCCAGTTGCACTGAGAAAATTGGAGTCCTGAGTAAATAAGGATGTAAAACATGATGAGTCTCTCCCATGTGCCAACATTGCAAATACAACATCAACACTGATAACACACACACACACCATCCCATCCAAGTAGGAATTCTGTTCCTCAGCCTCTTTGTCAATGTCGTATGCCAGCTGTGGATGAGAACAAAGACATTTAAATGCAACAACATGACAGCTTATTTTAAAATCATATACAGTGTTTATATAAAAGCTAACTTACAGACTTGAGTCTAGAGACTTTACTGGCCAGATTATCTGCCATCAGCTTGTTTTCAGCGTCCAGCATGTCATCCACAGCACCATGTCCTGTCAGTTCAACAAAATTAACTGTTATTAAGTCATTTTGACATAAGTTACACTAATATGTCAAACCTTTTCAATGGACCGAAGGTTCTTTATAGTGGGAAAAAAGGTACTTTAGGTTATTAAAATCACACATAGTTCACACTAAGACAAAATGGTTCTTTTGAGAGCACTGAAAAGTTCTTTGGGGAACCCAAAATGGTTCTTCTATGGCATAATTTCTGTCCAGCACTTCTTGAATTGAATTCCCCCCTAATCTTGTCTTTTGTCCCTCAGGTGATTCGGCGGACAGTGACAGCGGAAGGTGAAGTGATTCCTGTTTGTCAGCTCGATATCCAGGTGGAAAACCCTCTCAGGAGCAACGGCATATTCCTCGTCTCTCCGCTTATAATCAGTCACACTATTGACAGAGGAAGTCCACTGTACGAGGTCTCGGCACAGTCGCTGGCCACCGAAGACCTGGAGATCGTTGTCATTTTGGAAGGTGAATGAAGTGCAATTCTCTTTATTGTAATCTTTTTGTTTCACAACCTATTGAGGTAACCATTTTGATGAATCCCAGAAGCTAAGGTTATTTCTAAAGGAACCCCTATTCCAAACTCATTGCATTTTGCCTTGTATGCCTTGCATTGAGTTTGATGAAAAATAAACAAACTGGCTGAAGCAAGGACGAAGCTTATTTTTTCATTCAGTACTAGAAAGTATTGATAAAAATATTTGAATATAATTACATTTGGACAGTTTTACCCCATATTTAACACATTATTTAGAAAATAGCTTTAAAAAAATACATTAAATATTGCCACTAATATATTTTAGTAGTAGTTTTTGATATATGGTATATACAACTACAAAACCCTGGACTACAAAACCAGTCACATGGGTAATTTTTTTTTTAAATTAAGATGTATACAAATCTGAAAGCTGAATACATAAGCTTTCCATTAATGTATGGTTTGTTAGGATAGGACATTTGGCCAAGATACAACTATTTGAAAATCTGGAATCTGAGGGTGCAAAAAAATCAAAACATTGAGAAAATCTCCTTTAAAGTTGTGCTTTTATGTTCGCGATTATGTTATTACTTTATATCTGACCACTTTCAAGTTTACCTCTACTGGCAACAGCAACAATACATTTTGTTTTTAGACCAGAGAAGCATCATACAATTAAAATAGTTTGTGTATATACTAATAAAATAGTAAAAAAACAAAATAAAACTGTATATTCAAAGAAAACTGCTACGTGTCACTTACCTCGATTCCACGGATCAGCCATTTTTAAAGAGCTAATAAGCTAACAACCCCCCAAAAAACACTCCAAAACACGCCGCACACCAACAAAAACTGTTCGTTTTAAATGTAAATGACGTCTAAAACAAATACCAACAAATATGAGTTAAGTAAAATATTTGACAACTGTAAAACAGCGCACTGTTATCACAACGCGAACCGCTGAGCAGCGCAGCGTTCACTGTGGCGAAGCAGCCGCGAGAGGATTGTGGGATATGTTTGTCCGCCAGTCATTCATTTTTCTATCATAAGGACTCTGTCTGATTGCATAAGCTTCCTAGCCAGCCATCTGTTTGCGTTCGCTCTTTAAACATTTTGTTCGGGTTATTTTTTTCATCGATATGAAATAAACAGCGCGCGTCACTGTTGTGCTGGTAAGCATCTTTATGTTATAATAACCTTGATTATGCTATCAAAACGATGAATCGCAAAATGCAAAAACAAGGATTGCATAATTAAATCCGATAATATTTGCATGGCTTACTGCTCGTGTGCGTTTTGTAACGAATACGCATTAAATTAAATAGCCTATATAATAACGTTACATATCTATTGAAGACGATGTATTTCCAGATACACAACATAAAGCGGGAAAAAAATGAGATTTTTAAATATAATTAACTGCTGGTTTTAACAGAAGTGAGATTTGTGATATTTCAGTGCTTGTGTTGAATGATCACAGACACCACTGTCCTCTGAATCATCTTAATTTACGATCAATATATTTATATAGAATACAACGCAATAACGTTACGTTGAGCTTTAATATGCATTTAAATGAGGGAAATATGCGAAGTTTAATTGCAATTATTCCAAGCACAAACCTTTTTAAAATTCAAGTAAGGTTTCTGTTGAACTCACTTAAGTACTATAATTAAATATATATTATAAAATAACTTCTTAAAATATATATTTGAATAAAATATAATATCATTTGAAGTTACATTATAGTGATTTTTGTATTGAATTAAAAAATAAATAGAACCATTTTCACTAGTGTAATCTCTTTCATGTAATCTTCACACACACAATAAATAAACAAATATATATTATAATACTATTAATTAAAAAATAATTGTCATAGCGTATTAAGTATTTGTATTTATTTGATTTTAATTGATCATATTTTCGAAGTGTATTTATTTTAATTGATAATAATCAGCATAAATCTATTAAGTGTTAATCTAAGTAAAAAAAAAAAATGTAAAAGTATGAACATGGTTTAAAAATGGCCAGCTGTGGAACAAGCACGATTCAGTCAGTATGAGATATGGTTTACATAGGCTATAATAAATTGGATTTATTGATGATAAACATAGAAACCTGATTATTGCGCATTAAAAACATATTCACTGACATTTGTACTATTACATAACTCTCCTTGTTTCATTTATGCATGTCTGACAAATTATACATCATGTTACATTTATTAGCCTAGCTCATTGAAACTGAAATTCAAATGGATGAAAATGTTTATGCAATTAAATAACATTCACCTGAAACCTTTTTTAAATGTATTATTTTTAAAAATGTGTAAAAATAGTCAAACTCTTATTGCCAATGTATATTTCAATTTAATTGTAATATCCGTTTCATTGTTCTTTTTGTAGTGTGGGGCACCAATCAGCCACAGATTATCATAATGTTGGCCCGCAAAGGCCTTATGCCTGATGGGTTCCTGTTGACTCGTCTCGCCGAGGACGCCGCACAACCCAGTCGCATCCGGCCAAAGTCACAGAGAGCGCGTTTCATCACCAAGAGCGGCTCGTGTAATGTCGCCCACAAGAATATACGAGAACAGGTGCAGATCATTTCTGGTCCAAGCAAATGTTCAAATTCACACATATTGTTGTACAACATGGTACTAGACAACAGATGAAATGATGACTTTATTGCTTCTCAGGGCCGGTTTCTCCAAGATGTGTTCACAACAATGGTGGACCTGAAATGGCAGCATTCCCTCCTCATCTTCACTTCAGCATTCCTCTGCTCTTGGATGCTCTTTGCCATGGTTTGGTGGCTCTTGGCGTTCGCTCATGGTGATTTGGAGCCTCGAGATCCCAACGACCCCGGGCCTGTGCCGTGTGTCACTTCCATTCACTCCTTCACATCTGCTTTTCTCTTCTCCATTGAGGTTCAGGTAACTGACCCATTGCTGACCCATCAATGACAAAATCAGTATCAGCTGAGCTTAGTGCACCTAAATTGAGGTTAAAAGGATAACGGAAACTATTATGTGTCTGTAATATCAGGTCACTATTGGTTTTGGAGGACGAATGGTGACAGAGGAATGTCCGCTGGCCATCATAGTCCTCATCATCCAGAACATTCTAGGCCTGATCATCAACGCCATCATGCTGGGCTGTGTGTTCATGAAGACGGCTCAAGCCAACCGGCGAGCAGAAACCCTCATCTTCTCGCGAAACGCTGTCATTGCCCCGCGGAACGGCAGACCGGCGCTCATGTTCCGCGTCGGGGATCTGAGGAAGAGCATGATCATCTCGGCCACCATTCAGCTGCAGGTGACAAACATCTTCTACTCTTTCAAAAATAAAGGTTCTTTTGGTTTCCATGAAAAACCTTTAACATCCATGAAACCTTTCCAATGGACCGAAGGTTCTTTATAGTGGGAAAAAAGGTACTTTAGGTTATTAAAATCACACATAGTTCACACTAAGACAAAATGGTTCTTTTGAGAGCACTGAAAAGTTCTTTGGGGAACCCAAAATGGTTCTTCTATGGCATAATTTCTGTCCAGCACTTCTTGAATTGAATTCCCCCCTAATCTTGTCTTTTGTCCCTCAGGTGATTCGGCGGACAGTGACAGCGGAAGGTGAAGTGATTCCTGTTTGTCAGCTCGATATCCAGGTGGAAAACCCTCTCAGGAGCAACGGCATATTCCTCGTCTCTCCGCTTATAATCAGTCACACTATTGACAGAGGAAGTCCACTGTACGAGGTCTCGGCACAGTCGCTGGCCACCGAAGACCTGGAGATCGTTGTCATTTTGGAAGGTGAATGAAGTGCAATTCTCTTTATTGTAATCTTTTTGTTTCACAACCTATTGAGGTAACCATTTTGATGAATCCCAGAAGCTAAGGTTATTTCTAAAGGAACCCCTATTCCAAACTCATTGCATTTTGCCTTGTATGCCTTGCATTGAGTTTGATGAAAAATAAACACAAACTGGCTGAAGCAAGGACGAAGCTTATTTTTTCATTCAGTACTAGAAAGTATTGATAAAAATATTTGAATATAATTACATTTGGACAGTTTTACCCCATATTTAACACATTATTTAGAAAATAGCTTTAAAAAAAATACATTAAATATTGCCACTAATATATTTTAGTAGTAGTTTTTGATATATGGTATATACAACTACAAAACCCTGGACTACAAAACCAGTCACATGGGTAATTTTTTTTTAAATTAAGATGTATACATCATCTGAAAGCTGAATACATAAGCTTTCCATTAATATATGGTTTGTTAGGACAGGACATTTGGCCAAGATACAACTATTTGAAAATCTGGAATCTGAGGGTGCAAAAAAATCAAAACATTGAGAAAATCTCCTTTAAAGTTGTGCTTTTATGTTCCCGATTATGCTGCAGTCACTCACAAAAATAAATGTTTTATATATTTACGGTAGGAAATTTACAAAATATCTTCATGGAACATTATCTTTACTTAATATCCTAATGATTTTTGGCATAAAAGAAAAATCGATCATTTTGACCCATACAATGTATTGTTGGCTATTCCCACAAATATACCCGTGCTACTTGTGACTGGTTTTGTGTTCCAGGGTCACATATTATAAAACTTGAAACCTTCACAACCCACCTGAATTAATTATGAAAATGCAAGTATAGATATCAAAACACTTGACTGTGCTGAGAAATTTTCAAATGACAGTTAGCCCATTAACTTTGGGAGCCCTAAAATACTGAAGCTAAAATAAAAACGAAATAAACTGAAACTAGAAAATGCATAAAAAACTAAAAGGAGCAATGAAAGAGAGGAAACTAACACTAATCTGAAACTACACTAAATTGAAAAGACAAAAAATATTTTAATATAATAAAAAATTGGCAGTTTTACACACATTTATTACCTTTTTTGTAAAGCTTGTTAGCGTATTGCACCATTAGCTTAGCAACATGCTAATGTCAAATCAATTCCAAGGCAGTTAGTCATTAATGAAATGAAAACTGAATGAAAACATTTTCATAATCAACATTAACTTTGGTGGCCCTAAAATGCTAAAACTAAAATAAAAAACTAAATGAACTGAAACTAGAAAACTCTGAAAAAAAAACAAACTAAAATGAGCAATGAATGAGTGAAAACCAACACTAAATTTAAAAGACAAACTGAAAATAAAATCTTTTAAGGTTGCTGCCTATATAGCTCACTAGTTTTTGAAACCGACCCAATGTGTCTGTTCTTCCAGGTGTTGTGGAGACCACCGGCATCACAATGCAGGCCCGCACATCCTACACACCGGAGGAGATCTTGTGGGGTCGGCGTTTCGTCTCCATTATGACGGAGGAGGATGGCCGCTACTCGGTCGACTACTCCAAATTTGGGAACACTGTTCCTGTCCGGATGCCGGCCCTCAGTGCCAAGGAGCTGGACCAGACCAGGGGTGTTCAGGACAGCGGACCCCATGAGGGTAAACCTCAGGGCTGGGGGCTGGTGAGGGCGGGACGGGGCGGGTACAGGAGGGGGGGCGGCAGGGCCTGCGATGATGCGGCAGCCAAGCCGTGGTACGTAACAGCGGAGAAAGAGGACGAGAAGAAGTGTCAAAAGAAAACGGTGAAACTTGAGGAGATAGGCAGAGAGATTGAAGAAGAGACAATAGAGGACATGAGCGATTAGAGAACAACAAAAACTTTTTTTGTTTTGTTTTTAGATATGGAAGTAGAAGCGATCTAGCAGTTACTAGTCAAACATATTATAAATAACAAATAGGTCTCAAATAGGTTTTATAATACACATGTTTTGAAAACTGTCAAAACATGGACAACTGAGAATTTCTTGTAGATTTTGTCCTGTACTGCCAGCAATATAATGAATTTTAGGATTGTTTTGACAGAAAAATGTAATAGTCAAGGCATGGAGCCTGGTTAGGGTAGACGCCATACATAGTTTGATGAGAATAAAAAGGGAGGCTGTGGGGCATAGAAGTACAGTACATACAGTCAATTCAAAACTTCCAGGTTGTGAAAATAAACATTACCAAAGACCTTAATTCACACAGAATGCTTTTTTTGTGTTCCACTGTGCTACTATTTAAACATGCGCTGAACTGATGTGTTTGACCGTTGCGTGCGCGGCTTTTAAAGCATTTTTAACCGCAAAAACGCATGACGTAGGCCAGTAAAATGGAAAAACGCATTTCATAAACTTGAACTACTTTTAACTTCACGCTGCGAAGACACAAGACGCGAGCGCAACTGCGCTCAAATGCATCCGTCTAGCGCATGTTTACATAGAAAAACAATGGAAAAGCAGCGCAGTGAAATACAAAAACGCATTTGTGTGGCTCAAATGGATTGACAGACTGTTGTTCTATACTCCACAGCTTTGTTTTCATTCATGTCAAATTAAATATGGCATTTACCCTGACTAAAAAATATTGCTGCTGCTATTGAAGCAAACACGAGGCAGCTTTATATGTTTGTATGTTGGGTTTTGATACCATAAACCCTTTAAAAAAATATTCCAGTTCAGTCCTTTGCCTTTTTGTGTTCTCATCTTGTGATCTCAGATGTGATCGTGTTTACGTGACTTTTTTGGTTTTTACTGTGACTGTAAATGTTGACATATTGTGTGTTTACATTGTGTGGCCTTGTGCAATTGTGTGTGAACTAGAGGACCTGATGAACACATCATGTTAGTGTCCCCCTAAGCTATTTAAATGACCATTAGAGAATACATTCCGTGTTGATTTAACTGTTTACATATCAGCGGGTTAATTTATTTGATGTATTTCATGTAATTATTAAAGCAAATTACGTTTTTTATATCTGACTGAAGGAGTTTTCTTTACTTTTTTGGGAAAATGTGCGTGTTATATCACAGGATTAGGGATCAACAGCTGGGCACAGTTTACTTTCAGAGACTTTGCAGCGATTGGTATTCAGAGGGAAGCAGGTCCATCTGTGTTCAGATGGTGGAGATTTTAAAATCAGCTGTTTAAAATCCACTCAGCAGTCTAGTACTAAATATATATATTCCTCTTTTTACTCAGTGTTAAGGTGCGTTCACACCATGTCACTATTACCGTAACAATTCTGAACTGTAGTAAGCCTTCACATGCTTGTAGAAATGAATTACAACGTGCGTAATTCTCTGAGAGCAAGGACTTGTACCACATGGCCGCTGTTTCACCTGACCACTGCAGATTTCAGGTGTGTTCGACTTGAAGCAGCGCTGTGCAGACCGATCAGTGTATGACATAAAAGTACAGCGAGAGCGATTGGAAAGCATACAGAGCTTTATGTACAGTAATTATGCCATGGCATCTTTAGGTGCTGAATTAGAATGGCTATTTGAAGTGGAGCTGTTCGCGGTGCTGAATGGACACTTGAACTGTTGCAGGTGGTTTGAAACTGAACATTTAAGGAGCAAGGCAACGCTTAAAACACCCAAACATCAGTATTTCTTTAAAAATGTTTAGAACGTAGAAAATCAGAAAATCAAGTTTTTTTAAATTATTATTTTACTCATGTAAAGGTACCACATACAAAGGTCATATATGAAAGATCAAACATTTTACAGCATTATTTTTTTTTTTAAATATCAGCCAAAATCAAATAAAATGTATTTAAATAAAAAGTAAAAACACAATGGTATTAGAATACAAATAATTTACAACGAACAGTACTTTGTGATTTATAAGTGGTTAGTAAAAAAACGAGCAATCGCTAAATAATGGTACATAGTAAATATATAGATATCCATAAGAGGTATGGCAACAAAAAAAAACGTCTAAAGAAGTTCTATTGTGAAATCATGCAGTGATGCAGCAGGACCAGAGGCCACTGAGCACCGCTAGCAGGTATAAGAACGACGTGCTTGCAGCAGTCACTGGCCCGCTGTTACACAGGTCAGTGTTGCAACATCTGTAAGTGTATTCTGATATCGACGGGAACTTCTGGGACAGACGGGAGTTATCACAGTCAGTGTATCGAATGCACCGGCGAATGGTCTTCCCACCTGGAAAATGAGAAATGTCTTAATTAGTGAATAGAAAAGAACTGAATAGAATAGAATATGTTCTTCAAACTAGGAAAAAAATATTCTTTTAAGAACTGATCATTAAAGCTGTTCTTTGGGGAACCCAAAATAATTCTTCTATGGTATCGCAGTGAAAACCCTTTATTTTTTAAGAGTGTAGAATAGAACAGAACAGAAGTCCACACTTAAAAATGTATGGACGGCATTGCTTTAGATAACAAAAGATAAAGCAAATGGTATATCAATTATATTAAAAACAGCACATTTTTCAAGCAGAACATTGTAACAAAAGGAAAGCAAGTTTGAATTTACATATACTGCACAAATTTATGTAGCCTTTTGGTTAAAATCTACTCATTTCGTGAAGTGAACCACTTATAGTGCAGCAGATTAGTAAAAAAAATCGTTCACTTTGGTATAGAAGCATGAAATTTGGCACAGATACTCTCTAAGGGCCACTATTTTGGAAAAAGGCATTAGCCACTCAAAAATTCAATATGGCGGCCAATTTTCAAGATGGCCACCATTGCTTTTCAATGCTTATTATATCAATTATTCAAATAGTGATCCAGCATAAAATTTGATACAAATACTCTCTAAAGAACATGTTAATGAAAAAAGATGCTTGTCCCTCAAAAATTCAAGATGGTCGCCATTTTTAAAGATGGCCACCGTTCCTGACGAATATGAATTATTTCAATTGTTCAAATGGTGATGCAAGCATACAATTAGGCAGAAATACTCTTCAAGGAACACTCTTTTGGAAAAAGGTATGTGCCACTCAAAAATTCAGGATGGCGACCATTTTCAAGATGGCCACCATTTCTGTCAAATAGTCAATGTCTGCTTTGTCTGCCTCCTCTCCTTTGACCTGTCAGGCTTAGTTAAACTTGCCAGGGATATAAAATCCCTCTCAGGTTCATTGGAGTACACAACCCTCTCCACCACGGTAAGGTGCAGTCCACAGAGAGGAAGGGCCACTGTTAGAAAAATGAAGTGGCCAGTAAAAATTCAGGAAGGAAAACATTTTTGAAGATGGCTGCCCTCTTTTCCTATGTTCATTGCCACTGTTTCCAAAAATTGATGTAAGGATTCAAGAGAAATGGTGGCCACCTTGAAAAAATGGCCGCCATGTTGAATTTTTGGGTGGCCAACGCCTTTTTTCCAAAAAGTGACCCTTAGAGAGTATCTGTGCCAAATTTCATGCTTCTATACCAATTTGAACGATTCTCTTGAAATATGCCATTAATCTGCTGCACTATAACAATCACCTCAACAATAAATTAATAAAATAATTTACCATTAGGGGATTTTAGACAAGTTGAAGGTAATCTTACCTTTAAGAGGTTATTTGAAATTATTTTTAAGAAGATTCTTTTCAGGAATTTTTTAATTTTTTAAGATTTATCTTAAGAACAATTTAAGAAAAAAAGATAAGAACATTCTTAAGAAAAGGTTTTGTGAATATGAAATATTCTTAACATTATTAGTTAGAAACTAAGAATACTACCCAGTTTTTGGCGCATTTCTTAATTTTCTTTCCTTTTAAGTATCTCAGTGTTTTGTTTGATTTCATTACTAAGAAATTCAAGGGGTTGTTTACACGACACCGTTTGATACCGTTATCGTCTCCGTATAAACTACAAAAACGCGAATTTGTGAAAACGATGCCATCATGCCCATAAGTATTACATGTTCAGTCTATAGGCTCATTGTGTTTCTTTACAAAGTGACATCGCCATCTACAGGCCTGGCATGAATAATACAGCGTTTTTAGTCGTTTTCGCAGATTCGTGTGAACGGAAAATACTTTTCCATTTTTAGTACGTCGTTGTCGTGTAAATGTACCCTCTAAAACTAAATCTTTTACTGTTAACTTTTAACTATTTATTCAACTTAAGCGACTTAATTTAAGAGAGTTATCTAATCTTATTCAATTTATTTGAAGAAAAAACTAAATGTCCCAACACTTGGGCCAAAGTGTCTCCGAGTCCTGTCTGATAACAAAAAAGGGGAAACAAAACTAGACAGTTGTTTAAATATATAAACTCATGATGACTTTGAGGAACAAGTTGAAGCAATCAAGAAATCCAGATTTGCTTTTACCAAGTTACAGAAGGGTCGGCTGAATTATACATATGTAGAACCAATCATATTGTAGAAAAATGATGTAATGAATCATGTCACTGTTGCAATGCTCCGATTCTATACAAATTGCTGTACTCTCTTTGTCGAGGGGATTCTCTGTGATTGATACAAGGTCCTCCCGATTGTGATAAAAGCATATTCAAAGACACTGTCTGGAATCTGTCTGGTTACTGCAGGTTAGTGGAACACTAGAGACCTTATTCCCAAGTGATAGTGTTCATAAGGGGCGGGACATCATTCGACTTAGTTGATGTTGATTAGGAGATGTGCTAGAGGATAAATTGGACAGTAGACGCTTTGGACGTCGCCAGTAGACGTCCCAGATTAACTTAAGCAGGTGTGTAGAGGAACGGCCATTTAATTTACTAATTAAGTAATATTAAGTAAGTGATTATATTTTAGATTCATTAATGAATTACAGTTTTAAAAAGTAACTAATTTACTTACCCAACACTCCTCAACATCATTTGGTTAGAACTTATTGCAAGAGTGATAAAGAAAAGTGAAGTTAGTTCTTAGAATATGTCTGCATGAATGGAAATTACAATGGACACTTACAAAATGGAAAGGTTAATAGCATTTGTTAACAGTGGAACAATTACATTGAAATGGGAAAAATTTGTGAATTACGTAACACCCCATTGGCCTGATTTTATTTTCAAAATTTGATAAATGTTTGTCTAATGTTGAATCTCAATAAAAAATAAATAAATAATAATAAATATAAAAAACACCGTCTATAACGTCACTTGTTTGTGTACAAGTACATTTTGGATGATAATATAACATAATTAATATAATATAATATAATAAAATATATCAAAAACAGAATGTAACAATAATAATTGCATTTAAAATGTCTACACTACACTATAAAATAACTAAAAATATAAATGCCAAACATTTTTTCTGTCTCAGGAGGATATGTTCGGCAAACTAAAACTTTATCCACCAACCTTTCTCATGAAGATATAAACATGCGTCCTCATAAGTACAGACTTGCTGCACTGAGCAATGGCCCCCAGTGTAATCCTCACACCTGTAGCATTGAAGAGACGAGCCTGCAGAGGAGAATCGCATTCCATAATGCTTAACGCCTGTTTCGAATAAAAAGCACTGAGGTCATGACCAAAGCCACACAAAACCATCCCGACAATAAGTACCATATGCATTTAACTTACCGAAGCTAAGAGACACACAACAGACCAGCAAAAAAAGTCCAAGAGAGCACTTCATCGTGAGAAAACCTTCCTGACCTAAGATAATGAATAACATTAAACTGAAATTAAACGGATCGAAAACTGGTGGAAATGAAAAGGCAAATCTACTTTTTTGTGTATTTACTTGTATGAAAGCTATATGAAAAACATCAGCAGCATCAGAATTGTATTAAATATCACTTACCCTGCTCAAAAGTATTCAGATGTTACAAACGTCCAAGCTTGTGCTTTTCAGCGAACCAAAAGAATTCCTCGTGCCACCTCTTCCCTGCTCGAGCTCTGGCCCAACCTCACCCTTGCCCTACATGAATGATGTCATTGATGGAGTTTCTCCTAGATGCCAAGTCAGATTAAACAGACCCTAAAAATTATACTTTATTTTTTATTGTTATAATGTCAGTGGTGTTCCTTAGAAAATGTGTAAAATGAGAAACAAAACATGGTTTCAATGTAGTCAGTGAGTTTTTCCTTGCTTAAAAAGCTAAAATTCAACACATTCAATTGTTTAGAGGTCAGAAATTTGTTCATATCTTAATGCATCTCATAAACCATTTGCATTTCGCTTATCTTATCTTGCACAGCCAGAAGAGGGTTATATCTTGACCTAAAATGGAGCACAATCAGAATTTGCCTTTACAAAGATAGTATACAGAATCTTAAAACAAAAGATCTTTCTCGATGTTCTGAACTTTAGTTGAATCTAATTGTCTCTCTATCTGTACAGCGTAACCACTGACCACGAGAATTAAAACCCAATCCTTTCTGCTACGTTTCCCAACGCTGCAGCTGGTGGTGACAATAAGGCCTGTGTCACATTTCCCAGAGCCTTTCTGCAGTCATGGAAGCACTCAATTCAAATGTCATCTCAATGGCGCCCTTATTTTAGTCTGAATCTGAAAAGACACAAAATACAACTGTGAATCTGTATCTGGCGACAGCAGAACAATCGGTGTTAAGTTAATGTATTTGTTGGTATTTAAACAGTGAAGTGGCGCTGTTTGTGTGGCAGCCCACACAAATACTCATGTTGTTACTTTTTTTCCTACGCTACCGAAGGGAACAGAAAAGTGTCAGAATGCTAAAATCCAGGAGAAGGCGTGATGATTGGCTTTTTCCACAATGCCGGAATGGGACCGTGTTTAAAGGACCAAAATCAAGGCACAGATGAACAATGAAGCTGTGGTCAGACAAGCAACAAAGAGCACTTGATCTTTGTTTGGGCTGTGGCGTTCAGTATGGCATTTTAAATGATGTTTGTGTGTGTATGTCTGGCTAATCCAGCTCAAAAATAGGAAAAAAGAGTGAATTTCGACAAGTGCTTTTAGTTTCAGTTCTTAGATTTTTTTTATCCTGTGAAGTTATTACACTACATTTCAAATATCAGAATTTTTTTTTTTTGCATGCAACAATCATCTTTTTAAAAGGAGTCATGGCATTTTTTTTTTATTATTTTAATATGTTCCTCTAGGTCACTAATAATGTTAATAAAGGTTGGTTTTTTTTTTGCAGAAAAACTATTATTTTCAACACTCAGTCTGACCCTCTGTCCGAAATGATCAGTTTTTAAAGGGCGGCTCCTTTAAGGCTGGTAACTAAACAGCCACTGTTATGATTGGCTAACATCATTGCATAGGAAACGGTATCAAAGTGTTTTGAAAACATTAGCCATCTATCGTTTACAGATAGCAAAGCATTATGAAATCATTTACTTGTAATGCAGCTGCAGTAAGATCAGTTGATCTTAGACTCAAGTATCAGAAACTGAGTGCACATCTGTATACTGTATCCAGTGTAGACAGCGTCTGTGATTATAATGGGTTCAGGGTTTCCGTTGTCCGGTAATTACCGGACATTGGCCGGTAAAAAAATGAGATGTCCGACAAAATTAAATCTCTCCGGTCAAATTGTCCGATTAAAATTTCCTAATAATCCCGCCCCCCTAACACAATCTGAATTTGAGAATAAGCCTAAAATGTATAAGGCAAAAATACACCGATCTTTGGCTATGTTATAAAGGAACAGGCTCTACCGTTTGAAAGTTATATGAAACAACATCGCATGCTGCATTTCAAATAAAGCGCACGCCTAAAACGGCTGTAATATAGACCTAAACAACGAACGATTGAGTGAGACGTTTCAAATATGTCCAGGCCCAGGCAGACTGGCCTTAAAAGCTTTTTTCAGAGGCCAGGCGATGGTGAATCAGGAACATCTCATTATAGCCTAGTGGTTCTAATCCGCGCACTGGTACAGTTTTTTTTTCTCTCATCAAAACTGAATAGCCTATGTTCATCAGTGGTTAGTCTATATCAAGCAGGGACTTGCATTTTATTCTGTGATTTCACCGGAATGAACAGAGTCTCCGCAACGGCGATAGATTGAAACGCGCGTCCGAGTGAAGATTGCGCAACTCGCGCAGCGCGTCGTCCATGCAACTGATAGCAGTGGACACGAGCGCTCAGCTTGATTTCAAAATCAACAGATTTTAGCGCTAGATCTCTTATTTAATAACGAACTAAATGAATGATCTGATTTTATTTATTTGTATTAGGTACATCCGTGCTTCAATGTTTCAAAAAGTGAATGTGTGTGAAACCGCATTAAAAAACAAAACAATTGGCGTTGATTGACACCAATCGGATGTTCATGTTTTTTTCCGTCTATTTGAAAGTTAAGCTAATAATAACATGTTGCATTCTATACGGCCTGATTATGTCATTTTTTAAGTTACATAGACTGCCTCCAGTTTTCCTAAACTTGACTAATTAAGAGGCGATATTTGACCGGCAGATCATAAAAATGTCCGTAAAACGAAACCTCTGCCGGTCACTTTGACCGGCACCATTTTTTTCTAGCGGAAACTGAATGGGTTCTGTTTGCTTTTGACACGAGGCGACTCACGTACAGTGTAGTCAAATGTCAGCCGTTAAGCAATGAGGTAAAACTATTCGTCAATGTCTTGCTCTGGAGGCAGTCATAAGCAAATGTATTTGCCCGTGTGACGTCACAGATCTCACGATATCCAAACGAGTCGTTTTTGGAGCTTGATTAAAATAAATGCTTTGTTTATAATGAGGAGAACGTATGAAACTTGCAGGATGTTTTAGTGATACAAAGACCTCTTATATGTCAAAAGATCAAGGCAAATTTGATTTCTCATGTTATGACTCCTTTAAACCAGGTCATCTTATCGTATCTTTATCTATGAATAGTGAGACAATTAAGAAACCAGTGAAAAAATGACCATGACAATGAAAATAACATAGAAAACTTTATTAAACCATTATTTGTTGAATATAGATTCCATATGCTGTCATTTTAAGTGGGTTTTTATAATACATGTACACATTCTCTAGGTATACATTTCACATGTAGTTCATATTCTTGAGTTTCCAGTGTTATGTTTTCAGGAAAAAGGTGTGTATGATGTATAAATCCAAGCAAATGACATATTTCTCTGCAAAAAGAAACTGAATGAGAATATAGAGCTACCATTCACTTATTTCATTTAATAAAACTTGAAATCAGAAGTAACTTTGTTTCTTAGGCCTTAAACCTAATGTCTCCCACATAAAAACAGATCATCAATAATTGTTTGAAAAACATTTTATAATTCATAATATGGACAGTGAACATTATTGTGATTACATGACAAGTAAATCAAGAAGTACAAAATTATGAATCTAGATGTAACATTTACATTTGGTACGCGTAGTATTTGATGAAAGGAAAATTGAAGCCTTAACCAAACAAAATCAGGCTTGACTTTGGCTCATTTGATCAGAATTCACCATTGAAGACGAGCAAACGCTAGCTTTGACACAGCTACGGCGTATAACTCCCAACCAACACAATAAGAGAAGATTCACTCGATGGCATACCTCACTGTGAGGTAACAGTCTAACATTCAAAAGCATTCACATACATGCATAAATGAAACAAAACGTTTAGATTTTTGGCAGCGCACTTATTAATCCTTTACACAATCCTATTGCTACTCCAAATGTGAGTTCAGATGTGGGTATCCTTTGACATCAATTGCTCACTGGGATGAGAAATGCTAACAAAAATGCTAACTACTTTAAAACATAATAGTTATAAACATAATAATCTTTTGTGTAGCACAGTTTTTAAAATGTACATTCATTAAAACAGAATAAAAAATGGATTTATCAAAACGTTTTCCCTAAAATACAAGCTTTCTAAAGCTTTAAACATGCTAAATTTTCAGACATGCAACATCTAAATCTATTTTAAAATAAAGACAAGCTGTTTTAATTTCTCTAGAAAATTTGATCAATGTAAAACATCCCAGCATATGGAAGGTAGTCAAGTTTTAACTGTGCATGTGGATAGTTGGGTTAACGTAACTTTAGAGAACACTGCATTTAACTGCACTATTTCGCATTATAAAGTGAGAACAATCAATACTATTTAATATAGGTACGTTCACACCATGTCTTAATTACCTATTACGAGATTTCAACTTGTAAAAAGCGTTCACGTCCTCGTAAAGCTCGTAACTTGTAAGCTGGGAACTCCTACTTGTACCATGTGACCACTGTACTTTAGACATGGTAATTTAGACATGGCGTGAATGCACCATATTATACTGCATGTATTTTTTTGAGATTGATAGATGGCGATATACCACAGATTACAATATTTTCTTAATGGATAATAATGATGCTTTAACAGTTATATGAATAAAACTGACATGATAACTCATGTTTAATTTTAACTACAACATTGCAAATAGGACTTTAAAAGCCTTAATTTTAATAATAGATCTCCACTGGTCACTCTTTTTTTTTGACCTTGAGAAATTACATTTAAAAATAGTAATGAATGAAATATATGGACATTTCTAGAACAAAATAAAAAGGGCAAATCCATAGGCATTTTATAAAACATGCTTGATCACATTGGAAACCTCTAAATTCCAGAGTTTTGCTTAAATGAACATTATAAGTAAGTTTGAAACTTGCTTGTATTTAAGAACATACAGTTTAATTGTAAAATATATATTGCACAGGTATAATCAATGTAATTTAGTGGCAAGGTACGGCAAAAGTAACTAATTAAAAGTCAGTGAAAAAAATATATGCTGCTGACCATAAGACATGCCCACTGGTAAATTACAAGAATGCACATAATAACAATCAAAATACAAAATATTTGTTCTTGCATGACATTAAATCAAAAGGAGATTCTTTCAGGTGCTTAATGTCTAAAAAAATTGCCAAAGGTAAATTGTTGTACAGTGTCGCCTACTAGTGGTGACGTTATGCACAAGCATTTGAATCAGATGAAAAGTATGGCTGATGAAGACAGAGAGTGATCATATTTGGGGCTATTATTACTGAAATATTCATCATTTTAAATTTTCAGTAAACATTTGACTATTTAGGCTGCCTATATGCAGCATTAAAAAGTAAACATATGATATATTTGTTGCTTTGATAAAGCATCAGAGTAAAATCGAGTAAAACCGAAATGAAAATGTAACTATATTATAATTTAAACTGGCTTATAAGGAGACCTGAAGTGGCTGTCTGTAACTGTACATAAAACATGTACCAGAAATCAAACACCAGCACATGACATTTTTTTTCTATTGGTAAGGAATTCAAACCTTGCATATTTAGGCTATATACTTTAAATCAGATTGGGTGTAAACTGCACATTATAGGTGCCTGATTGCATAAAGTATTATGGCACATCAACATGTTTTCAAACTATTTTTATATGTAATCATAAGAGTAATGGTTAACTTAAAGCGGGGCTCCTCAAAACTGTCCTGCAGACTTTAGCTCAAACACATCTACCTGTAATCTTCTAGTAAATCTGAAGATTTTGATAAGTTTGTTCAAGTGTGTTTGATTAAACTCTAAAACTAAACTCTGAAAGGCAGTGGCCCTCCAGGACCGGATTTTGAGGAACCCTGATTTAAAGAGTATCTTAAAAAAAAAAAAAAAAAAAAAAAAAAAAAGATACAAAAATGTTAGGAATATGCTGCATGGCAAAATAGTGGCTATTTCCATTCCAATTAGCGATAACCAGCATAAAGAACATGCTAAAAAATTAAGCACTTTTTGTTAGATAATTTCCTTACACACAAGTCTACATACAAATACAGAATGATTGCTCGAATTATATTGCAAACAGAATGATAAAACAGTTTTTCCAGAAAGTTTTCAGCTAAATCAGCTTTTGCAAGAAGGTGACATTTTCAGAGATTACAAAAGACTGTAAGGAGGCTTCACTCACCAACGCCTGATGAAATGGTGCTCAGTCGAACATTCACTTAACGGCAACAATCCTCACGACTAGAAAATAGTTTCTCTTTGGAACAAAAACACATAACACATCACAACCATTTACATGAACATTTTAAAGTGTTTCATGTGCCTGCGACCTCCAAAGGCATTCATACCGACTCTAAGAGAAGATGCTGATCTAGGCCATTAGCAGCAGGGCCAGTGTCAAACTACTTGGCCAATCACATTATAGTCCCGATCAGCCCTTTTCCAATGAGATGGCTTTTTTGGAATCATGTTGGCTGAGGAATTGGCTCTGATCAGTCAAATATCAGGATAATACTCTGCATTTATATCCATATTGTGCAACACAGACTTTTGTTCGGCGGTGGACATTCTGCTCAGCACCTCTGCTGAGAGCGAATAGCTGTTCCCAGATTTCTCTTCAAACCAGCTGTCCAATGCTCGCTTTCCATCAAAGCTACCGATAGGCGGTCCGTTAATGGCCAAGGTGAGCAGATCATTGATCTGATCCAGAGTCAGTCTGGAACGGCTATTTCGGCGCACTTTTTGCAATGAACCTCTTCCTTTGTCGCAGCAGGTCGTTGACGTTGGCAAGACCCTGACAACCTGCAGGATGTGATTGAGAAGAGGAAAACGTTGCTTGTATCTGAAGATGTGGCTGACTACTTCTTTAAAACCATTCACACTACAATAATCAGCTTTCAGATCCCTCCATTCAACCACAAGACTTCCTCTGGCATCTATTCTTTCTCGAGAGAGTTCGCGTCCGGATGAAGGAAGAGTCTCCAGGTGGTCAAAAATTACAAGGATCTCCTCCTCTCCATATGCGCCAAGAACATCCCTGTTAAGAGGCCACGAGGCCAGGTCAAGCACCTGACAAGCCTGGACCACTGTGCGACTGCGCGGATCAAAACGTTGGGCCAGGATGCCTTGACTTCGCTGACAGATCTTCTCTCGAATGGACTGAAACTTGGACTCTGCAACCCGCAAGTTCTTGAGGTCCACACCATTGAAAGTCTCTCGAAAGTTGTCTTCAAACTCCTGTAGGTACTCCCCTGGGGAATCCACCAATTGACCAATCTCATGAATGGCATCCTCAATTTTTGCGTCCACCTGTGACGCCAACAAATAGTCCCCCTGAAAGATGAAAGCAAGTCGTGAAAATACAGCAATGATGTCCAACAGAAAATAGATCAGCTTCACGGACTGATAGTCCAACAGGAACTGTAGAAGGGACAGAGCGATGGCAGCAGCATCACCTCTCTGGGTTTGGCTGCTTATGCTCTTCAAGTGAGCAACCACCTCCAGATAGTCCTTAATTAGGGCATTGAGAACATTGGGTTCCCCTATGATCCAACGAACGGCCCTTATATCTCCAAGAAATTCGGCTTCCTCGGACAGAGTTGGTGCTGTTGACCTTAGCTCAGCCATCATACGTGGAGAATACCGGTAGAAACTAAGCAGTTGCTTCAAATTGTTCTCCAAATCCTCCAAGCAAGACAGTTCCTTACCACTGATGGCATCCAGAACCTCTAAATGGGGGCGATGGATCATCACAGGCAGACACAACAACCAAGGGATTGTCTTTTGTATGGCTATGTAAAGATTTGCCCTCAGACTAGAGGAGATGTTTGAGCCATCTATTCCCAAGCCAACAACTAGCATGTCCTGGAGTCTTAGCCCAAGGACACCAAAGGCACGATCCACGGCCTGAAGGTAGCCTTCCACGTTGCCTCCGCAAAGCCTTTGTAAGGAGAGGAACTCTGTGGCAGGAAGACCATCAGTGGTGGTGAACTGGACGTAAACGGCAACAGTGTCAGCCAGGAGATCGTCATGCTGTCCATCCATGATGATGCTTAAAAAGGGCGAAAGACGAATCTTCTCAGCCAGATCCTCTTTGAATGCTCGAGCAATGTGTTGGATGAGAATCTGACAGTCATTTTCATTCATGTACTGATCCACCACTTTGAGGTCGCACTTCTTGAGGAGCTCTGCCAAGGGTCGCAGATCGGAAAATGGACGTCCTTCCAAAGCCAGATGGTAGGCAGCGTTGAAGAGTGTTATCATATTACGACACATCTCCTCCGTTTTCTCCGGGTGCATGCGAAGTTTGTAAAGCTGCAAACACTTCTTGTGCAGATTGCTCTGGCTGTGCAGTTTAATGGTGTGGATCTTGAATTGCTTGGAGCCGATTATAAAAGCAGAGGTACGGGAGGACTGGACGGTGTATTGTCTGCACACATGGCACCACATCTCATTCAGTGTGGGTGAATAACGGAGAAACCAGAACTTCTTCAGCCACTCCTGTTTGAAGCGGCGAATCCGACGACCTGAGCCCACCGAGAGTTTTGAAGATTCATCTGCAGCCACCATGAGGTCAGCAGAAATAGATTCATCAGCAGAATCAACATCCTGGTCATCCTCTTCAAGCGCTGCTGTGATTGGCGTCATGGAGTCTACAACAGATGAGCAAACAGAGCATAACATTAAACTGAACACAAATATAACGCAGAATTAAAATTCAAGAAACAATTCTTTACTGATTAGATTTGGAGTGAATGAAGGTTTCAGAGTTTCCATACCTATTATAAGCACACCTTCTCAATATAGCTCACATTTATCCTAAGTTCTACATCAAACAATATATATTTAAATATGATTTAAAAAAATGTTTTAAACAATTTTGTTTCTGAAAAACAACAAACCAAACACAAGCAGAGAATTAAACTTTAGTGGCAGGTTTCAAAAAGTAAATAAAATAACTTTATTAAAACTTTTAATTAGGAGTGCACTTCCATTTTACATTTTTAAATTTTTTAACAAATATGGCAATCACACAATCAATGGCAAAAAACAACAAAAGAACGCAACCTTTAGTTGATGGATTAAGAATGGTCTTTATAGCCATATATTTTAAAAAACATCAATGTTAAAATTTATTGCAGAAAGGCTCTCATCCTTGGTAGCGTTTCATCCCAGCTGCAAACCTACCTCTGAGGTCCTCACTAGGAAGGGGCTCAGATGGTGGTACAGGCTTAATTTCAACATGCCCCTGTCCTCTGAGACGGAGCAGTTCAGCCTCCAGCTCACGGATTCGTCGTTTTAGCCTCACACAGTTTTGGCAGAAAGATGTCGATGGTCCTTCGCCGGTCAGGGTCGCATCTTCTTCCGTGTCTTCCATTTTAATACATTTCGCATCAAAGCCACTCTCGTGGTGATCCATGGAAGCCAATCCAGAGGCAAAGACTGACACTTTACACTCACCGTCAGGCTGGCTGAAAACCTGGCAGACATTTGTTCTTGTTCTTGGAAAAGACAAGGTGCTGTTCAGGGGGTTGTTCTGACTTTGATTAGCCTCCAGAGATGCTTCCAGAACATCTTTGAAAATGAGGTCAATCTTCTTTTTCTTGGCCTGGGGCTGGTTTTCTGCCTCTTCACTTCCATGCTTGCTTAGGGTCCTTCTACCGTGCATTGCAGATCTCAACACTGGACCTTTCGGCTCATCGTGCTCTTCTAATTTCACTCCTGCAATACAATACCACAATGGTTGATAAGGGAAATGAACACTATCAGCATATATAAAAAAATAAAATAATAAATAAAATAAAAAACTGTGTGGTCAAATATAAAACTGGAAAAAAGTATGATGGCTAAACCAGGATGAGTAAAAAGATTTTGTATGTAAAATATAATCCCATATCACTTACCTGATAAACCATTGCAGGCCCGGAACATCTCGTCTGGGTACTTTTTTTGTTGATCAAAAATGTTCAATATGAAATAAGTTATATTTTGGTCTGTTTCTCACACAAATCTATCAGAAGACTTGAAGTTATAGAGCACATTTACGATAATTTTATGATGCCTTTGGATCCCTTTTGAAGCTTGAAACCTACAGTCCACATTAATTGTCATTGAAAAGTAAAGCACGACGAGTATAATTCTTTCTCCTTTTTGCATTTCAGAGAAGAATCACATAAAGGAACAACATAAGAATGTGTATGTAGTACACATTTTTGGCTGAACTACAGTTAAAATTTTTGTGAAATCTTGTGAGTTTTTAGTCTTGTCACCTAGTGTTCAGCAACATACGTTTTATATTGAAAGAACCATGTATTTTTTTATTTTAATCTGCACTGTATTAGCAGCCTCTTAAAAAGCATTTGGAGATTCCTTAACCTCTGACCTAAATCAAAATCCTTACTTTTTTCTCCAGCACCAGCAAGAGGCGTCTCACCTGTGTCTAGATTACGGTCAATGCTGTCCCGAGACACACTCTGCAGTCGCCTCATGTACTCGCTGCTGTACCACACACGAAGTTTCTCGCCCACCGTCAGTCTCTGACACACTCGGAAGTAGATTTGATTGCCATGTTGAAATGCACTCAAGTTTTTTTCACTTTCTTCTGAAGAAATCTGAATAAACCTGAGAGGAATAAACAAAATTAGCACTGAGAACAATCATATGAATACAAACAAAGAGATTAAAAGAACAGCATTTTGAACACTTGGTTACTACAATAGAACAATTTTTTTTTAAATGAAAAAAAAATTAGATTTAAAATGGCATAAGATTACCTCATCCAGTTAGCTGTAGTTTCATCACTCCCGTCAATGAATTTATATTTGTTGTCCTTATCAACAATCTGTAATAAATACATTTGACATTAACATAGTTTTTACCTGCATTAAAAATGAATACAGATACATACAACTTTTCTAATTGGTGATTAAACATACAACATAACCTACCATCCAAGAGTATGGCCCTGAAGGTTTATCTGAGGTCATTATTTGGCCTTGATAAGGACCAAACAGCACACCCTTTGGTATATTTTCATCCATGCAGCAGACATCCACCTTATCACCATCTCGGCGGACCTCGATGCCTGAGGGTACGGTGAGAGCTGCCCGATTGGGCACCCCTGATGCCACAGGAGTGTCCGGTACAAAGACAGGCGACCCATGGGTAGGGCACTCCTCCAAGAAATACTTCTTGCACTCTTCACAGACTGTATAATAAGCAATAAGTAACAGCATAATTATATAAAATTCTCATCTGATATCAAATTTCCAAAGACCTACACAATACTGTTCACCCAAAAATGAAAATTATCCCATAATTTACTCCCCCCTCAAGCCATCCTAGGTGTATGTGACTTTCTTCTTTCAGCCAAACACAATTCTCAGCTTTGTAATGGCATTGAATAGTGCCCGAGTTTTGAAGCCATCTACTCCAGTGGGTTGATAAATGGCAATAAAAACATGGATATTTTTCTTACAAAAAACAATTGCTTCGTTTCAGAAGGCATTAATTAACCCACTAGAGTCATATGGATTACTTTTATTAGGGATGGACGTGCTTTTTTTGGGATTCAAAAACTCTGGCTCTATTCAATGCCATCACAAAGCTGGGAAGAGCCATTATATTATTTAATACAACTCCAATTCTGTTTGGCTGACAGAACAGACATATACACCTAGGAAGGCTTAAGGCTGAGTAAATTATGGGTAAATATTCATTACAGTAAATTATACTTACAATAAAAACTGGTACAGTGCTCATGGTCAACTTTTAGTTTTTTGTTTGGCTCTTCAGTTGACTTCTCATTTGAGGCACTAGGGTAAATGGGTAGAAAAACGGCTTATTACTGCAGATTTTCTACTTTTATGCACAGGAATTGCTCTTTAAATGTTTCCTATTGTTTACACTTTGTAAGACTGACCTGGTGCTGCATTCGGCCTCTGCCTCCATGGGAGAATGATCTGGAACAGCACAGGAATCTGCCATCTGGGCAGGAAGGAGAAACTCCTGTGTGTCCCGTTTCACTTCGACATGTTCTTCTGTTCTGAAATTCATCAGTTAAACTTTTAACTCACATTTATATGCTGATAATATAATTTATAAAAACATTTTTTATGATATAATATAATGCATTTAAAAATAATACATTTCTTGCCACTAATCTCAAACTTTGAAAATTGTATATAATTTGTAATCTAAAATCCTGATACTGTGGGAGTAAAAAAAAAAAGTTTATGCCAATGTTATTACCCAAATACAGTTGGGCACCGTGACGTCATGCTGGCTTTACCTTGTCATCTCATTCGCATTTGTTGGTTATACATGTTAACTTTAAGTTGCTTTCATGAAAACATGCATAACGCTATAACCACAACGCACGCCGAGTAAACTCTTCTGCTGAAGTTTCCTTTCCAAAATCTACTTCCATAATATTTCAGTCAGGGAGCAGCGCTGTGATTGGCCAAACCGGCCATCACTCATAAGCTACAAGAGCTGTGTGAGAGAGACGAGTGCAAGAAAACAAATAGGGCAACAATAGTCTCTTGAAAGACAAAACTGTAGCAAAGTTGTGTTCTTCTAAACATTGTGAGGTAAACGTTGCACAAACGATCAAGCGCGAGTGATGACAATGACGGTACGCAACGCTTCTGCACGCCCGGTCTCCTTTTAGCGTCTGCAAGGCAACTGGCAATTTGCCTAACGCTTTCGGAAGCCATTTTCATTGGCCACATTGGCTAGTGAGTGTAACTCACCGTCTAGAGAATATACGCAGTGCGTCTTTGGTGGTCTTCTTCAGCTGTGGCGCATCTCGTCTTTGGCCGCTAAGAGAAACGCGGCGGTGACGCAACAGCACGGGGGGATTTCACTAGTCCCGGGCGATGCAAAGTTTATCATCTCCAAATGTTTGTACCACAGTCAGCTGCTTCTCTCTGCTATGACCACCATCTTTTTATTACAGGAAATGACATGGAAAACGGAAGAAAGCGGCGTTTGTGCAGACCGGGCACGAAATTTCAGGAAAGGGAAAGTTAGATTGTGCGTGAAGTTGAATGAGGCAGCGGTTCACGCGCGTTTCATGTGCGTTCGTTTTCTGAACGCGCCTCCCAAAACAATACCCGACGGTTGCGCGCTAAGTTTTCACCTTTTATAAAAAATAAAAAAACTTTCCCGTTTTATTTTAATTATTCAACGCACAGGTCTCTGCAATTCATTCAGTTTAAAATGGAAAAAATAAATTGAATGTTGCAATAGGAGAAACTAACGTTACCGTGTTCATTTTACTATTGAAATTGGTTTCAATTTTGGTTGAGGTCGCAGCAATTTTCATACAATATTCAACGGTTTAGTCTAGCATTTAATTTGCCTTGGATTGCTTCAGGAATATCCTACAGGACTGTAGAGCAGGAAATAAGTTTTTACTTTTATAAGTAAATGTCTTCAGTTACTACAAACTGTGAAGCTGGTGTTTTAAAACAAAACAGGTTGCTTTATTTAACAATTTTGCATTTGGAGGACAATGAAAATTCAGTCATTACTCACCCACGTCGTTCCAAACCCGTAAGACTTGTTCATCTTCGGAACAAAAATTATATTTTTTATCAAAATCTGAGAGCTTTGAGTCCCTCTATTGACATCCACGCAACTACCACTTTGAAGCTTCAAAAAGTTAATAGATACTTAAACTAATCCATATTAATCGAGTGGCTTAGTCCAAGAGACACGATCCCTTTATATGATGAACATTGAATTTAGGCTTTTATTCACATATAAACATGTAAACGGAAGCTCAAGCATGTTCACTTGACATGCAAGACCAATAAGCTTCATTCTCATGTTACGCATCACGTTTGAGCTTCCAGAAGAACCAATGAGGTTTATCACTTGTCACGCAGGTTCGGTTGAGAGCTTCTGTTTGTGTTCGCTGATCAATGTTTATATGTGCATAAAAGCCTAAATTAAATCTGTTCATCATAAAGCGATCGAGTCTCTTCAGAAAATTGACCAAAGTTTTATGAAACTTTTTGAAGCATCAAAGTGGTAGTTGCGTAGCTGTCAATGGAGGGACAGAACGCGCTCAAGATTTCATCAAAAAAAATCTTAATTTGTGTTCCAAGGGTTGGAGGCCCTTAACAGTCCATAATTCACCAGCACCTGAGCTCAACCGCCACCCTGACACTTCAAATCTCTTTTCTGCAAAGACCAAATTTAATTCAAGACAAAAGGGAGGCAAATATTCTTTGTCAATTTATTAACAAAAATGATAAAATAAATAAATACAAATTGATCAAATGCTCCTAATATCAATTTCTTCCCATGTTCCCTACAGTATTTTCAAAACACTGCATACAAAGGACTCATCACAGGCTCAATACAGGAGAGGTAAAAACCAACTGACTCACTCACAATGTCAGGCGAACAAACGAGGAGAAAAAAGACCAGAGAGAGAGCGAGAGAGAGCTCTGTAACAGAAAAAAGTCAAAAAATAAACACACTCCTTTTTAAAATCATTATGAAAAAATACAAACAATTTTACAAATATTCATATTGTGTAAAACCATTTACACTTAGTTCAGCACACCAGGTGAACTTTTTTTTTAATAACTCATGTCGCTACAATGTATCCTGTTTTGTGTTTCATCAAGTGGAAGATTTTTTTATTCTTTTTTTTTTTTGCACGCGTAAACAAAAATGTTTTCCAATTTGACAGTGTAGATGAGGTATCGCTCACACACACACACCTGCTCAAACACGCTCGCTCACACACTGCACAACATCAGGGAAGTCACGACAATAGAAATTAAATGCATCAACAGTACAAGGCCACAATCATGACGTAGTATGAAAAGTGAACAGAAACAACATTGAAACAACAATGACTTCCTTGTCACTGTGGAATTATAACGCACCATAAAGAATATGGATGATCTACAAACTATTAAGATCAAGGTGACGGGATGAACAGCTGAAATGGGTCTAAAATGTACACCGCAACCTTTTGCCTTTTAAAAGTTCTAAAACCAAAATTGCAAAGCCATACAGACAACTCAGAAAGCTGGCGGAAAGAGTTTCCCACTCGTCAGAGCCATAAGCTATAGCAGAAATCAATCGTGATGAAAAAAAAAAAAAAAAAAAAAAAAACTCTCAATGATATGTATCTCGAATGCATATAAAAAGGCTTCCTAATAGCAAAATGCATGTTTGTAGTCTCTTTGGGTATACAGAACTTGAATGCTTCGAATGCGTGGCTTTCTGAAGTTCCCTCCCCTTTCTCTCTAAATACCCTCACCCACAACAGATTACATGCACTCTGCAATATAAGCCATGTAAGACCATAAATATCTTCTCACAACCACTGGAACCCCCCAAACCCCGCCCACCCAGCGCCCCGAGATAACAATAACATTCAGCATGGTGTGCTAGCAAAGGCAGAGTTGAATGAAAGTACTGGTCCATTAGATTCATACACAGCTGAAATGCCACATTTCCATGTTCCAAAGAGCCCAGAATTGTGGCCAGCAAATAATTCCCATCTGTAACTGTACATGAATGAACTATTTTCTACAGATGCCATTGTGAAAGTGTATACTGTTCATAATTTAAACAACAACCAAAAAATGCATGTGTATTTAAGAGATGTACATATGTATACTGTTTCGTTTTGGCATCATCTTCGCCAGACATGTAAAAAGGAAAGTGACACAAAGTTCACATAAAAATCTTTACAAAATAAACTCGGAACTAAATGCATATTAAAAAAGTCTAACAAAACTTATATAAAAAAGTTGCATAAGGCGGCATGCTTTTTGTTGAACTGATTGGACAGGTGGTGTTCTGGGCGTTTGAGTCTATCCAATCAGACTGCAGGTTTTCTTTGATCCGTTCAGCCTTGCTAATAGTCAAGGCTGAAATCTAAATACCTGATTCAGGTACAAGTCCAGTATTCTAACTCAGTGACTGAAGGAGAGATGAAGTGAATAAGAAAGGGTGCACATCATGTTATGTATGACATTAAGTTGTAGTCACTGGCCTGAACAGTCCTGTTTTGTGATACAAGAAAAAAAATCTCCTGAATTTTACACTAAAAGAGAACTTAAAATGAGCAAACAATTATGTATTTTGGAAAACAAAACATAGTAATACTTAGGAGATTTCTATAAAAAGTGCATAAAGACAGGAAACCATGACTTCCTAAACTTCCAGAACTTCTTTTCCAATGAATGTCAATCCAAAAATGTATTTTTCACCACAACTTTCACACACTTAATAGTTTGGTGGCACAGAGTGCTCCGATAAACCAATTAATTATTTTAAAACATTATATGGTACTTTTTTCCCCCTTTTTTTAAGACCAATTTTGTGCATCACTAAGATATACTTTTGTTCAGAGTGTTAAAAAACTCAAGGCAACTCCTTAAAATATTGCCTACACTAGAGGGGCTCTTTAACTTCACAGCAGATAAGTAGGTTTAGTAGACAGACAGACAGACAGACAGGACCAGACCAACACAAGCACATCACTACAACCAGTTCACTTTAACCAATGAAATTACAACAAATGTGCTTCTAATAGAGGTTAAATGAGTGACATTTTGCAGAGAGAGGGAAATATGACCATTTCATTTGATATCTTTAGGGAAAGACATGTAGGTGAGCTAGGAGATTAAATTCTGTATGTAAAAGGTTGAAGGCACTCGGGGCACCTGTACAGGAAGGAGTAAAAGTAGTTTTCTTTAAATATTCTCTAGACTGACAATGGTAACTTCTGGAAGGCCTTAAATATTCATGTCGGTATGCCACAATAATGGTTGCCATGATATGAATGTTTATCCATCATTACCCAATCCTGTCTCAAAGGGTAAGAGGGCATTATGGGAATGTATTAAGGATAAGTATGTGAATTTTCACAGTAGATTGTGAGAAATTGCAGCACATTGTCGATATAACCAAGACCCCATCCACTAAGAACCACAAATTGGGGTTTAAAGCCATGAAATCCTGACAAGACAAATCCATCATAAAAAAAAGACAAAACAGTAAACGTCATCCCAAGCACAGAATCCATATTGTGTAAGTTATCTCTCATGGTTAAACAGTCAGAATTAGCAATGCGTCGTCCTTTTGAAATCCCAAAATAAATAAGCACTATATACATGGTATAGTGAAAATTAGCACTAACAAGGATGTCCTAAACGGATACTTGGAATTTGATATGCTTAAATTGTTCAATCCTTGCCTGAGTGGCTGTCATCACAAAGGTAAAAGGGATATGCTGTTTTGGAATGGCCTGACATAAACATAAAAAAGGTGCCAGCCGTGCATCACTGTTAAGACTTAACATTACCTGGGACAGGTTAAGATACTACACAACACAAAGAAAAGCCAGCCAAAACCAGCAGGAGACTGTCCTAAACAGTGCTTCCCACTTTGTACGTCAACAACCGATCACTGTTTTCCATCTTACAGGACGTTATGTTGGCAAACATTTTAAAAACCAACAGAAAAGTTAAGCGCTTTGAAAATTTTGCTCGGAAAGTCTCTTAAGAGGTTATTAGTGCGTTTCTTTAGTTATCTGCAATAATGCTTGTGCTTTAAATAAGGGTTTTCTGTCATTTCCTTATTACTCAATTTGGCTCATACATCAAACCCTCAAGTTTAAGACAGCAAATTGTGACTTAGTCATTATTGTTTTTCCAAGAAAAAAAAAAGATTTTGGAAAAATGGGGATGGGACTAGTCCATTATATTCTAGACTAAACACACAGTAAGAGGATATTTCCATTATTTGAAAAAAAAAAAAAAAAAAAAAAAAAAAAAACTATAGCATTTGGCAGTTCAGAATTCAAAAACAGACACTCATTATGCAACGTGCCTCTCTGAGATTGAGAAAGCTGCTTGCATAATTCATGCCATTTTTAAACACCATTGATAACAAACAACTGTTTCATGAAACAGAAAAGCACTTATTTTCAATGAAGACTAGGAAGACCTGAATATATTTTCTTAAACAAACAAAAAAACAAATACACATACAGCATCGAGTACACACACACACACACACACACACACACACACACACACACACACACACACACACACACACACTTTAGAACAAGACTCATTCAATACACAGAACCACCATTGCTTTTCAGACTAATCTACCAAGCATGATTTGTTGCAGTTTCTGAGATGTGACTTCTGGCCTAGCTTTCTCTTCCAGCCCTTTGTCAAAGATCTTCAGAGGCTTTGCAGAGCACTCTACTGCTAATTATCCTGAGATGACTTGGAGATGGGATACTTTTTTACTGCTAACTGGGAAATGCGGCTAAGAAGTTTTCGGGTGGAGGAGAGAAATTAGAGGGATTGCTATAGGCAGTCCTGACCGAGTCCTGATTTAGTCTAACCTACGCCAGCAACAGGATTCTATGCCTCTGCCTTGTCACTGGCGAATACTGATGCGTTGATTTTTGTCATGTTTGGAAAGAGAAGCATTTGGTTTTGCCAGTCCACTCAGGCCTGGCTGGAGGTGCACAGGGTGTGGGCATATTCATGCAGTCTTTGGACATGTCTGCCCTGCCTTTCTCCTCCCTGGGAGAAGACAACTAAGACAACCTATGAAACAAACCCCATGTTGGAGGCACACACTGGTCTGATCTGATAAATCATCATCTTTATCACCATCACCCTCATCCTACATCAACATCCTTATTATTATTAAACTACTTTTTTTTTTTTTAAATCTAATAATTGGCATGACACTCTTTCTTAAGTCACCCTTTCTCCCACAAGTTTGGGCTCTATTGGTCTACAAGAACCAAGATTAGTTCTCCTTGGATGTAAAAGTACTGTTGACACAGCATATGCATTAAAAAAAGAAAAAGAAAGAAAATAAAAAAACGACATTTATTTGGATATAGATAATATATATATATGTATAATATATATATATATATATATATATATATATATATATATATATACGTATAGATTGGCAACTTTGTGCACCAGTCCAAGGTGCAATAGGAAATTTGTTTAAATGTTTTGGTGATGTAAGTGTGTTTAGGGTGAGGCTGAGAACTATTTGGGGTTGTCCACGCTGCTTAGAGGGGCTGGCAAAGCCTGTTGAGAAGGTTCTGAGGTTTTGCCGTTGTTGGTGTTCACGCCATGACTTCCATCTTCCTGCAGCTCCACTTCCATCTTCCCAGCATCCTCTGTACAACTACTGTCAATGGGAGGGATGTTCTCGGAGTCGACCGAATCTGCGGCATCGACAGTACCCTCCTCTTCTTCCGGGTTCAAGCCGGTACAATCACAGTCTGTTCCTCCATTAGTCTTTACGTCCCTGACCTGAGGCAATTCCGCAGCCTCCACCGTTTTTGCCGTATCCATCATATCGTCAGCAACTGTGGTTTCGGGCACTTCCGGAACACAAATTCCCGATTCACCTGACGCAGCTTCAGGTGTGACTGCGGCCGCTGGCTCTGCCATTTCACCCACCTCTGGCTCTGCCTTCACTTCAGGGACTGCTACGGCGACTGGTACTTGCACGCTAGGCTCTGTGGGACTCTCCTGCACACACACTTGCGTAGCATCCTTTGAGTCTTTGATGCTCCCTGACTCTGTGCAGTCCTGTTTGGAATCCTGTAGGATGTCTGTCTCCATGGGCTGAGTCAAGTTAAAGCTCTGGATTAGGCGGACCAGATGTTTCACCTTCTCCAGAGAGGACTGCATCTCTTTCTGACGGGCAAGTATGCTGTTCTTAGTCTCCATGCATTTCTATTAAAGAACAGGAATTCATCATTACATATCGCACACAGCATATTATAAAATTACATTAAAGGTATAGTTTACCCAAAAACAAAAATTCTGCCATCATTTACTCACCCTCAAGTCGTTTCAAAAGTGTATGAATTTCTTCCTTCTGCTGAACATAAAAGAAGATATTTCGAAGAATGTCGGTAACCAAACAATTGATGGGCCGCATTACTTCCATTGTATTTTCTTCTATACTATGGAAGTCAATGTGGCCCATCAACTGTTTGGTTACCGACATTATTCAAAATATCTTTTGTGTTCAGCAGAAGGAAGAAACGTATACATGTTTGTAACAACTTAAGGGTAAGTAAATGATGACAATTTTCGTTTTTGGGTAAACTAGCCCTTTAACATTAGGAATAAAATTAACAATCAAAACAACAATCAAAACTTCAAAAGAACTACAGTGTAGTGTGTGACAAGCCAGAAAATAAAGCTGAATATTTGCCTTAAAATTGTTTTTCTGAGGCAAACATCCCTTCAAAGAGACGTAGTACAGCAGTATAATTAATCTTGAATCTGGAAAAACTGAAAGAGGAAAATAATTAAATAACTCACTGTTATAGAATTGCTGAGCTGTTTTACTCTCTGTTCTAGTTGCTCTCGGTCCAGCTTTAGTTCGGCACTCCATTTCATTAACTTCTGCTTCTCTTCTTCTTTTGCTGTTTGACACAGGGACAAAACAGCCATAAATTTAATGGCCTCCAACATAGATTTATACATGACATAAATAAGACTTCTTTTCTGCAGACATACTTTTATCCAAAATTGTTAGAAATATATTAGATTTGATATTTATATATTATATGTATATACAGATTTCTACACTCGAAAATCTAAATATCAATACCTTCTTTGTAAGCAATGTAGGAATGGACAATTGCCAGGGTTCCTGGCCATGGAATGGCCTCTTCCTTCTTCAGAATCTGTAAAAGAAATTCTCTCAATAACAGACCAGTGCTATGCACACTTGACCTTTGGAAAGCCATGAGAGAAACTGAGATCAATTGTATATGGCAACAGTGATGAACAACAGAACTTCAATGGGAGTGCTGGATGCTGTCTTACACTTACATGATGGGTGGAAAAAAGGCACAATCAATACTGAACCATGTGAAGAGCTTACAAAGGACGAAACAGCCTTAACGCCTGAAGAAACTCAATTTGTGTAAGGGGGGGAAATGTACACTTTATTTTGGCAGGGAAAG
The DNA here is from genome assembly GCA_026230005.1 of Gila orcuttii. Lineage (NCBI taxonomy): Eukaryota > Metazoa > Chordata > Actinopteri > Cypriniformes > Leuciscidae > Gila > Gila orcuttii. Next base: position 7,211,495 of record JAPDVR010000025.1, read on the forward strand.
GGGAGTTTGACCTCTCAGTCGATCTCCCATTTTTAATTATATAACATTGTATGTGCTTTAAAGGACCGAATTCCAGTTAAAAGAAGACATCACTGACTAGCCTGGGAGAGGAGAGGCCAAGGGCTCATTGTGCTGCTATTATTTACCTGGTCTTGACATTTAGGACAGATCCACATGCCTTTGGGAATGTTTTTGAGGGGTGGGTCCAAGCAGTCGAGGTGGTAGACGCGCGAACATGTGTCACACATGAGCAACTGTCCACTGCGTCTGCACACAGTGCAGAAATCCTCATGGATGTCTCCCTGTCGGGAAGAACGGCAGGTGTCAGTACCACCGCCCCCCTTCTGATCTGGACCAATCAGATGATAGCGGGAAGGGTGGGGAGGAGAGAAACTGACTGCTGTTTGGATTTATTTGTCTAGTGGCTCACTGGTGACTGGATTGTTCACTTAGTCAGGGCACTGGGTATTTAGCTAGTATTTTATTACTATTATTATTATTGGGACCTATGTTAATCACTATTAAAATGTATCATGTATTTATCAGTATTGGGTATTTTGGCTTTTAAAAATTGTATACTATAATTAATTACTTCAGGCCTGATATTTGTGTGGAAAGTAGAGAAAGACTGTTCACTTTGTAAGACTGCTGGCTCCATTTCAACAAATACAACAAATAAACACATGAATGACAGTGCTGGTAGGTCAGTCTTTCTCTTTCCAGGGTGGATGCTGGACTCTAACAAACAGGAGTTACCTTGCTCCGGTACACATTGAGGTGTACAGGATGAATGCAGTGGAGGGTTTGGGGGGATAGGGGCAGCTTGTGAAGTAGAGAACTCTACTAGAACAATAATAAAAGTGGGGGCTGTCAACAACATGGTCGCCCAGACTTGGCAGGTGGCTACTTACATCCCCGGAGCTGGGGCTGGGCAGGGGGACAGAATGAGGGTGGACAGAGAGGGGAAAGCCCCCCGTGTCAGGCCGCTCAGGGGCTGGGGAGGCGGGAAGGCTGCTGGTGGGGGAGAGCAGGGGGTTGCAGCCCAGCTCCGGCACCGCCGTGCTGCTGGTGATGGTGGTGCTGTATTTGGGAGGGCGACCTGAGTGAAATGAGACAGACAAGAAAAGAAAAACAAACAAAAAAACAAAACCAAAAGGAACAGAAAAATGGAGGAGGAAAAAGGGAAAAGAAAGAAAAAAAAACACAAAGATGAAATAAAATAATGGCATTTTCTAGTTGCAACATACCTTAGAGAGGGGATCCTCATTGGCTAGCATGGAAACAGGAAAGGAGGGAGAAAGCGAAGGAGAAATGGAAGGGAGGGTCACAAAAAGCAGTTAGTGCAACAGACGACCACAGCAGCATGCAGGGAATTTGAAAAGCAATGAGCGAAAGAAAGAGTAGAAAGAGAGAGTGTGAAAGCGTCTAAGCCTAAGCCACAAACAGATAGACATCTAATCTCAAATCTCAATTTATTTCTCTGCAGATGTTGCCTACATGAACAAGTAACACGTTTTTCACAAACTCAATAAGATGTCGTAGATCAGGATAGGATCAACAACATTGTCTCTGCTTGTCTATACTTATTATTGGAAACAGACATGTTTATAAAGTACTTAAGGTAGTGTCCTAGGTCAAGCCTTTGAGGTGAAGTCTTGCAAGACCAAGCCCAAGTTGGTCCAAGGGGAAAGTTCAAGTATTTGGTGTGAAGACCAAGTCAAGTCTTTCAAGGCCAAATCCAGCTAAATCAATCATGTTGAAACACCGCTCTGAAATTCAAGAGCAAATAACAGGGTATTTTCAAAGAAAAAAAGGTGTGCAAAGAGCACACAGGAGACTCAAATCTAAAGTAGAGCAAGACTGGGAGGACATATTTCTCCCTGTACTGACATTGTACAAATGTCTCTGATTTTGGAGTCTTAAATCAAATGTTAACAAGTCCAAGACAAACCAAAAGTCTCCATCTCTAGAAACTACACAAAACTGAGGGTGCAGTTCCTCAACCACCAACTTTATCCTATAAAACATCATACATGTCATCTTAGGTCAATTGGACAGCTGTAGGACTGCAGATAGATCAAGCTCTAGCAAAGACAACAAAGCAGAATTGCAGAAGAAAGCAGACAGGTGTCTATTAGGTGTCTGTTAGGCGGTACATATAAGCAGCAGGGCTACAATACATCAACTTAAGCAACTAAGACAAGTACAGACCTCTCTTCCTGGTGCCTTGATGCAGTGGAGTGTTCAAGTAAGTGACAGCACTCTTTTTCCTCTGAGACATTCGAGAGAAGTCAGAATATTAGAAGAGGTTGAAGTACATTCTAAGTTCTCAAAATCAGACCAGATGGAGGAGCAAACTACAGAAAAATTATTGTACCTCGGGTTCAAACACTGCTCCACTGTAAACTGGGTTGGCTGTTGTTCTCCTCTTACGTTCCTGTCTTCTGCTCTGAATCTCTGGAGAGAAAGGACATTCCATCCACATCTGGTTACAAAACATCCTGTCCTAGTAATTTTAATTTAGCGGAAATCCACATTATATCATTGATACCAATGGGACTTACCTTCAAGATGGTCGTGTGTGACCAACCCAAGAGACACCATAAAGGCAAGTTTCTGAAGGAAGAAAATGTATACTTTTTATTTCGGCTTGAGACAGAAGGGTTTTGTTAACTGTGAAGGTGCACAGTACCTGTGGGCTTTCCTCTCGTTTGACCTTAGCTGGAGGAGGAGGAAGAGGAGGAGAGGATGAGGGTGGTGTTTTTGTGACCACCCGTTCTGGTCCTCCCTGTGGTTTCACAGTCTGATGTAGGGAACAAGACACAAGGAATGCACTCCAGTCAGTTGAATGTTTGATTCTTAGAGCAAGAACAATAGATAAAAAGTTATCCTGGATAACTTTGCATGTCTGGAGCAAACAAGCAGGCTAATTAAAAATGTGCTCTTACCTTCAAGTCTGAGTTAAGGTTGCTGATCTGAAGTGCCTGGGCAGGACTGATGACAATGCCTGTGACATGCGTGGTGCCGCCCGTGACTGCGGTCGTGGTCTTGTCAATGGTGGCGCATTGCTGTCCGTTCACAATGCGCACCTGGTGGATGGGCCCAGTGGAGGCAGGCAGAGATGAAGTCAGCTTTGTAGTGAGCATCAGGGGCCGCTGGATTAGAGGAGCCGCCACCATTGGAGGAGGAGCGGGAGCGATGGGCACATTGATGGGCATTGGGGGTTTTGGTCGAACCTATGTAATGGAGAAAATGTTGCTGGGTACTTAGCAGATACAGTCTGGCCAAACCAATGGATTATGATAGCCACTCCGTTGCCATTCCCTTAATATGCATGCTGTTTTGGGTAAAGAGACCAAGTAATGCCAACACTGAGCTCTGGTTCACTCACAGTGACTAGCTTTAAAGTGGATGAAAATGTCCCATTGTGTGCAGAGCTCAATTTAGAAACACCAAAACAATCCCTTAGTGTAGAAGTAGGCAACTCTGGCCCTCAAAGTCCACTTTCCTGCAGAGTTTATCTCGAACCCTGATCAAACTCGCCTGCCTGTAACTTTCTAGTAATCCTGAAGACATTGATTAGCTTGTTCAGGTATGTTTGATTGGGGTTTGATTGGGGTTTGATCTGAACTCTGCAAGACAGTGGACTTTGAGGGCCCCTGAATGGATTGTTCACCCCCCAAATTCTGCCATCAGTAGGGGCTTTCGCACCAGTAGTTATAGGAACCAGTAGTTATAGGAAATAAAAAACTAAATGTTCCCCAGGGCCATTTTCCTGGTTGCATTCGCACCGCCAGTAGGAACTCTGAAGTAATGTAAGCCGCACTTGTTGTTGTGACGTTTATTTCGACGGCACTGAGAACGCCAGAGCCTGAACACGCAGCGGTCACATTCTCTGTTTTCATTAGTTTACGATCTGTTTAACAGTCCTATCTAATAGGGAATCAGATAGAACTGTTATACAAAGAAAGTAAACAGTATATGAAAAAGTATTAGCGTTTGCCGTGGGTTTGATGCCCAATGTCGCTAGCTGAGCAGAAATACATAATCATGTTTTGATTGGTCCCCTCTAAGTCACATTGGATTTGTTCCTTAGAGTAATGGTTGAAAGGTCCATCTATCACTGTTTTCCATGTCCGTGTAGTAAATGTATAGGCTATAATCTGTGTACACACAGCTTTTTAAAAAATGGTGGGTGCTGCCTGGTGTTTCGTGTGCAATCGGCTTATCAACATACACCTACGTCACTGGTAATTCCTATTGTGCTGGATTAAGACTCTGAAGTAGGAGGTAATTTAGTTCTCTCAAAAGGGACAAACACACTAAAATTGTTCCCAGTTCCTGCGGTGTGAACGCGGCAAAAAGCGAGTATTTCCGCCATTAGTTCTAGGAACTATGAAAAGTTTCCTCTGGTGCGAAAGCCCCATTTACTAACCCTCATGTCATTCTAAACCTGTATTGACTTTCTTCTGTGGAACACAAAGGAAGACATTTTAAACCTTTTGAAACATTGCACCACTGACATTTTTTTCCCTTCAAAATATCCTCTTTTGTGTTCCACAGAAGAAAGTATGGCATACAGGTTTGGAACAACTTGTGGGTAAAGAAATGATGGGTTCAAGTGGATTCATCTGTGCTCACTTCAGCATTACGTAGCTTTTATATACGGTCACTCTTTAAGGGGGTGGGGTTAGTGATAGGGTCAGCCAAAGCAATATTAAAAGAACGAAAGCAGAAAAACTGAAGCAACAACATTATTATAAAGGAACAAACAGCAAAACACTGTCTCACTCTTAAACACTGTCTACACCAGACGTGATCAGTAACTTGCATACAGCAAGTACATTTTCATACATTACCAACAGATCTCTGTTGAAAAGTTATTCAACTAAATGTTAATACAAATGTTTTTGAAGATGCTGTGTAGCTTGGACACTTTCAGTGTAGTAAGAATCAAGCTGTAACTGCACTTCTGGGTCACGTCCAGTGTAGAGACGATGCTAAGGAAGCTTACACACTTGAGAAAGCTCTGGCAGAGTGTTTGACAAACAGGAATGCATTTAGAGCATGTGGAAAGACGCAGGTCAGCAGTAATACAGTGGACTTAAGTGAATTTTCATTGGTCAACAGATGCTTATGTCAGAGTGCAGTGAACAGATGCTTAGGTGAGTGTAGTGCAGTTATACGTTTTATTTATGTTGCATGACAGAGTGTCACTTTTTCAAACCTTTTTTTTTCTTATATTTTCCAACACAAAACCCCATTGAAATCAACAGATTTGTAGCAATCTATGACAGCATAAACTCTAGTGTGTAAGCATCCAAAGCAAAGGAAAAAAAAAAAACTTGAGCAGACAGTATCACAGCAACAGCCAGTGCTAGGAAGGAGAAGGTGAGAGTCAGTTTTATTGTGAGGAAAAAAGCAGAATTTGAGTCTCTAGGTGTGGAACAGTAATTCTTTAGAATTCATCTTTAGAAGTTTGGGTGACAGTGTTCGAGTGATTTCAGTTCCCATCTTAAAAACTCTGTTTCAAGATGAGAAGTTTACTTTAATTGGATTGTCTCCGTAAACAAAGGCTTTACAGACACAGAGCCTTTACTAGATTGTGTGTCCCTCTGGTGACGTCAATGTGGAACTGCATATACATAAGGGGAGGGGGCATGTCTAACAGAGACGCACCTGTGGCTGAAAGGTGGGTCGAGGCGTCAATCTAGGAGGAGGGACAAACTGGGGAACTTTGATAGGCTGGGCAGAGGTGGTGGTGGCCTGCACCTGTGACAAAACCAGCCTTTCATTGGGCACTCAGCAATTGAAATGACAGAAATTCATAACATTGTCTGCTTTTAGAGGAAATTAGCCTCTTTCTGGTTGCAGTCACCATACACCCCTGCCAAGCACATCATTGTCAGAAAGGCAGTCATTTTCAAATATTCATACTAACTGGAGACATACACATTGTTCTAAACACATCAGAGCAAATTGGGTCTGACTAGTACTAGTCTACAGCAAACTATGCAAAAACAGATCTTCAATTTAAAATTGTTATATTTACGTTATATGGAAACACTATGTGAAGAGGAAGAAACCTTAGCAGCGATTCACACTCACGACAATAACATTCTTGGACACAATCCGTGTGCCGGCATCGATGTCCTGATTGGGTAGCTTGCTGGCTACCTGAAGGTTGATTGGTGTGCTCTGGGAGTCGGAATTGGCGCCGGGTCTCGGGGGGTTGCTGATGGCAGTGACCATGGCGACTGTGGGGCGTTGTGTTGCCATGGAAGCAGGCATGGTGGAGGTGGCAGCTTTCAGCACGAGAGGTAGAGTCTTTGCAGTTATGACCGGTGTCATGGTGAGAGTCTTCTAGTTGAGGTAGTGGGGGGTAGGTTTTGATTGAGGGATGCAATGAAGGAGGACGAGGAGACACAAAAGATGGAATTAAAATCAGTATGAAATAAAAATGTATGCTATAGACATTCTTAGACTTCTCTGCAGTTTATTGTGTACAAATTATCAGTGCATGGGGAACATTTTTTGTCTTTGCCTTTAATCAAAATATAACAACTTGAAACAACTTTTGGTTTATTTTAGTGTCCTTGTTACATGTAGTTAATATAGTAATAATTACTATAAATTGTGCATAATTACATGCAACTAACCTTAAACCAAATCCTAATCCTAACACTATAGTAAGTACTAGGGGTTGAACGACCTCAGATTTTTTTTAAGTCGACTGTTATGTGATTAAAGTCGAGTCAATGATGACATCATTAATAAAAACAGAAGAGAGGGGAATGCTCTGCAACATGGCACAATTTGCAACTAGAGGCTAAAGTTTGAGATGTTTGTTTTGAGAAGCCTGAACCTTGAGACGAGACTCAAACTTGGGTTGCCTTGTGCAGAACTGCGGCATTTCAAAGAACGCTGCCCACAAGGCTATTGCTCCTACATAGACAAAATAATTTATAAAATTTGCTGTTTAGGGGCGTTATATTTCTTACAGTTTTCCGCTCGTTCTAAATCAGACATAGATAAAGTAGCACAGTAAGATTACATTTATTTGAAAGCATTTGTGAAAGAGCGATTGAGTGCGAATTGTCTCCAGCGTTTCTCTACTAACAGTGAATCTGTGGGTTTTAGTTACTTCAAAAACAGAAAGAAATATATAGACTTTTCTGTTTATAAGCTGTTTTATTGATAAAACAAGTGCTGACAGCAATTTTCTGCTCTACTGAATGTTCTTTACTGTGTACGTACGATCTGCACATGATGTGCGAGCTATTGTCGTGTGCATGTTACAATGTAGAAGCACTTTATTTCAGAAAAGCGATTAACTGATAAATTCACCTGATAAATGGTGATTAAAAGGCGATTAAATTAATTCACCTGATAAATTTTGAGTATGCAGATGGTATAAACAAACATAACTTGTGGGAAAATATGCATTTATTTGTAAAATTCGTCAAAGTGGACTTCAAAGATTTCTTATTCTGTGGCCCCCTCTTTAGGACAGCATTAGTATTACAGCCAATGTAAATCTATTTTTTGAGTTTTGATCGCTAATTATATGAAAACCGTAAATCCTATGAATTAGAGAATATATAGCACATTAAGAACAGAACAGTTTGTAGGTCTTCTGCCTGTTGTCTTTTGCAAGGCGGCTATGTCCTTTGTGTTAAAAAAAAATTCACATAATCAGCGACTAGTCTACTAAAGTCTATTGGTTTGTGCAACACCAAGCAAGTACATTATTACTCAGGACTTAAATGTATAATTACACTAACACGGACACCTTCAAATAAAGTGTAACTTAACTTTTAAATAGTCCCACTTTTTTTCATATTCACTAAGAATTCACTACAATACTTAAGTTAAAAAAAATATGAATAAAATGAATACAGTGCCACCCCAATAATTATTTCTGTTGAACATTCTGTTTCACCAAATACTCCACATTACAGAAATAAAACAGTTCATAAATACCATTTCATGTGGATTTTAAAGATGTTAAAAGTTCAATAGTTTAAAAATACTATGTTAAAAAGCAGTCAAAGTAGTTGGTCTTCTAACCTCAGCACAGAAAAAAAGAATACAAAAGAAGTTTGAGGTCCTTCATTATTTATTAACTATATAAAATCAATACTATACCATTCTTCAAGCTTCTAGGGTCACTCTGCCCTAATGTTTTACAAACTCAAAGCTTATTTCAGGGACAAAGCTTATTTCAGGGACGGTTAGTGAGTCTGCAATTACAGAGTGCACCTTTAGAACAGAGCAGCACAGATGACTCAGAACAATCGTTTTTCAATAAATCTTTTGGGTAAACTAGCTAATCGACTAATTTTGTGCTGCGCTAGAGGAACTGAATTCACGTCTCACCGGTAGTGGGTAGATATTCCACTACAAATTACCTTTGAGTGTAGAGTTGTTCTACACATTTGTCCAGAAACTGTGTGGTGTTTGGAGTGTAAAGCGGTACCTGTGGCACCCCCTGGTTGTGTGGAGGCCCTGTGGGCGGCTGTGAAGGGGGACAGGCGGGCGTCAGCAGCACGGTTTTACCGTCTGCGGTTGCTGGGAACGTCTGTGGCTTTAGTTCGGGCTCCTGTTTGACCAGCAACTCCTTCCGCAACTGCTCCACCACTTTTTTCTGCGAGAGAGAAATTACTGGGAAATTATACAGCCATTCACATTTACATTTTGATTGTGTGTTAGAGGAAATGATGATTACAGAGAGACAACCAGAACATGTCAAATTGTTCTGAAACGCATACACACTTTTTCTTGGAAATAAAAATGAAAAGGCCCCCCCCCCTCGTCTTTTCAATGTTCTGTTTGTATCTAGCCGCAATGGTTTCTAATAATAGATCATTAGTCACCAAATTCCCTGGTTTTCTTTGTTCTGGGTGTGAAGCTACGCTGTGCCTTAAAAGACCCTTCAGGTGCGAGACCACCTTAACAACACTGGAAATGCTTTTATAAAGGCCCACTGAGCCCTATACACACACACACACACACACACACACACACACAGGGAAAAACATGATTGAAATTCATCTCACACACTCTGCTGCCTCAGAGTCCTCTGGAGCCAAAGCGCACCTCTGAGAGTGGAAACACACACACATACCTTAACAAAGCTCCTGCGCTAAGCACAACATCAAATGAAAGTCTCTTCCTCAAAATGAATTTTGACAAAACTATTTTTCTCTTTAAGCGGACGATCAATCACATAGTAGCAGCCTTAGACTCACAAGCAGAAAGTTTACATATACGTAACAGACCGCCATGCCAGCTGCGGCCTCACATCGAGCCTAAAATCACATAAATAAAAATTCATGATGCGGAAAGAGTTTAGAATTCATATGAGTGGAACTGAGATTTAAAGGCAGACAAACTGTATTCACAGCCGAAAGAATTGAAAGAGTCCGAGGAAGCGTCAACCTTTCGACCTGACATAATGCACACGCACCTTATGGATAAATTCGATGAATCTTACGAAAACCTGCGCAGGTCATATTTCACTCCAAATTCAAACTGAATTTTTCCCCAAAAATAAAAATAAAGTTTACCTTTAGGACTACTAGGATTTGTTGTATTGTGATGTTGTATTGTGACATTTTCATGACAATTAATCACATTTCTAATTCACATTGCGCAAAAAAAAACAAAAATAACGACTTTATTTCAACTATTCATTTCCTTCTCTGTGGGCCTCTAGTCAGTTAGCGTAGTGTAATTGCGTAGAGCTACGTCACACGTAGGCTCACTATTGGCCGACGCTGGTCATGTGTGTGATGCGTGTGACGTAAAACAACAGAAGATTACGCTATTATACTAGTGAACTGACTCGAGGCCCACAGAGAAGGAAATGAATAGTTGAAATAAAGTCGTTATTTTTGTTGTTTTTTTAACACAAAAAGTATTCTCGTCGTTTGATAAATTTAGGATTGAGCCACTGTAGTCACTTGGACTATTTTAACGATGTCTTTAATATCTTTTCGGGGAACAAGTGTCAATCCCTTAAGGAGCCTATGGAGGAGTGATCCAGCTCTCAGATTTCATCAAAAATATCTTAATTCGTGTTCTGAAGATGAACGAAGGTCTTACGGGGTTGGAACAACATGAGGGTGAGTAATTACTGACAGAATTTTCATTTTTGGAGAGAGTTGTTCCTCCCGCACCCTCCTCCTCAGACTCCACGCTCACGCCGGTTGCCAGATTGAAGACACAACAGGACCGAGCGCAGTTGATTTATGCCTCCGTTCATAGAGCTTTTTAGATGGATGCAGAGGCTTTTTAGGTTGGCTAGAATCTGCAATCTCTGATTGCAATCTCTCTAGTTTATTTGCTGGCTTCCGTGGCTACAATACTCAGTGTTTTTCACCAACTGGCAACCTGGAGTGCTGAAATACTATTGGGTAAATTGTCAGTGGGGGGCGGGATCACAGAGACCAAAACAAAAAAAGACTTTCAGACACGGAATGGCACATTTCAAAGTAGAATAACTGGCTGTAGCAGTGTTTTTCTGAGAAACAATTATGTGAATTTACCATTTTCTTTAAATATCTGCAAACATATGGTATTTTAATGATTTAGTACATTCAAAAAAAAAAAAATACAATGGTAATTTAATATAATTTGTTTTGATTTTGAGGTGAAATGTGAACTAGGACAGTTTCTTGACCGGTTTCGTGAGAGAACTGAATTAGCATTCACTGGACTGTTTCATCATCTCATTCTATAATCCTCATCTGGCTTGACTAAAGCTATACACATAAAATATTTGCCCTCCACATTTGAGTACAGAGTTTAGAGAAAAAAAATCAAATCATGTGTACTGATCTATTCTTTCTCTCTATCTCTTTCGAAGGATAAAAGCTAAGCCAATGATCTGCGAGTCAGTAAACTGGGACGAATCTTTGATGAAACTAACTGGAGAATTTCAAGAGTAGGAAGAGAAAGAGAGAGAGAGAGAGAGAGAGAGAGAGAGAGAGAGAGAGAGAGAGAGAGAGAGAGAGAGAGAGAGAGAGAAAGTGAAACATATCCCCAAAACTACTGTGCTGACTTTTCAAGAAGCAACCGAATAAGTGAAATCTCAAACTCTGACAATTTGGGAGTGTTTTTTACCAGCAGGAGACGAGAAAAGCCCCAACACACACACACACACACACACACACACACACACACACACACACACACAATTCTGCCATAGTTCTTAAACACGCAGACGCAGGCCTCTCCTGCTGGCTGCTCTTTTCTCTACCGCAAAAAACAATTCAATATATATTGTTTATTTTCTATCTTTCTAACTTAAAAACTATCAAATTAAAACATTATCTAACAAAAAGATTAAATATTTCATGTTTATGCTGTGTAACCTCACAATTTTCCATGCAATTACAATCGCCGGACTAGTGGCCAGACTGTGTGTGCAATTCCACAAAACTGAAGACTTCCTGAACATATATGAGCAATACACTTTTTTTTAGAAAAGCACATTTAAACGATAAAAAAAAAAAATAATTATGGAGAATCAATGAATTCTGGAAAAATGTACTGCCATTTTGTGAATATTAAGTAAACATGTTATCAATGTAAAAGCAACTGTAGTATCAGTCATTATAGTCATTGTGAGTATTTAAAAACATTTTGCTCATTGACAGAGACAATAAAGCGTTTGAATCATGTTCCACTGTTCAAAAGCTTTTTCCTTTGTTTCAGCACTTGCAGCAGAGAATGACATCACAACAACTGTGAAAGTTCTTACCTGTTTCTCACTCAGAGCCGTGATTTTCGCTTGGAGCTCGTGAAGTTGTTTCTTCAGATCTGCGTTCTATTAAAAACACCAAACATAAGAGTAAGAATCACTTATTTTGAACAACAATGACATATTTAATCATTATAATAATTCAGAATTGCTGAACCTTTGTTTAATAAAACACTTAAACAACACCAAGCTATCTTATTAAAATGCAAAATATAAATGCTCAGCTGTCAATCATGTTAAAGTTCTCAAACAAACCGGAGGATTATTTCTGAAGAGCAACGTCATAAAGAATATTTACCTGTGGATCCTGCTTCATTTGGGCGACAAGTTTCTATGGCAACAGAAGAGAAGACAAGAATTTGCAGTCAAAACTTATGCCAACAGTTTTGGAGGGAGTTGCAGACATGGTGTGGCATCTACAGGCCACATGTGGAACTACAGCCTCACATTCAAACAAAAGCAGAGCAGCAGGCAGCCTGCCAACGGCTTTCTGTAACTGTCTTCCAGTTAACAACGGTTAGTGGAGACGCCGTTTAATGTGTTCATTTAGAACAAACATTTTTCATTTGCAATGAACAAATGACATTTTTATGAAAATTATGAATTCCAGTTGATGAGTTGATCCAGTGTGAGTGAAATCAATCTTTGACTGACAGCTATAGTAAAGGGATGGTTCCCCAAAAATGAAAATTGTCATCATTTAGAAGTTCTGTCTTCTGCTAAACACAAAAGAAGATATTTTGAAGAATGTTGGTAACCAAACAGTTTCTGGTCCCCATTAACTTCCATAGTATTCATCCTTTATGTTATGTTAAACAGAAGAAAGAACTTCACGGAGGATTTTCAATGGCAGAATCTTTATGTTTTTGGTGAACTATGCCTTTAAAATGGTGAAACCTCATTGAAAAAAATAGGGGAGAGTGGGGTAAGTGGTGCCAATTTATACTCAGAGTTGTCCTCTAAACAAGGAGAAATAAGATGTTAAATATGTCCCCTAGTTATATTTCAGGACGTCTGCTATCAACTGAAAGTGGAATACATTGAAATAGCCTCTTAAAAATATTAAATTCACATTTTCATAAACCAGTTGTTGAAACAAATTCAGAAGTAAAGCTTAAGGCCTAAAGACCACTTATTATTTCATAACAATTTAATATATCATTTATGAATTCATGATTAATCATTAGCACTTAAAATAAATACACTGGTTTTAAAATTAAGCTCATTTTACTACATTTTTTTTTTTTTTAAATCGTAATGTTTCTTATGTACATTTCACAAGCACATCATCCATCATGGGCTCTTTCAAAATATATGGACAAATCATGACGCATCTTGTCCCACTTTAATATAAAAAAACCCAAGAGTGATTTTATGTTTCTTCAAAGTTTTCGCAGTCCACCAGTAGGCAACAGTGAGTCATGCGAGACCACAAAACAACCCGTTCAGCTGCCCCGGATGAGGCAACAAATCCCTCTTCCACCTGCCTGTCAAATATTCCAAGCGATATGAAGACAAAACCAGACGGCAGCACAAAAAAAACAAAAAGCCTCCAGTATGTAAAAGAACACCTGCTTAAGATGATTCGTTACAATTGAAGTAATGGCTAATGCTTTATCAGCGCAGTGTGACCCTGATTCTCCTCCTCTTTCTTTCTCTCCGTCCCTCCCTTCCTGCCTCTTTTCCTTCTCTTACCCCACTCAGACAGCTAGACTAATTTTCTGCCTGCTGGGACACGCCGTCTCTGACTGCGAGGGACAAGGAGAGAAACATATCTTTATTTAACACTAATGCTCAAGTGCAACGGTGGACCTGAAGACCTGTTCTCCCGGATCATTTGAATCATCCGAAAAGCATCTGCATCCTGATAGCAACGGAGGAGCTTTCCGGCATTGGCTTGCGACTTTAACTCTTGTAATGAGAGTTCAGTGACACTTCAGAACTGTTTTCCCCACACGATTTAACAGATTAGAAGCCCATTTGCGAGATCTCCTACCTGATGGACTTGTATTTCCACTTTCAGGGCCTCCTGCAATGTTTGCAATTCCATCATTGATCCAGTTTGCCAGAAAGAGAGTCCCAGGAAACTTTCAGCCTGTCTAGAGAAATCACAAAAAGACATTTCAGAGACTTATTGGATTTTTTTTTTCCTTTTATGTTATATATTTAACCTTTATTTTGCGAGATGCTCGGAGGTTGACTTAATCCAACAGCACCACAAGGGGGAACACAAGTCGGTATCTAATGCGATTTGAGGGAAAAACGCACTTCTCTAAATCGAGGCATGATTCATGATGTCTCAGGTGGTGGTAAACGGACACGCTTTATTCAGGTCGTATTCCCAGAGCGATTCCGCAACACCACCGCACTGCAAGAACCCCTTGTTTAAGTTCAAAAAGTATCTTGGCCAAACATGACTAAAAGAAGGGAAAAAAAACTCAGAGGTTCTTGTTGGAAAGCAGTTTTCTGGGAGAGGAAAACTGCGGTTGGTGGAGGATTAAAAACTTGTGACAATCGAGAGGATGGGCAGGACTGTTTTGCCCGTCGGATAAAACGAAACAACCTCGACGCTACGACTTTAGAGTAACAGTGGGTGGATCGGAGGCAGTGTTACAGACATTCATTCACTCTCATTGATTTTGGTGTGCGGCCCTGTGCCAAGAGGACAATTATAACAGAGGCTATTAGAGGACTTACCAGCTGGCACTGAGACTGGTGTTCACGCGCTCTCTCCAACTCCCTGCACAAGATGAAACACACACAGACACACCCACCCACACACACACACACACACAAACAGAGCCTATTAGATTGGGGAGAGACACTCCAATTCCCTCTCTCTCTCTTATACAGTCTGTGAAAAAAGGGGCAACATTGCAAGCGCAGCATTCAGCAGGCTTCTAATTGCTCATCCCGTCTATGAAGCCCACGACAAAAAACTCCAGCATCCCTGTGCATCTCCGCGGACCTAAAAATATCTTCCTCAAAACTCAAGCATTGGATTTGTTCTTTGTGCAGTTCTGCCAAATGGAGTCCTGTGATATTAAAAGGTTAGTTCCCCCAAAAATGAAAATTCGGTCATTAATTAATTACACACCCTTTTTACTTTGATTCATCTTCGGAACACAAATGAAGATCTTTTAAATGAAATCTGAGAGCTTTCTGTCCCTCCATTGACAGCTACGCAACTACCACTTTGATGCATTCATAAAGAGATCGTAAAACTAATCCATATGAATTGAGCGGTTTATAGTCCAAATTTTCTGAAGAGACTTGATTGCTTTATATGATGAACAGATTGAATTTAGGTTTTTATTCACATGTAAACATTCATCAACGCACACATCAGTTGTGGTAGTAAACGGAAGCTCAAACATGTTTGCTTGACGTGTAAGAACCAATGAGGTTCATTCTCATGTTACGCATCACGTGTGAGCTTCAGCAAGAACCAATGAGGTTTGTTCTCATGCAGGTTTGGTTGAGCTTCTGTTTATGTTCGCTGTTCAATTTTTATATGTGAATAAAAGCCTAAATCCAATCTGTTCATCATATAAAGTGATCGAGTTTCTATGACTAAACCGCTCAATTCATGTGGATTAGTTTTACGATCTCTTTGAAGCTTCAAAGCATCAGTTGCATAGCTGTCAATAGAGGGACAGAAAGCTCTCAGATTTCATCAAAAAGATCTTCATTTGTGTTCTGAAGATTTTGGAACGACATGAGGGAGAGAAAATTATGGCAGAATTATTATTTTTGAGAGAACTAACCCTTTAAGCAAAGCCTATACTCGCCAGCGATGAGATCTGTCATGACCACACAGAAGTCGGGTATCTCAGGACCTTCAGCCTACAATGCACAGGAAACGACAACCTATCAAATCGACAAGTCTATGAGCCACTGATCAAATAAAGTCTATAATAACACACAAGTAAATATTACAATCATTTCATCTTTAAAAAGGGAACCATGTCAACTTGGGTGCTCACAAAAATTGGGAGTTGATATAAGGTACCTAATCCAGGAAGTTTTCATTCTAAAATGTATTTTAAAAGCACACTGTCAATATATTTATAATGTAATAAATAAAAACAATAACAGCCTGACCCAGCACCAATATTCTTGAAAACGAATACTAACAAGCAGAAAGATACAAGCTGAGGAGGATCAGCGGTTATCATCTCTGCTGCCAACTACCAGGAAACAACAGTATATTATGCAAAAATCCAAAACCCAAACTAAAGGCCTGTTAACGATAACTATATTAACGTACACACCAGCGCACGATATCGTTCTGTTTATTCCAAGAATTCACAGCAGTTTTGTCGTCTGCTGGTCTCTTTTGTGTGCTTTCCCTCTTTAAAGTCAGGTGGATACTGATTGGCTGTCAGTGATTTTATTGTTCATCAGCTAAAGAAAAAAAAAGTTCTAAAAGGTGATTCCAATGATAACGTTTCTCTGTGGCAATATCATTATAGTTGTATTGTGGACTATGCTATTCATTTATATTTGGAATGATTTTTAGAACTATATCTTTATCGTCCTTTGTGTGAATGGACCTTAAGTCTCTGTAATAATTTACTGAAACTTGCAAGTCACCTTATTATTATTAAATAGTAAACATTTGTTATAGCCTATAAATAAGACTAGTTATAGTATTAATAATACAGATAACAACAACAGTAATAATATAATAATAGATATCAACATTCAACTCATGAATCTTTGGTTAGTTAGAGGTAAATCCCTCGATGCAATATAAGAGATTTATGTTGAATCATAATACTGACTCGCTTTTAGTAAGCACCAGCTAATGTCTTAAAAAAGGGTGACTATAAACCCTGCATATTAAAAATAAAATGAGCGGACAAAATTTGCATCAGTAATGAAAAATTAATATATTTACATTTGAGTTTGCAATTCAAACTAGGTTCTGATTTGCGATATGAAAGTTGTACAGCACAGTAACAGAGGGCTTTTCTTGTCTCTGTAAAGTTTTCAGTGACCTGTTGAAATGTTCTTTGTAAAACTATACAACCGACCCAGGTCAAATCTAAACTCCTAAATCTAAAAGAATACAACTTTTGGTTGTGCTTTGGAAAATATATAACCAATACTACATATTTCAAAAAGTAAAACACAACAATCTGAATTACATAAAAGTGAGAATAAGTCAGAACAACATTCTTGTAATACATTTTAATAAATATTAGTACTCTGCAAAAAAAAAATAGCTGTTATTTTACACGAATACCTATACATGTAACAAATGGCAATCTTGTTTTAATTGACCTACAAACAACTGATTCATTTGAGTGCTGAAATTAAACTTTACTTAAGCAAACTGATAGAAGATGGCTAAAAATAGGCATAATAAGGGTAATGTGAATTATTGTCCTTTATAAATAGTATCCAGGGTTGGATAAGGTAACACAATATCACAACTACACCTGACAAGACACAAACTATAGGACTAAAATACTTCCCGTGTCATGTTACATAAGCCAGCAACGTTTTGTTTTGCATAATTGCTGGATATTCAAGAATGGCATGAACAGCAAAACTCCTGTGCAAATTTGTGAGTATTAAACGAATTACATACATCACTACATGGAATAATAGAGGCCTAAAAGATTTGATTACCACAGTATAAAAACATTAAAAGTGAAACTACATGGATAAGGAAAGCAAAACCTAAAGAAAGAGCTGAACATGTCAGGTGAGGGTGGAAACAGTGTAAAGTTTTACAAACATTTAAAAAATATCAACAATCAGTTCAAAATATAAGCCAAACATGAGCAGAAAAACAAAGTAGATAAAACAGTTACACAATAACAAAAAGGTAAACACGTTACTGGAGTTTTACAAACATCACCAACCCTTTGTAAACTAGTAAACGGACACTAAACCTGTGCTAAAAAGTACTTATTTCACAAAATTATCCAAAAAAAGACTAAATACGAAATATTCATACATGACAGATATCCTACATAAGCTTTAATATGCCACCTGCAAAACTACAATAATGTGCAAAACAGTCTGACAAGCAGTTAAGGTACAGTTCGATCCCAAATGATCCCGATCTATACATAAAACCCGGCTTTAGTTTAGTCCATCTGATCAGGGATGTGCAAATGACAGGAAAAGTTGAGCAGGACTTTGATTAGGCCACTATTATAAACCTCAGGGAAACACGGGAGATGATACACAGTGTTTACCCACAGCATACTTCAACACATATCCATACAGGAGGTGGTCATGCATGTTTCATCCACTACAATAAGCGTTTTGCGTTTCTTTTTCTCTCTCTAAAAGAATCTGGCTGTAGTTGGCGCAAGCTAAAACACATCAGCTCTAATAACTCAGCCTCCACCATCCAACCCAAAAAAAAAAAAAAAAAAAAAAAGCTACATAAAAGAAAATCACTTTCTAAACAAGCAAAAAACCCGCAGCGTTATAAAAAGCATCACTTTATCATTCACCCACGAAAAGTCCAGGTACTAAAAGCGGTGAAAACTATCAAAATAGAAGTATTTTTTTTACAAACCTGCTGCTGGTTATAAGGAGCTTTCATATTGTGCTACGGCTAACTCTGCTAAAGCTAACAGGCCAACAGCACAAATTACAGTTAGATGGACTCGACTGAGCCGCAACCACTAATTCAAGCCATACATGAGCAAAAGATCTTCATTCTTCCCCCTTTCATCCCCACGCTGCCATCGGATAGATTGTTTCCACTGAGCTGGAAACAACCGTTGCGGCAACAATGTATCCAGCGAAGTTTAAAATGTTACAAAATAACAAAACGCGCGGAACGTTCGATTCACGCGCTGCACTTAGAAATACACCACTCAACTCCTAGAAATAAGCGGCAATTTTGCTCCAAAATCATCGGGATCCTGACTTCTCTACCTACCCGATCGAGACGGGGTTTGGATTTGGAAAAGCGGCGAAGAGTCTTCGAACGATTAAAGTCCAAAAACGAGGCGCATAAAAGTTGCAATAATAAAAAAAGATCCCAAGGTGCACTTACCCTCCTCTACTCACTTGAGCAGTAGTGCCTCTCTCTCTCCCCACAAATTATTTAAATAAATATTTACAAACAATTCGAGCTCTCAGTCCGATCCGATCACTCACATAGCTGTCGTAGTCATCCGGGCTGAATTTAGCTAGGTTAACGACCTTATTTTTTGTTTGTTTAATTTTAATTTGTGTGTGTAAAAAAAGAGAGAAACTGAGATACAAAACAAGAACTCTTCTTCAATCTCATTCACCACAGCCGCAGCACCCGAAGATTCATCCGCGCAGGAAGAGGGAGACGAAAGGGGCAGGAAAAGTAGCCGTCAAAAAGCACATATACTTTAAACATCTATTCAAACGATTCAGAGACATCGCGATTACTGTAAAAGTGCGCGTGCTTGGTGTAAAAGTGGACGTGAAGTTTCCTCGAAACGTGTTTGTGAAGAGGACTACTTTTTGTGACGGTGCGGCGAATTTATTTCACTTTGCCTAAGGAACAGCGGTAGTGCGTCTCCCATTGCCTAGGGAAAAACCCGGATGTAAACTCGGCGAAACTCATCTGGAGAAAAGAAGTGGCAGTCAACTCACTCGAACTCGTGCATATACACACAATAAGCGTTGTATAAGTGTAATGTTTATAAATGCACATTACCATAAAGAAATACAAAGAGAAATGCTGAATTAAAAATATTATTCATTTTACAAAGTATAGGCTAACTGGTTAAATTATGTAAACAATATGGCCAATTTAAAAAGGTAAAGATGCTGCTTTACTTGTCTACAAACATTAGGCTATTTAATAACAACAGTTTTACATGCTCTAACAGACTTTTTGCTTTTACGTTTATACACAGCACAATGCACTAGCTATTGTTTAAAGTCATAAAATAATGGGGGGAAAACTGAGTTGGAGTTAAAGAATTTCATTTTATGTATATGCACACACACACACACACACACACACACACACACACACACACACACACACACACACATATTTAAAATCCAAGATAAATTGCCTTGCATAGCCTATGAGTTAATGATGTGACACTCTGTGATATTATTTACACTTTGTGTAAAAACTCTTTCTGCCAAATCAGTCACTGCAACCTATTTATCATGGACAATTATACAAAGCAACATTGTTTGAAGGAATTTATAAATTGGATACATCATTTTTTTAAATTTAATGTATAGAACTACCCCAAATATAACCTAACAGTTGTATAGTATGTTTTGCACATTGAATATTTTATTGTGTCACTTCGACCCAGTTCCAATTCTTCTTTATGAGCATTTATGTCAGTCCAAAACATATTTGCATACATGCAATGAACATCCGGTATAAATTTAAACTCGTTTAATTTTCATTAAGCTACAACAGAAATCACAGGAGTAGCTCTATGTTCAACTAAACGGTTCAAGTACTACAGGTTTCACAGGATAAATACTAGAAGTGACTGCATCCCCCCATCCAGACCACCATGTCTGCCTGACACTTCACTCCCCCTACAGCCAAAGTAAATGCTTCTGTCACACACGGCTCAGTGTTTTACAGCGGTTCTTTGATCAAACCGAGCGCACGTGCACCGCCACCACGACGCTTTATGTCTGTTAAAGAGCGTCAGAAATACATTTACACAACAATCTACGCAAACGAATCTCTCCTACCATGTTATAAAAGAGATGGCCGCTCCGTTAACCAATGAAATTGTCAGGAGTTAACAGTGTTTTCTGGGCCGCCATGACATATTTTTGAGGCTGCTGCTCGGAATAGGCTTTTTTTTTTTTGCAGATTTTTTTGCTGAATCGACACACCGATAATCAAAGGGATTTCGCTTTGTGGCAGGTGTCTGTAAAATATATGAGCGGTAGAAATAGCTTCAAATGCTCAAATCGAGCTTTTATCTGAACTTAACTCTCAGTTTGAGGTTTTACACGCCTTTAAAACTATTGCACGCAAATCTCGCGAGAAATAAGCAAACATGTGTTGATTAGCTAAAGTGGATAAAGTGGACTGTTTTTTTAAAAGTAAACAAGGCATAGAAGAAAATATCCCTACCTATAATGTACTTTTAAATTAATTAAAAACATTTAAAATTAACTTAAGACTATATGATGATCATAACTGATATTATCTAATATTAAAAAAAATACAAAAAATGTTTATATCTTTCGAAAATATTTCTACCTAAAATGTATTTTTATATTAATTAAAAACATTGAAAATTAGCTTAAGAATATATTTATAACTGTATAGAACTTATTGAAAATAAATACAATACAATAAATACAAAATAGAAATACAATAAAAATAAATACAAAATAAAAACGTTTAAATGTGTCGAAAAAACATGGTTTATATCTCTAAATTAAATAAACATACAAGAAAAGAAATAATCATCCGTACATTTTAAATTAAAAATAATAATAATAATATCTAAAAACACTATGTTCGAAAACAATATGAAATTAACAAATTTGAAAGACAGGTGTTGCTTGGCCACAAAACTCTCCATCACTGATGATCAGAAAGATAAAATATTAAATAAAATAACCGGCTTATCGAATCATCATGACCCTTTTATTCTCCACTCTGTTCTGTCATTTATTGCTGCCACCTTTCACTAGTCTCAAGACTCCCAATTTAATAATGTTCTCCTGCAAAGCTCTAAATGCCACCATGACTTTAACATCACATATAGACTCTAAAGCCTAAAATCAATCTTCAAAAGTATTTGGGAACTACAGTCCACAGTAAGCAGCTTGACACATTTATAATTTCGCCTCTATAAACTCCAGAAAGAAAAATAAATCAAGAATTCATTAGTATTCTCATGTAATGTTTTACACAAAACAGCAGTGTAGGCGATTGTGTTTTCATCCATCATGGCTTTTTTTTTTTTCTTTAAAACCTTCTGCTGAACTGCTTTGCTACATCATTATTCAGTCTGTCACGTTTCTGCAGTCATTTATATTACACTTAAATGTGGAGATGCTGTGAAATGAAGTCTACTTTACAGCCTGGCTTGAATGTTTTGGCACATTCATAATATGAGGAATAGGATATCTTGGCCTTTTCTGCCTGTGTAAAGCGTTTTGCTTGTTGTGAACAGTAGATGGAGCCATTGTACTGACTAAAACTCGCCACTAGCGAAAGCTAAAAAAAACTGCAGAGTATGAGGAGAGCCTAAACTTGATCGGATCTGATCAAAGTGTTTTATTGCTCTTCTTTTTTTCCAGACAGGGTGCTCCACTTGCTCATTTGTAGCGCATTTAGATAGCCGGAAACTGGTGCTCTCGGATGAGGAAAAAGTACAAGTGACTATTGGAATGTACTCCTCGATTCTTTTTTTAAACAACAGTGATAGACATTGCTCTTTCACTTACACACTTTTTGCACTCGTATACTGTCGTAACCAGTGTCAAGGTTACGTGTAGGCTTCGTACACTGCAAAACGGTAGTGTAGGAGGATAGTGCTGTGGAATTCTTACCACTTAGATCTGCCCGGTGTCCTAGAGTGACCAGCGGGGGGCGCTATAGTGCAACAAACAATCTTCATGTGACAGATATTGAGAATTGCAATTTAACGGTGCACTCAGTATTTTTTTTTGTCTTAATAAACTATTTGAAACCATAATAGATTAATACCCCCCACCCCTAAAATATGATAATGTTTATTTAAAATGGAGAGAGTCAATAGCTCGCGGCCATGCAATGACGTGACCAGTTGAAAACTACTAAGCTACTAAAACTACTAAACAAAAACTGTAGGCGACCTTTAACTGCAGTCCAATTAAACACATTCAGCATCAGTATGGCGACTGTGATACTGTGTCATTATCTAAAGCGATGTACTCTTGTGGAAATCTATAGTCATATATGGATGTCTCTGCGAAAGCATTGATTTGTGATATGTCACGACTGATGAAGATAATCTTCATCATAATTGGGGCTTTTATAAAGATAACAGCTGCTAAAAGTATTGAAAGCCAGATATTTACTTTGTAGGCTTACTTCGGAAAGGAAATTGTGGTGAAAAGCATATCTCAAGCAGTCTTTACATAGAAGTAGCTAACCTAACCTGCCTGAAACTTCACATTGATTTGGGCTGATCCAGCAGTAGGCAGTAACGCTTAACGTTTTTATCAACCAATTGTATTGTATCAAAAGAGTCTGTATTTAAAGGCCTAAAACTAATCCGGCCTAAAACGGATTTGCAAACATTTGTTTCAGATCTAGCTTGAATGACCTGCTGATGTCGATTTTGTGCCCATCTGTTGTTTCTGTGGTTTAATTGTAATGGACACACAATCAAACAGCTTTTCTCTTTCTCTCTCTCGCCTCTTGATGTTTTTGATGAACCTAAACAGGTCACAGTAATCAGCACATAATCAAAAGCATCAAATGACATTAGACCAGCCTTTCAGGCTAAATGAGATCCCAGAGTTCCTGCTTTGTAGTATAATTTTGTTGTATGTTACACAATAGCTTACATTGAGCAGAGCTCTGAGTCTGATAGATGGATCGATAGATAGAGAGAAAGAAAGAAAGAAAGAAAGAAAGAAAGAAAGAAAGAAAGAAAGAAAGAAAGAAAGAAAGAAAAATGAAAGAAAGAAAGGAAAATTTATCTTCGGGCATAATGTGGTCACATAGTCATGTCACTCACTTTCCATATGTCGTTTCGGAGCGGGTTGTCTGCTTGTGTGTGTAGGGAGGATGTTTTGTCAGAACAAAGGGTTTTCCAGCAACACCTGTTCTTCTACATCAAAACCTGCATCTCTAAATAACTTTGAATTCATCAGGCAGGATTGGGTTAGTGTCCTGGCTCAGCCAAACCTCAAAGCGGACTGACATAAAAGCTGAAGCATAAAAGGAAATGAGCTGTGGCTCATGGACTCTGGTTTGGTCTGTTGTGGACAGTAGTTAGTTTCACGATTCAAGTCACGATTAACCCTGCTACTATTACACACACAAGCATTGATGAAGGTAGCATATTAAGGTTGGGGAATCTATACTTTTAGAATCAAATCCGCACATCTCTCCACCTGCCTGAAACAGCTTGTGACAGACGAGAACATTTTGACCATAAATATATCATCGTCTCGAGCGCTGTAGCAGAAGCTGTATGAATGTTAGATCATGGATGTAAGGCAGTCTGGTCAAAATGACCCATGATTGATTTAAAAGGCCTCTGAAAAAAAACACTTAAGACTGGAGTTATGATGCAGAAAATTCATCTTTGCATCACAGGAATAAATTAAATTTTTAAATGTATTAAAATAGAAAACAGTTATTTTAAACTGTAATAATATTACTGTTTTGATTTGACCAAATAAATGCAGCCTTGGTGAGCATAAGAGACTTCTTTTTACACGCCAACATTTTGAGCATTATACATTAGTGTCAAATTCACGTTTTTATAAATGCCTCATTCATTCAGTGTGTAAAATGCTGTATACATATTTTTTAGAAGCAAAGAGTATAAATGCCCCATTAATTTGAGTGAGAATCTATATTCTATTCAAGAGGTAATACTTTTACAAAAAGATATTTATAAAATTATGTTTTTTGTATGTAAGGACTCACCTTATAATTTTTATAGCATCACATCTGATTCTATTTTATTGATATTTATTATTATTATATTTTTTGGATCAGTTATGTACCTTGGGGTATTATACGTATTATACATTTTAACAATTATTTATATTTATGTGCTACCTAATATCTCTAATAAGATTGATATTCATCTGCAGTGATTTTTGGTTTAAATGGCTTTCAGTTAGGTTTAATTTTAGGTTTAAGTTAGTTTCTTGTAATCACAAATACATTACAATGCATTGTGTCATTAATATCATGTGACTTTCCGTGCTTCGAGTCCCTTTTATGACGAATGATGCTCTAAAATTCCCTTGAGCTATTTTAAATGTCACATTATGGAAAATAACATATGTGTCACGGTCTGTAACGTATAGCTCCCTGACATCAGTCATCCGTCATTGTTAGGTATCAATAGCAGTTTAAAAATAACACACTGACAAGAGTTGTTTGGTGAAAGTGCGGGTGTGTTTCAGGAAGTACGGGTGTGTTTCAGGTGTCACCAGGGTTTTAATCTCAGATTTAGGCTAAAACAGCTGCAATCACATTAACTGACAAGGATTTCTTCACATGATGTGTGGTTTCTGTTGTTCAAATGAGCATTCAGATTAGACTGAATACTAGAAGAGATTTAAGACACATACCTCTGGGGTGAAAGTGATTTGACCAAGTACAACATGATCCTGGATCCACATCATTGTTGATCCTGGAACAACATTCCAATCTACCAATCAGATTTGAGGGACAAGTTTACAGTTTACGTCCAGTTTAGGCTTACAACCAGGGTTAGGTGCTTCTACATCAGTGTTATTCATCTATCCTTTCTCTCTGATTTTAGGGAGAAGTTATAGGGTTAGGTTTAGGGATAGGGCTAGTGCACATTTCTAGTGCATGCTGTTCCAGGATCAACAAAACATGTTGATCCAGGAACATTTCTAACAAAACCCTGTCTCTGGTCTATATCTGCCTTGAGGTGCCTTGTTTTTTTGCACAGTTATGTGATTGCCTGGGTGTTCTGGCTGGCTGCTAGGGTGTTGCCATGCAATTGCTTAGGTGTTCTAATTGTTTTTAGCACTATGTTATATTATATTATATAAGACATCAACATATTCCTGGAACAACATTCCTGTCCGTAAATTTAGTCCTAACCATACCCTTAAACCTAACCCTACCCATAACTTCTCCCTAAAATCACAGAAACATTATAGATGAATAACACTGACGTAGAAGCACCTAACCCTGGTTGTAAGCCATAGTAAACTTGTCCCTCAAATCTGATTGGTTGATTGAAATGTTGTTGAAATTGTTGAACAATGTTGATCCAGGAACATTTTGCACTCTGTGAAATCACGTTCACCAGTCGGGGGCCTGAGATTGCAAGAAAAAATATTAAGAATGAAGTTTCTGTACATTTATTATATAGGCTAATGCATTTATATATTTTTATTTCCATTTTATCCTTCCTTTCTGAATTTTTCCTTTTTTTGGCGTCTCTTTCTTTCTTTCTTTCTTTCTTTCTTTCTTTCTTTCTTTCTTTCTTTCTTTCTTTCTTTCTTTCTTTCTCCTCCTACTTTTTGTCTATTTTTCCCTACCTGAGCAGCCCAGTATGTTATCTAACCGAACCCAGTGTGTAGGAGGGGATTATATCCATGTGCTTATATGAATATCATCTCTGTGGATGGTGCATAGCAGAAGAGCTCTTCTCTTGTCCTCTGCTGTCGGGGGAGATCGGAACACGTGTGAAATACGCTGAACTTTAACCTCACAGTAACTAGGACAAAGTTAACATACTGTGTCCTCACTCAAAATTCCACAGGAATATATCAGCGGCTCTGTCAGCACTAGTTTCTGCAGTTAAAGTGAATCTTACAAAAAGAGTCATATTTCACCCTAGTAAAAAACTCTTTAGTATTTATCCAGATGTTTTATTTTGAGTTGGAATTCTCCTAAGATTCTAATTACTGTAATACAGTCTGTCTGGAAACAATAATTTTGGCATAAATTATAATTAATAAAATAAATAAATATATATATATATATATATATATATATATATAAATTGAATATATATTCAGTTAATGAATATATATTCTGTTATATAATGCCACAATGCAAAAATGTATCTTAATTCAGAAATATATTTTTACTCAAATTCTTTGTATTTTTTATTTCATTTTTTACTATGGTTTATTTTATTTGGGGAGTAAAATATGACTGTTATTTTAGTATTATTTATATTTAATAATATTTTGAATTAGCTTTTATGTTTATATTCTCAGTTTCCATTTTAATTTTAGTTAAATTTGTATGTGCCATTTTATGTCATTTTCTATATTTACATATAGCTTTAATTTATTTTATTTCAGTTTTAGTACTTCAGTAGGCATCATTTCTAATTTTTAGTTTTTCATCTAATATTTATATTTATTTCAATTACGGAAAACATTTTTTTAATATATTTAGTTTACAATAACAACACTAAAATAAAATCCTGATCATGTTTCTTTTTTCCCAACAGGCTTGTTTATGTGGTTTTAATATTGTCTTTTCTTGCACTTTCACTTTGCCACTCTATTCCAGTATGTAGCCTACATCATATTAGATATTTGTATCAAATTAGAATCTACCACAGTTGAGGTTAGCATTGCTAACTGAGCCGCCAATCCAATAAATACTTTAATTTCGTCCAAAAGAACTGACGTTGCAAAATGTTCCTGGATCAAGAAATGCAGTTGCAGCTCAAGACGTTTGTGTGTGTGTGTGTGTGTGTGTGTGTGTGTAACAAGCTTGTATATGAACCGATGCCTGGATGTAGTCGCTGCATAGCCGAGCACGGCGTGGGCCTCGCTCCAAACGTCTTTATGTAAAGTCTGAGTAGGAGGGAGGCCTGATCCGCTCTTCTGTTCCAAAGTTAGAACAGTACCGCAGAAATACAGTGATGACTTAATCCGATGTGAACAAAACCACCCACTTTGACGATATAATGCAGAAAAACTTCTGTCGTACTCTTCTTTTGCACTTTGACTCTTTAGATTTGAAGAAACGACCTTCTTCCCCCAGTAGAAACGTATTATCTAATACCATCATGTGTGATTTAAATGTATGTGTACTGTCGACTGCTTCCTGTGATGGTTTACCACCGAAGCGTTCACCAATTCTCCTGATCTACCAATAGATGGTGACACACTCCTGTCCTAACCTGGACCAGTGAAGGGAGAACGTGGTGCGGGGGAGGTGTTAAGAGAGTGAAGACCTGATAAAAGTGTGTGTTCGAACGACAATGAGCCAGTCAGGCTGCACAGCAGGACACGGGCAGGTAGCCACACGTCTAAGAGTCCTACACCTGTTTGACACTTCCTGGATTGCGCACACATGCCTGGTTCAAGTGTAGAAAGTGAAAGAGAGAGAGTTTACTCAGAGGGAAGCTTCTTGCCAAACAAGCAGATGAGTTGCAGTAGGTGAGCCGTGAAAGAGGAGGAGGAAGTCGACTGGCTGTTGCCCATGGACGATAAAAGAAGGGACGTTAACTGTCAAAACTGTACCCGCAATACAAGATCTACTTCCTGGTGCTGTGCCGTGCTGTTCTCCACGATTGCCTGACTGAGCCACACCACCTCTGAACCTCGTCTTCGAAAGTTTCTCTTGCATTTTTTTCATCTGCTATGGAGACTTTGATGGACTGGGTTCCTGTGACAGTCACGTCCGAAGTTGTGACAGGAGGAGTCAGGTTGCACATCTGAGATGGAGCAGTCAAACCCTCAGCCAGAGGGAGAGGTGGAGGGGCTGTCCCGACCCCTGGACGCTCTCCTGGACGGTGAAGAGCCCGGAGGTCCTGATTCAGCCTCCTCGTCGTGTTCTGACCTGTCCATCACAACCCCTGCAGCTCAACCTTGTCCCAACAACACCAAGGGCTTCTCTGGACTGCGGATCTTTGGTAGAAGGTGGGTGAGGTGTTTGAGATCTTGAATAGACTCGCAACTTAAGTGTTGTTCAAAAGGAAATATTACGTTTTTTTAAACTCGTCATTTCTTTATTTCCCATACTCCAAACATTCATGATTGGAACAGTATGTTTTAAATTTGATTATAAGCTATTTTATTTTATTTGTAGGCTTTTTTATTTTTTATTTTATTTCAATGTAAATTAAAAATAAGGTCCTTCTTTAGTTTAGGGTCAAATTCTCATGATTAACTATGACCTTTGCCTCAATAAACTCCTGATTACTGCTTATTAATAGTTAATAAGGTAGTTGTTAAGTTTAGGTATTGGCAGGATTAAAGGATGTAGAATGTCATGTAGAATAAGGCATTAATATGTGCTTTATAAGTGCTAATAACCAGCCAATATCCTAGTAATATGCTAATAAGCAACTGGTTAATAGTGAGAATTAGACCCTAAGCTAAAGTGTAACCAAAAATAATATATATATTTTTTGAGCAACTAAAAACGCCAAAATGGGCCATTTTATTTGAATTATAGGCTTTATTATTCTATTTTACGTTATTTTATGGACTCTAAACTTCAATGTTGAATATAGCATAATAGGATTTTTTGCCCAACTTTAAAGACAAATATTATACATATTTGAAACTTGTAGTGTCTCTTCCCTTTCTTTACATTGAATGTGCGTGACTGAAACAGCACGCTTGATGTCTATTTGCAATTTAAACTTGTGTTTTGCTTGGACCAGCCCTGTGGCAAAAGGCACCACCTGCTTCATCTTTCTAGGAAACACTTTGTAAAACACCTTTCCGAACCTTCAATGTAACTATTTCTACTTAAAAACATTAACTAGTAACTCCCATGACATCACCTCAGGTGATGTGCGCTTTGGAAATTTCATCAGGAGTCTAAATGAATCCTCCGATCTCCTGTGGTTATCTGGAAATAGATGCCTTTAATGGATTGAAGAAGCAATTAATTACGCACTATAATTGTCCGACCTGTTGGGAGAACAGCGTACCTGTGCTGCTCACTCCTGACCTCGTGCACCTTGAGTTGACTTAGATCTGTGTGATTTTAACCGTTTTACCTTGTGTGTGAACCTGTGAAAAACTGAGACAAGCCATTAATAACATGAGGATGTGAGATAGCTGAGAAAACAGAAGTGCGTGTTTCTTTTTGTATCTTTTCCACTCACTACTAATCTTGTCACGGTTGATGAGTATTCTGATGTGGTTTGCATTTTTGCATGGTTCAAATTCAAAATTGTCCTCTTAAAGGGTAAAAAGTAGGCTACATATTTTTGTAATCTAAAAAAACTACAAAAGGTTTCTTTTAGGGTTAAAGTCAGCCAATAGTGGGTTTTGAACTTGCCAGTCAGTTCAACCTTAGTATATGACCTGAATGGACAGGTTTTGTTGTTGATGGTTGGATTCTGTTCTTCTTTCAAAGTCCATGACCTAAATTCGATTAAGGGTGGCATGTGCGATTGCTCTGTTAGTGCGGTTCATTTTGAAGTGTGAACCCTGCCATCCGAATCCTGGTGCACACCAAACAAGTAGACTGACACCGCTGAAAGGATGGCTCTCAGTCCGCTTCCAAACAAACTCTGGTGCGGTTCGAATGAAATATGAACGCAAAACCGACCAAAAACATGTAAACGAACCAAAAATGGGACATGATGTCATAAGATGCGACCCTAAAAAGGACAGAATGCTCAAGCTACCTGTTTTTTCTCATCATAGTCGCGATGTTGCCCATCACAGTTTGGTACAGGCATCAGAAGCATGTCTCCTCACAGCAGGTCTTCGTTTGTGTGTGATGGGGGGACTCCTGCTGCTGTTTTGACTCCTTTACACATTTTATAAGCTTTTCACGATTTCTCAGCCAGTCTGTTCTCATTTCTGGTCAAAATACCATCATATGTAGGCTACGAGTGCATTTAGCCCAGAACAAGTATTGTTTTGGATTGGCATCATTTAGGATTTCCCAAAGCATCTTTCAGTAAATAGTTCTTAAAAGATGATTTTTTTGTTAATGTTAAGAACATTTTAACAATTGAAAGAACCTTTTTCCACTATAAAGAATCTTTTGTCCAATGGAAAGGTTCGATGGATGTTAAAGGTTCTTTATGGAACCATAGCTGCCAATAAAGAACCTTCAGCCGGATTCTTGTGTAATTTTCTGTTTAATATCTCCAGTCAAATCAGCACTTTACAAACTTCTTGACCCTACCAGAATTTTCTAAGTCTAAATGAAGCTTTTTGCAGATCCTGCTTTTCTGCTTTCCACTGTGAAAAACTTTCACGAACAAAACTTGGATAGACAAGTAAAGTATCCCACAAGACACATCACGTAATCAGCCAGAAGCTGTTTTTGCAGGTTTTGCAGTTAACTTTCAATGCACTACAGACAATGGAAGTTTATTTATATGCTATTTGTATTTTATTTTATGGACTCTCTAATTCAGTGTTGAAAACAATAGCCGTCTAAATAAAGTTTTTGACAGATCCTGCTTTTCTGCTTTCCACTGTGAATAACCTGCACAAAACAAAACTTGAGTATCCGAAGTATCCAATCAGACACATAATGCAACTCTGCAAATGTGACTCTGGATTGTTTGTGCCGGTTTTGCAGTTGGCTTTTATTGCACTACAGACAATGGAAGTTCCCTTGCTCAATTTTCAAGCATGAAAAACCAGTTTTTCCAAGTGAGAGTTTGAGAAGAATTCACCTCGACTGGTTTCGTGAGGGCTTCAGTCACTCAGGCAGGCAGTTTAGTTTTGTTGATAATGGCATTTTCTTAAGTCAAGCATCACTAGATATTTCTCATACTACTGTATTGTTCATATTTGGTGAACCCTCTAGCCTTAAAGGGATGGTTCAGAAATTAAAGTTCTGTCATTATTTACTCACTTGTATGTTGTTCCAAACCTGTATGACTTTCGGCTCTCTTTTTTCTCATCCATTCAATGGAAGTCAATGGGGGGCAATGTTGTTTTGCACCCCATTTACATTTATTGCATGGACAAAAACAGTATTATATGTACAAAATGTCTTTTTTTGTGTTCCACACAACAAAGAAATGCAGGTTTGGAACGACATGAGGGCGAGTAAATGATGACAGAACCTTAATTTCTAGATGAGCACTGCCTTTAAGTATTACAATTTGGCACATAACTTTTTTTTGTATGTTTATGCCGCATAAATAAAAAAGACACTTGAATTGAACGAGGGACCCAAGCCATATCTTCAGTCAAAAATATCAGTAAGACTTGTTGGATTGTAGGGTTGGTTTAATTAGCAATCACCTGGAAAACCACCCAGAACATCCTAGCAACCTTCTCCAATCATTTTAGTAAGCATATTACATCCTAGCAACCACCTAAAATCTCAGAACACTGTGGATGAATTTTCCACAGGCAAGCATCAAACATTTTCTTCAAAAAAATAAAAAGTATTTTTGTTTTTACTTGTAGTCAAATCATATTAATCCTGTTAATGTTAGCCTAATTAATAATTATGTTTTTGTAAATATTTTTGACTAAATGACTACAATAGCTAATTTTAAAATATAAAGCTCTCAAACATAGAAATTGACTCAATAAATGACCATTTCTCCATCAGCCAGTCCTCCGTCCATCGAAGTGTGTGTGTCTGTACTCCACCTGTTCTGTGTGATGATGAGGCACCTGTTCGCGGCTGTGTTGATGTGTGTAATTTGATAATGCCATGCACAGCTAGGACACCTGAGGGACACAGGTTGTGTATCACTGCGGTACAGAGAGTTCTGACTGGATTCCTAGGGCCAGGAAGTTCTGTGCATCTAAACGGCCAATTAAAAGTGCATATTGCATCAAACAACTGCTTTTATTCAGGTCATAGGTAGACTCAGGTTTCCTTAAACACACTCACACACCCAGCAGCCCGTCTCACACGACTTCATTTGCATGGCTCCGCGTAGTTCCGCCCCTTGGAGGAACAGGCCCATTTCTGCAGCTATCTTTAATGTTTCGTTTTATGCTGGAGCTAAGTATGGATCAGGGTCAGAGTCTCAAGATGGGTTTATGAAGATCTGTAGGCCTTTGTGGGTGACTGAATGTGTGTGGGAAAGTGAACATGTGTGTATTACAAGTGCTATTGGAAATTTCCTACTTCCCACTTCTGAAGTCGTGATTGCGAGCTCCTCGCATTCAAGTGCTTCGTTGACGGAAAGAACAGGAACCATGGAGGAAACCAGGTTTATTCTTGCTTATTTGTTGGGAAAATCTTATTAAAGCCATATTTAGTGTCCCATTCATTGACAACCATATAAACATTCACCGCGATAAAAATAGGTGAGATTGTGATTTTTGCCATAATCAAGTAGCCCTCTGAGAAACTGACAGGAAATGACGTCGTACTCCAGGAATGAGTCTGGAATTTGAAATAGGCTCTAAAAATAACCACCATTATGTTGCTATGCCAAGAAACAGAAAAAAAACCCATTTAGCTCATACAGTAAATGCTGTCTTGTTGCTCATGAAGCGCTCTCTGGTGAGAGACATAAAACAATTGTGTTGTGTCTGCGGTCTGACCGTTGTGGTGGAGGAAGTGCAATCATAGGAACTGATCGATTTTGCAGAACAAAGATGGAATTGAACAAGACTCTTGACAAAATCAGGGATCATCAGCGGCATGGAAGATTGTTGACATTTACATTTTGTGTAATGTAATACAAATATTTCTAGTGTGTATTGGCCATTGATACCTTTATTCACATACAGTACAACTGTGATCATATTCACATTCCCCCTGCAGAATCTTTAAGATGTTATCTTCTTTAACAAAAATCATAAGATAAAATAACAAAGGGAACTATGTAAACTTAAAAAGGATCATTTGTGTAAAATGTTGTCTTGTGAGATATGTATCAGCGCAGCTAAATAGTACTATATAAAAAACAAAATGCAATTTCTATAATCTCTCTTTTTAATTCAGATTCTGCAAGGATTATATAGATAGATCTGAGAAGTGTTTATGTGGATGGAGCATCTTCTGTTTAAATGGTGGTCTCAGTGTTTCCTATCCAGCAGGTGGTGGCATTGCCATCCTTTTCCCCTTCAATCTAACCTTCACCTTTCCTGCAACATCAGAGGATTGCTCAGAAATATGGAAAAAAGGAAGAGGAATTTGCTTGAAATAATATACACTGATAAATCGGACGCAATGAGACCATGAATGTGCAAGTAAATGGGGTCAGTTTTGATTTCACGTTGACTAAAGTTGATTTTTTTTATTATATGCTAAATGTATCTCTAATAATAATCATAATAATAATAGAGTTGGTGGACTGTATAGCGTAATTGTTACAGACTTATTTGTGCTGGTAAATTCAAATCCTGTATGGAGTGATCCATTAGTTATCTCAATTTTTCTCCACACAGATGTATTTTTTCCACTGTTCATCTCTTACTGCTAATAAAGTAATAGTACTTTTGGAAAATAAATAGATGAATGAAGTCTCTTATGCTCACCAAGGCTGCATTTATTTGCATTAAGTTGCTCCTTAAATTTGTAAGTACAATCAACTTGGATGTTTAAGTCATTGCAACTTAAATTAGATTGATTTTTAAAAAATGAGTTGAATCTTGTATAACATAAAAAAAGTTGAAAATTGCTTAACTTATTTTGATGAGTGAAAACAATGTAAAAACACATGTTGTCATAACATATTAATCATATATTTTTTTAACAGTGTAGAATGTAAAATAAGTGTTTTCTGTTTGAATATAATTTAAAATGTAATTTATTTCTGTGATCAAAGCTGAATTTTCAGCATTATTACTCCAGTCTTCAGTGTCACATGATCCTTCAGAAATCATTCTAATATGCTGATTTGCTGCTTAGGAAACATGTCTTATTATTATTTGATAAATAGAAAGTTCAAAAGAACATAATTTATTTAAAATTTAAATGACATTTTATGACAATAAAATGTGTTAACTGTCACTTTTGATCAATTTAATGCATCCTTGCTGAATGAAAGTGTTAATTTCTTTTTTTCTTTAAAAAAAAAAAAAAATTCTTACTGACCCCAAACATTTAAATGGTATACTAGAGGACACTGTGGCCTAGAATAAAAGATTACAAGGACAAACTTGATGTGATTGTCACTGATGCGCACTGATTATTTAAGACCGTTAACACGTAAATGGGTTTAACTTTGATATCATGTTGACTTTAACCACAGGGTGTTCCCAATAATAATTTGTTTTGTAATAAAATGTCAAATAAGCTGGGGTGGGCTTCTATATCAAGTGAAGTTCACAGTGACTAAAGGACAGCTAAGCAGGTTTGGTTGCCATGATGTCCCACTCCATGGTAACAGCCAGCAGTTCTCTCGCCTCCATCACTTAAAAGACAGTAATTACTTCCACACCGATTCACCAGCTCTGTGAGCATCCGTCACGTACAGAAGTGCACCCAAGAGCAGGGAACACAATCAAGTGGCTCGTATTGACACTCCGTGTTTAAAGTAAGACCGATTGTAAACGAACCCCCTGCGTAACAAAACTGCGATGTTTGTTATACGTTGTCGAATTGATATTCAAGCACGTTCACCACTCACCCGTGTTCTCTTGCGCTGATCCATAATGCAACAGCACAAGGCCTTGAAATGGAAATGACAGTCATTGTGCTTTTGGGGTGGAGTGGCATCGCCATGTCATCCTATTAGAGGATCTGAATAGACACAAGGTGTCCTCACTAAAGCCATCATCTTTACGATTAGCTTCACAATGGTTAAAAAAACGGCATGCTGTTTAAACCTGATAGCGCTCTCGTGGGTTAAACCTCATAGATCATCTTCACAGCTGTGGGTGTTGCATGTCGTGGGTTGTTTTGTGGCAGAATTGGTGCTATGTCCTCTTTTTCTTAAGCAATAGGCTATGCATAGCGGTCTGTTTAAAAGCGGAAGTAGCTTTGCGAAATGTTTATGAGGGAGATAATTATCATAAAACCATTAATTGTTTTCTTGTAATGCACTTGGTGTCTGCCCCACATATGTGCCAGGAAGACTGTATAACGTGATCTGAAGTCTAGAAAGTAATAGCGGCAGTTTGTGCTCGTGTACGTCTTGCACAAACTCCCAGGGTTAAGCTGATAATTGGTCATTATTTTAAACCAGAGGCTTCGATGCACCCTGCATTCCCTCCTACCGGCTACCTCCTGCCTAGTCGATGGCTCTTTCCTATGTGATGTGTGCTGCTGCTTCCCAGTGAGCCGTGTTGTTTGTGGGTGGATGTTTCTCTTCCTGTAGGCTTGAGTTGTGTTGTTCATCTCTGTCCGTGTGCTGTGTTGTTGTTGTTGTGTGTGTGTGTGTGTGTGTGTGTGTGTGTTGGGGAGGCTGTCTCACCTGTTCATCTCTTGGACTTTCTCTGTCTGTTCACTGTAAGGAGACGGTCAGGGAAGGAGACAGGAGCTAAACTCTCAGGTCGTATCATATCTTTGTTGTTGTTGTTGTTGTTGTTGTTGGAGGATGTTGACTAATATCTGGAGAGAATGCAGAGTTAAGCTTTAGAACTTACTGTTTAGAGAGGTTT
Organism: Gila orcuttii; assembly: GCA_026230005.1. NCBI lineage: Eukaryota > Metazoa > Chordata > Actinopteri > Cypriniformes > Leuciscidae > Gila > Gila orcuttii. Next base: position 7,247,406 of record JAPDVR010000025.1, read on the forward strand.
GTACTGGACCAAGTGTTCTTATATTGAGTACTTTTACATAGGCTTTGTGTATTATAAAATCAATATAAATAGCAGGTATAATAACAAATGATATGGACAGCTTAGTAGTGCAAATTCTTAGTTATATTGAGAAATATTATTATAATTTTACAAATTGAATATTTATTTTATTGTTTATATTTTTAAGAAGTAATAGAAATATAGTAATGTAATAAAATAAAATAGAATAATAATAATAATAATAATAATTTAGTAATTTTATATTATTTTTATATTGAAAATAATATTATTTAAAAAATGAATTATTATTATTATTATGTAAATGATATAATTATGTATAATGACCTTATGATATATATATATATATATATTCCATATAAGGGATTTTTTAAGGGATTATATATATATATATATATATATATATATATATATATATATATATATATATATATATATATGTGTGTATATATTGATAATTGGACATTTTAAGAGATACCTCAGTTGTGTTTAAGTAATTTAAAATTGATATTTTTAAAATAAAATAAGAAATATTTAAAATAGTCTAAGGCTGTGCTTTTAATTAAATCTGTCGCGATGTAAACAAACAGAACCACTAATCATTATGTAATCAGTGACAAACAATCGTGATATTATTGTCCCACACTTTAAGATTTAGATGGAGCTAATCAAACTCAGACTTTGGGTTTAAGTGCATCTTTTGGTACTTAAGAAAACCCACTTCATTAATTACATACCATTGCTAGATATGACCCTGACAGTAATTAGTTTTGATTGAGTCTCACTTCCATACCCTGCGTGATGAGCAAGAACAGTTGTTTTTTCTATGGAAAAGTGTTTGGTGCAGACACACATTCTTTTTAGGACAATTTTCAGTGATTTTTCAATGTAATGTACTGTCACTCCTACTGTAGTACAATACCATGTTTAGAGTAAATAATAAAGTGCCTATACAATACTTGGAAAAAATCATCAATAAGTATCATTCCTTACCCTGAGAGTTTTGTCTAGGTCATATCCGTCTCTTAATGAGATGAGACTAGTTACGTTACTATAATTAGTACAGGCAGTCACTACAGAAAGCCCTTATAATCTGCCCCGGACATCCCCGTGTGATAATCAGGACGAGCAGAGCTTCATTTCCTTGAGTGCCTATCACGTCATGATGGCATGATGTCATCACCTGTGGATTCACAATGCACCTTTGTAGGCAACTGGCTTTGCTAGTATTAACACGATTTGGAAGGCAAATTGTCCCGTCGTAAACCCCTGGAAAATCTGTGCTAGGACAGGCGGAGTTTGCTTTCTGCGTTCATAACAATGTTAATGACCAGTATGAACTCTCATGTCTAGTCTTTCCTTCTGAAAGTACTAGCATACTGTATGTTGTGTTGTGGATGCTGGAGTCCCCATCCAGGTTTTGAACTAAGCTAACCAAAAAGACATTCTTGGTAGACCAGATTCACTAGCTGCTATTCATGCTAGTCTGTTGTTGACGAGGTGTTTTCGTAAAATAATTTCCTAAATTTGATGATGTCGGGAAGCATTGGCTTGTATTGGGACGATCTAGATTATCTCGATTTTAAGGATTAGCTTTAAATCTTGCTGAATGGAGGTCAGTGTGACAAGCTTTCAGTAGTTTCTGAACGTAGTGCTAAAATGCTAAATCTATGCTGACAGGCTAAATTTTCAATCAACAGCCTCAGGGGGAACACTAGAAAGAGAACTGTATCCTTCCAGCCACCATGGACACTTTTTTCAGACGACATTTTAAGAGGAAGGAGGCAGGAGAAGCCGCGCACGACAGCCATGTACCTGAACCCTGTCGACACAGGAGGCCGAGCATTGCGGTGCCAACCAGCCGTGCCCGTCGGCGCTCCAGCGTTGGCCTTCCGTCCGCAGCATTGGCCCAGCGACGCCGATCCAGTGTCCAACTTCAGGCATTACCCCGAATCACTGGCGGTCAACCGGTACAGAGAATCAGTGGAAGACGGCGGTCCAGCACCACCACCCCGAAAGCCAATCCTCGCTTTGCCGTACGCCGGAAAAAGGTAGGCAAGCTCCGCAATATAGACACACACCTCCTGGGCCCTTCCATGCTGCTGGCCAGCCTGATTCAGATGACCGAAGAGGAGGAAGAGGACGAGGAGGGCCGTAGTCCATTGCCAGGGCAGGTGGAACTTAAGGGAAGCTGCCCGAAGTTCAGCAGTCACACGGATGTGCTGTTTTTAGAGGGCGAGAGTGACAGCGATGAGTCCAGCGGGCACTCGGATGAGAGTAGCCACTCAGGGCTGCGCAAGGGGCACCTGGAGGAGGCCAGTGTGTTAGACTGGGAAATCAAAGAGTCCTCTGTCTTATGCCAGCAGGACTGCCTTCCTCTGGCTGTGGTGGCAGAGCGTGTCCAGGCCCACCCGTTGATCAGAGTTCCCCGCTGCCTCAGGAGGAACTCGTCCCATTATGGCCACGCGGAGACGGGCCCGCACGTCCGCTTCTGCCGCGGCAGCCAGAGGAAGCGCCAGAGGAGGGTCTCCACCATCTCGAAAGCGGGAAGCCCCTGGCCAGGAAGAGGCATGCCGCTACCTAACCGAAGAAGCTCCATCTGCAACAGGGCTCAGGCGACTCTCAATCCTCTCCTGGATGCTTATTACGATCCCAGTCTGGAGTCTTGGACTGGATTCTTGTCGTATGTAAAATCTTTTCTGTTGTTGGGTCTAATTGTCATTATATTATATCATGTTGTGCTCACAATTCATAGGATTTCGTAGGATTTCATAAAATGTTCTTACAAGAACAAAAAACATCCGTAAGACACAAAGGCTGTATCCTAAAAAGTATACAGCGGAGTAGGCTAATCTGTCAAATGACTTTGCAGGAAGCGTTTGCATTCAAAGGTACTTCACGAAATTGATTTCGGACGGGCTCCAGCATAATGGTCTAATGCTCTTCAACAAAATAGAGACTTAGAGGCTGAACTAAGTGAATTTTTGATTACTTAAATAGTAATTTCTCTCTACATTCTAAATAAAAATCCGGAATAATTTGGCAAAACTCTAAAAAATTTAGGTGATCAGTTACATCAATTTTTTTAAGTTAGAAATTCAAAGTTTAAGTGAGCACAACTGGAACATATTTTTATTTTGTACTCATACATTTTAATTGCCCTTAACGTGAACTATTTGAGTAAGCTAATTCATACATATAACTTAAAATTACCAGGTAATCTCAACTTAAATATTTTTAGTAGTGGAAATTTGGCTAGCTTTAACTAGCTAATTCAGTAAATGCTAGCTTGCTAGTTGGTAACACAATGCTTTGATAGCATTATCATAGTATTGCAATTCAGAACATTTAACATGTACTGTTCTCAAACCAAACTCATGCTCCACTTATCACCATGATGATAACCCCCTAAAAACCCAACATAACAGAAACTCTTCTAAATTAACATTACGAAATCTCCCACTTAACATTAATCTTGCACAAAAAACTTATATAACACTTAATTTTTTAGCATTTACTCTCCCTTTCAAGTGTCATGGCAAAGCATGCTGGGAAATATAAATTATATAAAAATTTAAGTTTCTCTAAATTAAAAGAAACAAGTTTGTAAAACTCAAAACAATCATTTCATATTACTTAAAATGCGTAAGTTTTGTGAACTCAAAAGAAAAGGAAAATTCTAAATACTCATAAAAGTTAATTTGATTGAACTCATTTGTTTAATTTAAGTTTACCCAACTCAAACAAATTAAGTATTTTGAGCATTAGGATTTACAGTGTAGAAATTATATAAAAAGTTGGTCAAAAACATACATTTACACAAACTGCCAACCACATCCTTTATAGTATATAGTATACAGTATGCTGTATTTTTATTTTATCTTTATTTTTTAGCTCAACTTTCATGGAATTGAATGCACAATATAGTGAGACATCATCAATCAGATGAAGGTATCTCAGTAGACAGGGTGTGACATGATCATTGGATTCAAATGTGCCTTGTTGCCTTCCCACCTCCAAATGCATGCCTGTGGAAGCAGCATTTTTCAGCTTTTGACCGTAAGCTAATTCACAGTTTATTAGAAAATGACAAGTGATCAAAGTTTAAGCTAAACCCTTGCAGGGCAGTGGCCCTCCAGGCTGTTTTTAAGGAACCCAGGTGAATGCTTTGTTTAGCTGCATTATGAGAGGACTTAAAAAGGTTTCTGTTAAAAAGGTTGGTTTCTTTAGGCTTGCAACATTTAAGGTGCATTCACAATGACTGACTATATCGCTGAAGGTCAAGAAGTTGCTTGACAGTTGCTGCATCATTCCATTGCACAATTGCATGAAGTTGAACTCTGCTCATTCTTTTTGCACTCATATTAGAGATGAATGACATCAGGCCAGTTTGCCACAGCAAATTGCTGTCAGCGTGAATGCACCTAGTAAATAAGAGAAGACCAAGTAAATGTAACACAATGTACAGGCTTGTTAATTAGATACATCTGATTCTCCACTTACTTTCAAGGCAATATCTTTAGTAATTTCTCAAGCATTCAAACATTTATATTGAATTCATGCAAGAGCAGGTTGTTTCAATGCAATTTTTCATTGCATTGACCTTCTCATTCTCAGTCCCGTGGATACGAGCTCCATGGTGCTCGCTCATTAGCACAGCTACCATAGCGAGGTAATGTGACTCATCATCACTACTGATCACCCAGTGGGCTACTAATCAACAGGTTGCTAAGCTTCACTGAATCGCTCTGTAGGGATTAGGACACAAAGGTCAGGGCAAGCAAGGTTTTGATTACAAAAGGATTACAAAAAAACCTTGGAAATGCCCCACCTAAAGGTGGATATTTGCCTTCATAAATGCATTTCCTGTTTCCTTTGCATAAACGTTCTTGAAAACCTTCTTGTGTAGCCATACTACTTGCATCAGAGTTCCTGTACAAGGGAGAGGCAACATCTGTTCTGCTCTTGTCTGTTGTGTTAGCATTTAGCTCATTTAGCATAAACGTTGATGTATTGATAGCATGCTCAGATTCTATATAGATGTGTATAAAACAGTTACATTGAGTTTTATTAGTATAAAATTGTGTGCTGCATCTTGCAAATTTGGTGAGCTAAATAATGTAGGCTAAGCATTATGTATCCACAGTGTAATGTGGTCGTACAGAATTGGAACTTATAGCTTTCCAAGCCATGCTCCATAATGCTCTTTGTGGGTAGCTTGTGAAAATAGTTGTATTGATTGATACAGTATTAAACAGATGCAATTTAAAGAGACCCCCAAGGCTGCATAAAATAAGATGCCAGCTTTTCAGGGTAAATGCTTCTGATTTTATTGTTTTTGATCACTGCTCTAATTGACTTGGTTAAGATGTGATGGACACAGGCAGTGTGTTTAGTCTTTAATGTCACTATCATGGTGTTTTTCTCAGGAAAGCCATCGCCAAGGCTGGTGTGCAGGATAACACAGCCCAATCCGGCTCCATACCAGCCAAATGTGAGCCTAACAAAGAGATCTGCAACACCGTGGATTGGACTGTGAGTTACTCATCTGTATTTTAACAAACAAGGTCCTGTTGAAGGCAATCCGTTAGCATTCTAATTCATCTGTGTGTCTGCAACTCGTATCACAGTAATATTTCAATAATCTTTTGTAACTTCTTACTTGTTAATTGTCTTCCACAGGAAAATGCCCAGTTTGGCCAACATGTGTGGTTTGAGACAAGTCCATCTGGAGATTTCTGTTACGTGGGGGAGACGTATTGTTTTGCAAAGTCCCTGGTAGATGACCCATCTTTTTATCCTTAAAACAATTTATAGTAGCGTGCCTCTATTTATATATATTTTTTTTTGCATAAGAGCTCTCTCTACTGGTCAGATGTTGTATGCACATATTCAGATGCATCACTAATGCCTGTTTCACTCTGGTTGCGTAAGCAGATGCCAAATGTTTCATTTTCTTTTCTCAGCAAAAATCTCTTCCTCGTTACAAATGTGCATCCTGCAAAATAGCTGTTCACACTGTATGCATGGATCAGCTGGAGAAGGTTAGACATTTAGGTTGAACTGAAAACTGAATAGAAATTAGGATGTATTCAACTTTTTATATCAACAAATGAAATTCTTTTTAACAGATTAACTTCAGGTGTAAGGCATCATTTAAAGATCCAGGGATGAAAAATGTCAGAGAGGTAAGACTTTTTGTCCCTTAAAAACAAGCTTTATCGTATAATTTTTTTAAACAACTGAGATTATTTGTGTTTCAGACTCCAAACATGAGACATCACTGGGTCCATAGGAGACGGCAAGAAGGAAAATGCCGGCAATGTGGAAAGGTCAGTGCAACACTCATAAAATATGAAACGTGTAATCATCCAGAAAGCATTTATGGCCTAATTTCACTCTCCGTCCTCAGGGTTTCCAGCAGAAATTCTCCTTCCACAGTAAAGATATTGTGGCCATCAGCTGCTCATGGTGTAAGCAGGCAGTAAGTGTTGCACATCAGATCTGAAATCAGTTTTCTACAATGGTTGCAATATACAAGTATACTACCGTTCAATTGGTTGTCAGTAAGATTTTTTTAAAAGAAATTAATAGTTTAATTCAGCAAGGATGCATTAAATTGATCAAACGTGACAGTAAAAACCTTTCATTATACAAATTGTTTTAATCAAATAATTCTGAAAAAATATTAAGCAGCACAACTGTTTTCAACATTGATAATAATAAGAAAATGTTTCTTGAGCAACAAAATCAGCATATTAGAATGATTTCTGAAGGACCATGTGACAGTGAAGACTGAAAATTCAGCTTTGCAACACAGGAACAAATTACATTTAAAAATGTATTCAAATAGAAAACAGTTGTTTTAAATTGTAATATTTCACAATCACAATATTACTTTTTCACCATATTTTTGATTGAATAAATGAATAAACTTCTTCCAAAACCATTAAAAAATCTTACAACCCAGATGTTTGAATGGTAGTGTATAATAAAATATATATCAATGCGCTTTGACATGTGTCTTACAGTATCACAACAAGGTGACCTGCTTCATGCTGCAGAAAATCGATGAGACGTGTTCCCTCGGGGCTCACGCGGCTGTCATCATCCCTCCAACCTGGATCATCAGAGTCCGCAGACAGCAGGTACCATCTGACCTGAAATACTGACTTTATTGTTCCAATTGTTTTGCTGATATGTTAACATATTTTGTCTGTAATTTGTCAGAAGCAATAAAAAGTCCACGCAAACTACCATTCAAAAGTTTAATGTGAATTTAAAGGGGTGAATTTAAAATGCTGTTCTTTTAAACGTTCTATTCATCAAAGAATCCTGAAAAATATTATCACAGTTTTCACAAAAATATTAAGCAGCACGACTCTCTCAACATAGATAATCATAAGAAATGTTGCCTAAGCACCAAATCAGCATATTAGAATGATTTCTAAATGCTCATGTGACAAAACTTATTCAAATAAAAAAACGTTATTCTAAATTTATAATAATATTTCACAGTGTTACTGTTTTTACTGTATTTCAGATACAGTAAGACTTTTTAAAAACTGTAAAAAATCTTACCAACCTCAAACTTTTGAGCAGTATATATGTATATCCTTCAAATAAAGATCCAAAGTACTAATAGTGATGTAAGATTATGATGCATCGACTGACAAAGTCTTTCAGACTGTTTTTAACAAGGTGAAAAAGAGGTCATCTGCATCTCAAATGTAAACACATAAAATAAATATGTACCTATAAACCTATAATCTGTCTCCATCATCCTGTTTACAGGCATCATTAAAGAGCAGTAAAAGAAAGAAGAAAACCTCTCTGAAGGCCAAACCCAGCAAGAAAGCCACAGAGGTAGCAAACACCATTGAACTACTTTGAATAAAAGTGACACGTATATGTCACATATATGATAATATTTTAATATTTATCTTTCAGCAGGATGGCAAATGGAAGCACTTTGTCGTGAGACCGATTCCTTCTCAGCTCATGAAGCCTCTGCTGGTGTTTGTCAATCCGAAGAGTGGCGGAAACCAGGTCAGAACCGACACAGAGTTTGTATCGCATAGAAATGTTACTTTACAGCCACATAACAGCACTTTATCTTTTCTATGTAGGGAACCAAAATCATCCGCTCTTTCATGTGGTACCTGAACCCACGGCAAGTGTTTGACCTGACTCAGGGAGGTCCGAGAGAGGGGTAAGACATGATACATCATACTTTCTTTCTTCCTTTCTTTGCTCTGAGCTTGTCCTCTAACAGTTTCTCTTCTTCTTTTTAAGGTTAGAAATGTACAGCAAAGTGCCCAACCTGCGAATCCTTGTTTGTGGCGGAGATGGAACGGTTAGTCAAATATCTGTGCTCTTATCTAAGTGAAACTAGATTGTGGGTAATATTATTGCGGCTCATACTGTTTATGCAGTATATGCACAGTATGCAAATTTTCCAACTATCCAACGTTATCGACATGACCTTCATATTTCAGAACATTACAGCTTTTACATATCAAATAAATGCAGCCTGGACTCGACTCAAAGTCAAAGTATTCAAAATTTCCCACAATGCACTAAAAAGTACCTTCAATATCCAGTGTGACTAATGAAGCAAACGTACTATCAGCCATGATTTATGAATAGTGCCTCTGTTATGCTTTTTTGAATATTGCCTTTCAACAATTCAAGCCAATCCTTCAAATTTAGCCTAGACTGACACATCTTTTGAATTGACGTGTGTTTGATCACGCTGACCCTGGTCAGGAAGCTCATGGGGTCCATCACGTGTTGTGTTCTCTATATGCTCTGTTTGGACAGGTTGGCTGGATTCTCTCAGTGCTGGATGAACTTCAGTTGAACCCTCAACCCGCCGTGGCCGTTCTGCCCCTCGGGACGGGAAACGACCTGGCCAGGACTCTTAACTGGGGCGGGGTATGAACCTCAATCCTCTTGGTTGTAATGTTCTCAAATGTATTGGCGTTAGTTAGGACTTTTCCTCTCTCTTTTTTTTTTTTGAGTATTGAAAATTTAAATACAAGATGTAATTTTAGGTTTTAACTCTCTTTAAATGTATGTTACAAAGTCCTCCTATACACTTTAAAGGTAATGGTAGGCAATTTCAGAGAGGCAAGTGTAAGCTCTCAGGTCCTACTCGCCGGTGCGCTAACAAGGAAGGCTAATCATTGCATTCAGACTGCATACAATTATTGGACAAACATTTTTTGATCATGAGGCATCCACAGAAGATACATGTACATTTTTTAATATGTAGACATCTTCTATTATTGATAGCTATCAGGATGTGAAGAGAGTTTCAACCAGTATAACAAAAGAATTTTATAAAAAAAAATTGCCTACACTCCCTTCAATATAACGTTTTTCAACACAAGGTCACTTTTTCTATGTAAAAGCAGGATTTGTGGTTTAATGTTGTGTTGGTGTCAATTTGACACCTATTCGACTTGCATCTGCTTGAAACACTGGTTAAACAATGTATTTCATGTTAAAATTGTGAGAATATTTCTCATTTAGATTCATGAATGCAAATGCAAAGTTTCGACACAGATTTGTTTTGGAAAGGCTGATCAAATACGGTTAGAACTTTTGTGTTGGGATCACATTGGTTTACATGCAATCTGCCAAAAATCACTTTGAAAAACAGTAGAGTCAGGTAAAAACACAAAACATTTATTATAGCTTGTCAAACACTAAAATCTGAAATACATGAGGATTTGTGAATTTTAAGACTCGAGGTATACTCAAAATTGAAGACTTGTCTTTTGAATCATCCAAGTAAAGTTCACTCTTATTTGTATCTATTTGAGTTTCTCAGTCAATAAATTTGACTAAGGATGTTTTTGGTCATTAGTTGGATCTCAGTTACTCATGTTGCAGCACTGAAAAGAAGTGTGGAAAGTACATTTCACTCACACAACACAACAGGAGGGTTAAACACATAAACCTGGTAATACTGACAGATTAAAGTGGTAGAACAATAGAAAATGACCCCACTATCCATTAAGTTTCTCATTGTTTTCTGAAAATCTGTGTACTTGTTGACTTCAAGGGCTACACAGATGAACCGGTGACCAAGATCTTGTCCCATGTAGAAGACGGCAACATCGTCCAGCTGGACCGATGGAACCTGAACGTGGAACCCAATTTAGAGGCCAGTGAGGAGGAGAGAGATGAACACCAGACCGACAAGGTCAGCTGACACCAGTAGAGGGCGCTACGCGTCAGCAGAAGAACACCATCCTTCCAGCTTCTTCACAACAAATCTAGTTTTTGTGTTCAAATGAATGGTAAAGTAGAGCTAATGACTACTCCATGTCTATTCCAGCTTCCCATTGACGTCTTCAACAATTATTTCAGCCTCGGATTTGATGCACACGTGACATTGGAGTTTCACGAATCCCGAGGTGTGTCCACTCACTCGTGTCATTTGAATATGGTTTATAAAACGAAAGTTTGCATATATAAAATCAGTGGTTTGTGAAAGGATTCAAACGGACATTGTTTTGTTTTTCTCAGAGGCCAAACCAGAACGGTTCAACAGTCGACTTCGCAATAAAATGTTTTATGCAGGGGTGAGTGTCTGTCCATTAAAGTTATGTAGATATTTAATTTTAGTCTTTGTGTAATGTGTAAATTGTGACATATTTGTTCAAATACATACGCTCCTCTGCAGACAGCCTTCTCAGACTTCCTAATGCGCAGCTCTAAAGATCTGTCCAAACACATCAGGGTTGTGGTGAGTTGAGTTTATTTATACACTTTTTGGGTAATATGACCCAAGTGCTTGTAACTGACTCAATTGAGTCTAATTTATAATGTTAGGTACCAAGACCATTTGTCAAAACCTGTAACCGGTCAAAACTTGTAATATATTCGTATACTCAAAATATACAATATTCCCTTATAGGCCTATGGTTTGTTTTTCATTTTCTGTGCAGTGTGATGGTACTGACCTAACCAGTAAAGTGCAGGATATGAAACTGCAGTGCCTCCTGTTCCTCAACATCCCCAGGTAAACCGACCTGGAACAGAACTGTGCAAATATATTATGTAACAATAAGAGAACGTATGAACATCCTGGTATTAATTCATGTGCTATTTGATATAGATCCTCTTTATTTTTGCATGTTTGGTCTTGAAATTTAATCTAAGAAAAAAATAATCCTAGTGACGTCAAATTTCATATCGTTGAACAATTACAGGCAACTTGACCTGAAAACCTCATTATAAAAGAGATTCCAAGTTCCAAATTATGTTTATTCCAGGATAAAATATAATCTAGATATGAGAAACTAGACTAGAGTTTGTTAAAATGAGATTATCCTGACTGAGCTCGGCATTATGTTCGGTAGATATTGTGCTGGTACGATGCCATGGGGGAACCCAAGTGAGCACAACGACTTTGGGCCACAGAAACATGACGACGGGCTCATCGAGGTCATCGGCTTCACCATGACCTCTCTGGTGAGTTTCACTGCATTTGTCCTGCATGAATCCACGAATCCATCTAAATGTTGCTGCTCTTTCTGTAGGCGACCCTGCAGGTTGGAGGACATGGCGAGAGGCTTCACCAGTGTCAGGAGGTGATCCTGACCACCTTTAAACCCATCCCTGTGCAGGTGGATGGAGAACCCTGTAGACTGGCTCCATCCGTCATACACATCACTCTCAGGAACCAGGCCAACATGCTGCAGAAGACCAAGAGAAGAATCTCTCTACCACAACTGTATGAGTCAGTACAACCCAACCGGCTATCTATCTATCCGTCCATGCAGCCATCCATCATCTATCTATCCATCCAATAATTCTAATCTATCTATCTATCTATCTATCTATCTATCTATCTATCTATCTATCTATCTATCTATCTATCTATCTGTCTCTGTCTGTCTGTCTCTGTCCATCCATCCATCCATCCATTCATCCATCCAATAATTCTAATCTATCTATCTATCTATCTATCTATCTATCTATCTATCTATCTATCTATCTATCTATCTATCTATCCATGCAGCCATCCATCATCTATCTATCCATCCAATAATTCTAATCTATCTATCTATCTATATCTATCTATCTATCTGTCTCTCTGTCCATCCATCCGTCCAATAATTCTTATCTATCTATCTATCTATCTATCTATCTATCTATCTATCTATCTATCTATCTATCTATCTGTCTGTCTCTGACTGTCTGTCTATCTGTCCATCCATACATCCATCCAATAATTCTTTATCTATCTATCTATCTATCTATCTATCTATCTATCTATCTATCTATCTATATATCTATCCATCTTTCCAATAATTCTAATCTATCTATCCATCCATCCATCCATCCAATAATTCTAAACTATCTATCCATCCATCTATCCATCCATCCAATAATTCTAATATATCTGTCCATCCATCCATCCATCCATCCATCCATCCATCCAATAATTATAATCTATCCATCCATCCAATAATTATTATCTATCCATCCATCCATCATCCATCAATCAATCCATCTAACCATCATCCATCCAATAATTCTAATCTATCTATCTATCATCCATACATTCATCAATCCAATAATTATAATCTATATCCATCCATCCATCCAATAATTCTAATCTATATCCATCCATCTATCCATCCATCCAATAATTCTAATATATCTGTCCATCCATCCATCCATCCATTCATCCAATAATTCTAAACTATATATCTATCTATCTATGCATCCAATAATTCTAATCTATCCATCCATCCATCCAATAATTCTAATCTATATCCATCCATCCATCCATCCATCCAATAATTCTAATCTATATCCATCCATCCATTCAATAATTCTTATCTATCTATCTATCTATCTATCTATCTATCTATCTATCTATCTATCTGTCCATCCATACATCCATCCAATAATTCTTTATCTATCTATCTATCTATCTATCTATCTATCTATCTATCTATCTATCTATCTATCTATCTATCTATATATCTATCCATCTTTCCAATAATTCTAATCTATCTATCCATCCATCCATCCATCCAATAATTCTAAACTATCTATCCATCCATCTATCCATCCATCCAATAATTCTAATATATCTGTCCATCCATCCATCCATCCATCCATCCATCCATCCAATAATTATAATCTATCCATCCATCCAATAATTATTATCTATCCATCCATCCATCATCCATCAATCAATCCATCTAACCATCATCCATCCAATAATTCTAATCTATCTATCTATCATCCATCCATTCATCAATCCAATAATTCTAATCTATATCCATCCATCCATCCATCCAATAATTCTAATCTATATCCATCCATCTATCCATCCATCCAATAATTCTAATATATCTGTCCATCCATCCATCCATCCATTCATCCAATAATTCTAAACTATATATCTATCTATCTATGCATCCAATAATTCTAATCTATCCATCCATCCATCCATCCAATAATTCTAATCTATATCCATCCATCCATCCATCCAATAATTCTAATCTATATCCATCCATCCATTCAATAATTCTTATCTATCTATCTATCTATCTATCTATCTATCTATCTATCTATCTATCTATCTATCTATCTATCTTTCCAATAATTCTAATCTATCCATCCATCCATCCATCCAATAATTCTAAACTATCTATCATCCATCTATCCATCCATCCAATAATTCTAATATATCTATCCATCCATCCATCCATTCATCCAATAATTCTAAACTATCTATCTATCTATGCATCCAATAATTCTAATCTATCCATCCATCCATCCATCCATCCAATAATTCTAATCTATATCCATCCATCCATCCATCCAATAATTCTAATCTATATCCATCCATCCATCCATCCAATAATTCTAATCTATATCCATCCATCCATTCAATAATTCTTATCTATCTATCTATCTATCTATCTATCTATCTATCTATCTATCTATCTATCTATCTATCTATCTATCTATCTATCTATCTATCTATCTAATCTAAATCTGACTGTTTTTTCTCCTCATAGTCAGCAGCCCATGGCAGAGAAAGTGCAGATCCAGGTGAATCGTATCAGCATGTGTGATTATGAAGCTCTTCATTATGATAAGGAGCAGCTCAGGGAGGCCTGTGAGTATCTCTTCTTGTTGTCCTCTCTCTTTTTCACAGCTCTTAAAAGAACCTTCTCATGCACTCCTGAAAAAGCTTCTGCTTTCAAAATGTGACTTCATTTAAATCAATCCTAACTTATCTTTCCTCTTTTCTTTCACCTTCTCAGCGATTCCTATGGGGATAATTACAGTTCCCGGGAACAGTGATTTGGAGACATGTCGCCTGCATATCGAGAGGCTACATGAGGTGCTTTTCAGCTTGTTAAATGCTGGTTAGAAAATGTGCCAAGAGGCAGATTTGGCAACAACCTCTTTCCTTATTTGCAAAAGTAAAGGGGAGGATCGGAACTCTCAAAGTTTGGCTTTAAGTCAAAATGAAATCAAACTGAGTCCATTTACTTTCAAATATAATAACTGGCTCCACCTCTAAAATGACTTTGCTGTTCCACTTTATAACACCCATTTGGCATTCAACAGCCTTTTTTTCTTTCATGATTCAAATCCTGTCCTCCAGTTTTTTTGTTCTTGAAAATACTTCTTCATTTAGAAATGTAATAACTCAATAACTCTGTTAAAGTTGCCATTGCAACCCATTTTACCATAGTCATACTTGGCTAAATAAGAACACTTCTGTGTTGATGCCGCTCCTTGGAAAGAAAATGAATTTTTATTTAATTTAAATTGAAAGCTGTTTCCTGTGGCGACATTGACACGTCTCTGAAACTGTTTTACCTTTAAGAGTTGCTAGTTTCCATTTTAATTACAGCCATTCAGGCCATGTGATATTGTGCATGTGAAACCCATTGCACGTTGACTTCCTGTTCAATTACAGTCAGAAAAACACATTGTGACTAATTGAACTCACACAGTGAGGCCGTTTTGGACAGGAGCCGTTTTTCACTTGCACTTTCTGTGTTTTTCCTCTCTCTGTCTCTTTAGGAGGGGGATGGTATAAATACAGACACACTGCACATCCCAAAACTTTCACCAAAATGGTGCTTCCTTGACTGTAAGTAGTGCTTTTCAAGCTTTTCGAAAAAAAAAAAAAACTGCATAGAATTCGTCTAGTGTGATAATGATATATAACTTAGGCTTTCTATGTTGAATCATATTTGTAAGAATCACTGGTCTTGATGTTTCCGAAACTTTTTTAGTGTGATTTTCGCATACCCCATAATCACATTTTTCCCTCTGGTTTGATTACAGCTACGACTGCAGACCGTTTCTACAGAATAGACCGCGGTCAGGTACTTACGAAAGGAAACTTTGATGTTTTACATCTGTGTTACATGTCACACTGTGCCTTTTTACCCTACAGCATTGCATATCTCTGCAGGAGCATCTAAACTATGTGACGGAGATCTCCCAGGATGAGCTTTTCATCCTGGACCCGGAGCTAGTCACCAAGGAGACGGTGGGCACGTCGCCCGGAATGCCGGGGGCGATGGAAACTGTTGGGGGATGTTCCAACACCTCAGACCAGTTTGCTTTCCCTGCCTGCTCTCCCGGGCCTTCTCTGTGCAGGTAGATTGGAACGAGACACTTCGGATGACAAAATGTGTGCTTAAACCTGATCAACTCGTGTTGTTAGGGCTGCAAACAGCTTTTAAACTGCCTCAAGATGCAATTTTATGTCGCTTTTTACTTTGACAGATAATTTTAACACTGTAGTCTAGCACAGTACATGCGTGGGCAGGTTTTGCTGAAATTGTCCCCAGAAGAACAGCAAAAGCTCACTAAACCCCTTGTGAAGACATGCTCGCAAAAGCAAATCTTCATTAAGGAACTAAAAAAAAGTGTCTCGCTATGAATTTCTTTTTAATTTTGCCAAAAAGTGTTGTAGATTTAGCATGATTCTATATAATTATCTTATATTATGTTATATTTTTCTTATATTATTAATAACATATGTGAAGGCACTTACAAAAAAGTACCAGAAAGTATGATGGTATTATTATTGTGTTGTTCTTTTTTGTTTCTGGACTTGTAATATGGAAATGGAAAAAGCATGGTATATGGTATATTTTACAGTACCATGATATTTACATCACTGTGGTTCTATCACAATACTTTCTTGTAAGTGTAGAAAGTGCTCGACAACAATAATATACAGTAATATAACATATAGTCGGGTCTAAATATCTGAGACCAATAGATTTTTTTTTAAATTTGGCATCCTTTTATAATTTCATAATTTTTTACTGTAATAAATTTTAATTATAATTAAATATTTATTTATTAGAAAATGTTTAATATTAATACAATAAGCAATCATAAATATAAATGTTAGTAAAATTAATAATTATAATAAAATATCTTAAAATATTATACTATAGTTTATTATATACATATATAATTTTTTTATATAAATACAGTAAACTATTGTACAAAATATTTACAAATATAACCACTTATCTTTAATTATTTACATATAAAATAGATAAAATAAAATATATTTTCGTATGTAAAATATTTTTAGCATAACAATTTGAGTTAACTTTTGAACTGACATTACAGAATATACTTGAATTATATTTGTAATAGTTTATTGTGTGTGTGTATATATATGAAATCATTTTAATACTAACATATAAAATATACAGTAAACTTCTAAATATTAAAAAATATAATAAATTATTTTGAATTATTTAAACTTTAACATATATTTTATTATATTGTTTTATATTATATATTTTATATCTAAAATATTAGTATAATAATTTAAGTAAACAGTTGAACTGACATTATATGATGGAATATATTTGATAATTATGTTTATGATAATTATATTTGTAATAGTTTATTGTATTAATAGCAATTTGTTTCATATATATATATATATATATATCCATTTATGTATATGAAAACCTATGTTCATATTATTACTATTGTTAATATTAAAAGTAATTGAAATTATAATAAATTATTTTAAATTATTTAAACATTAAAATATATTTTATTATATCTATTTTATTTGTAGCTGTATAAAATAACATTAGTATAACAATTTGAGTAATATGTTTAACTGGCATGAATTTCAGAATGTTTTAATACTTGATGGGTCCTAAATACATGCATATATAGAGAAGCTTGAGTGTTTACAGTAAATGTGTGACAGAAGACTGAACCGAATGCGTTCCTTCCTGTTTGAAAACGAAAAATGACAGTTGCTCTTCAGCTCGAGTCTATTCCCTCAGGGGAAGTCTTTTTATCTGTGTATTTGCGTGCACATCTGATGATAAAACAGAGAGGGTGAGAGACAAGTGACGTTTTTGTGCCGAAGTCTACTGTGAACACGCACAAATCTGAGTTACTAAAATGTGAGTCCATCCAGGACAGGACAGCCCCTCATAAAGGCCCCTGCTATTAAACACTCATTTATCCGTGTTTACATTCCCCCTCCCCCTGCCTGACACACAGCAGATCGCTACAAAAACACACCCCATCTGTCAGACCTCATTGTAGCGCTTGTTCTGTTACAGTGTAAATTATACACATCTCACAAACAATGAGTTTCCCCGCCCCCCCACGCGGGAGGACGGCATTGGAAACACATCGACCTCTCTGTTGTCTGTCCATCCCATCATGCTCTCGCAGGGTTCATCAGACGCATGCTGAAGGCCAAGTGGAAAGTGTGAGCCCGGATAGTGACCCACACATGCAAAGCGATCCAGAGAGCCCCTCAAAGCAAGGCCTGTGCAGGTACAGCTCAAACCCAGGGCCAGTTTGCAGTGTTTCCATGAGAACCATAGACTCTATATGTATTATATTATGCCATGGTCTATTTATAGCAAACATCATTACTAAGTTAACCATGTTATCTATGTGATTCGTTGAGACTCTCTAATGCACATCTGCACCAGCCCTTACAGAAAAGTACTGTGGCGGTACAATATTACCATGGTACTTTGATATACACTATGGTTCTGAATGACTACCATATTCATATTCATTGCACCATAATAGTGTTATTTTTTGTTAATAAGAGGGCAGAAGATATCCATTTTTAAATGAATATCTTACATAAGCTTGTCTTTGCAATGTCTTTCATCTTGAAGGAGAGGAGCAAAAATGATGAATATGAGTCGTTCAAACACATTTGATGAGGTCTCAGTGAATGTGCCAAGGTACATACAATATTTCAGCATTATCGCTGGTGAGACACACAAATGTAGTCGGTTTTGTTCATAAAATTGAATTAATATTCAATTTTAATTTCACAGGTTAGATTCTGCCTGGAATGACAGTGATCAAGGTACATACATATATATATATATATATATATATATATATATAATATAGAATTGTATTTATTTATTAGAATGTTTTTTTATATTAATACAATAAACTTTCACTAATATCCAAATATAATTTTACTATAAAAATATAATATATATATATATAGAATTTATGTATTTATTATATATAGAATTATACTTTATACATCTGTAATTAACTAGACTAGATTAACTAAAATGTATTTGAATTTTTTTATTAATAATACAATAATCATAATAGTTTAATATTACTGATATTAATAGTAATATATTTATAACTATAAATAATAATTAGCATACTCATACATTTTCTACATCATTCATATATCATTTTTTATTATTAATACAGTAAAACGTTACAAATATAATTGTATAAAATATATATATATATAACATATATTCCATATATATCCATACATTTCCTATAATTAATTTAGTACAATAAAAGTGCTTATGTTTTTTCCCCATTTCTTTCAAGAATCAATCAATTTGCTCTTTGATGCCGTGAAGTGTGACAACATTGAAAAGGTATTCATAAAATAACCTATTCAAGCAATATGATACATGAGTGCTATGCATTGCGAGTGCAGAGCTGATGGACTGTTTCTCTGCTCATGATGTTCTCAGCTGGTCCAGATGCATGAAGAAGGGCTCAGTCTCTTGGTCCAGGACCGTTTCGGCTGCACCCTCCTCCATCACGCCGTCGTCTCAGGCAGCAAAAACATTGTGAAGTATCTCACTGATAACGGTGAGTTGGTTGGACTTCATTCTTTGACTTTGACTTCGGTCACATTTCTAATTGTCTTTGACTGTTTCTGGGGAACAGCTCCTGCCTGCATCCTGGATGTGACGGAGAAATCAACGTAAGTAGTGCTGGAGCGTCTTAGGCTTCTTTTACTCTATTTCATTTGTGGTTTAGATTTGAAACAGCCAAAGGTCACGAGCTGTGTGTGTGTGTGTGTGTGTGTGTGTGTTGTCCTCAGAGGGGAGACGGCTCTACACAAGGCTGCTGCTCTGTGTCAGAGGACGATCTGCTGTTATCTGGTGGAGGCTGGAGCGTCCCTCATGAAGACTGATCTACAGGTGAGGAAAACAGTGCAAAATTCTCCAGTCTCCACTGCAAAACAGTTAAAATATTATTGTATTTGTTTTATTGATCTATAATTGCAAAATTTTCATTATGATCCATTCATTTATCTATATCCATCCATCCATTTATCTATTTCCATCCATCCATCCATTTATCTATTTCCATCCATCCATCCATCCATTTATCTATATCCATCCATCCATCCAACTAAATACTGTATCCATCCATATATCCTTCCATCTATATATCCATCCATCCATTTATCTATTTATCTATATCCATCCATCTATCTATATCCATCCATCCATCCATATATCCATCCATCCATTTATCTATTTATCTATATCCATCCATTCATCCATCCATATATCTATATCCATCCATCCATATATCTATTTATCTATATCAATCCATCCATATATCCATCCATCTATATATCCATCCATCCATCTATCTATTTATCTATATCCATCCATCCATCCATCCAACTATATACTGTATCCATCCATCCATATATCCATCCATCTATATATCCATCCATCCATTTATCTATTTATCTATATCCATCCATTCATCCATCCATATATCTATATCCATCCATCCATATATCTATTTATCTATATATATCCATCCATCCATATATCCGTCCATCTATATATCCATCCATCCTTCCATTTATCTATATCCATCCTTTCATCCATCCATATATCTATATCCATCCATTCATATATCTATTTATCTATATATATCCATATTTCCATCCATATATCCGTCCATCTACATATCCATCCATCCATCCATTTATCTATATCCATCCATTCATCCATCCATATATCTATATCCATCCATCCATATATCCATCCATCTATATATCCATATCGATCCATCCATCCATCTATATATCCATCCATCCATCTATATATCCATCCATCCATTTGTCTATATCGTCCATCCATACATTTATCTATATCCATCCATCCATGTATCTATATTCATCCGTCCATCCATCTATATATCCATCCATCCATTCATTTATTTATATCCATTTGTCCATCCATCCAAGTATCTATATTCATCCACTCATCCCTCCATCTATGTATCTATATATCATCCATTCATCAATATCCATCCATCTATATCCATTTATCTATATCCATCCATCCATCCATCCCAGCAAGAATTTGAATTAATAAAAAGTGGCAAAAAAAAAATTATTTACATTTTTAAAACTGTCTTTCTTTCATCCTGCAGGGTGACACTCCAAAGATGTACGCGGAGAGAGCTCAAGACCTTGAGCTGGCCGAGTACCTGGAAAACCGACAGCACCACCAGATGATCCAGAGGGATGACCATGAGACGGCTGTGTGACGACTTCTGACCGCCACCAAACAGAGGCGTATCCGGGACGGCCACATGTTAGCGATGCTATGAGGCAGCATGTGTGCGGAAGTTAGTTTGTTCGCTCTCTGTATCGATTGTAATGCCAAAAATACAGTGTTTCGTGTCATGTTTCAGAATGCATGAGTTTGCTACGTCACGTCCAGCTTTCAGGCCGTGCAAAGCTGCACCGTTCTGCTCCTTAAGACACAATGTGCAACGTTATTGGGAATTTCAGGGCTGAAGTACCATGTATAAAAGTGGCTTTCACTGAACTACTATAAAGAAAACCAGATAAACCTCATGTGAGATTAACTGCAGAGGTTTTTTGCTGCTTCTGATTACATTTACATTTGAATTTTAAAATTCTGATCGCATATCTAATAGTTTTACAGAGTTTATGTGACCGTAGTCCACTGGAAACTTCCTTTAGCTTGGCTTCCACTTCATGCGAAGTTGTTGTTTTCATAACCTCCTGTGTTTAAGAATGCTTCCTCAGCTGTTGCTTATGGACAGTTTCTCTCTTTGTGGTAAATGCTTGAATTTCCTAAAAACATTCCATTAATTACTACTTTAGATTGCATTAAATCAATTCTGTATTCTCCGTTTATATTATAAATCGCAATCATTTGTTAGTCAATAGATTTGCCTTTGGTCATTTTATGACCATAAATGTTTGCCTAAATGAATGAAGTTTCTTTCAGGAATGAGATCATATCTTTTAGCGTCGATTGTTTGCACTGACTGCTATACTTTTGAATTAAAATGTCTCACCAGTGTGATTCTAGGTCATGCAGCAACTTGAACTTGTTAGTTTTGGTTTCCAGCCAAATGGAGCATGTTAGTTACACAGAAACATAGTTTTAAGGCTTAATCCCGAGATATAAATCACATTTTCATTGACGATTGGAGGAAACTAAATATGAGTTGTCATGGGTTTTGCATTGGTGCATTACAGAGTTATATATATTTATGTCATCGTCTGCAGTTACAAGGTTTAAATTCCTTTGTATTAAACCGGGTCATTTTATGTACATGTAAAATTGACTAAATGCTTGAATAATAACACAGGAAAGCTGGTCTTTTTACAAAGCAGCCATTTGACAACATTATGTTGTCGGCATTGCCATAGTATGTTTGTGGTGAGATGTCATTATGATAGAATATGTATTTTGTCAGTGCTTTGTATGAGTTGCTATGCAATTCCAAATAGATGATACATGTATATAATCTGTCAAACATTTTAAAAATGTGTGAACAATCTGTTCCGACATAAAGGTCTTTAATTTGTATGTGATATGAACTTAGATGATGCTTTATTTATAAGAGTAGATAAGAGTTTTGTTAGAGGAATAGTCATATATTTGTTCTTGGGTCTGGTTTGTTATTGTCTACGGGGGGAGGAGGAGGAATAAATACAGTCTTTGAAAACAAGTTTTTTTTTTTGTATTTACTGAATGTACTTTTATTATGGGGTTTAATTGACTGAGGATATTTACATATGAAGTCTGAATACACATCCGTCATCCTCATTACTCTCTCATTCTCCTATCGCACAGCAATGGCATCTTTTCAGGATTTGGAGCACCGGGTGGTAAGCAGTGTATAATGTTGAACTGTGCCTCTTCCTAGGAGGTTCCTTATGTCTGGATGAGTTACCGGCAATGATGGATGTGTTGACATTTGTGACTCATTTATCATTTCGGAGATAAGGTTATTGTTTTCTCTCTCCTGCTCCAGCTCTATTTCTGGAGTAGGGAAAGGATGCAAATCAGTTTAACCTCAGTTCAACCTGCTTATTTTAAATTTGGGAGATAGTGAGTTAAGTCATAGAAACATTCACACAAGCTCATCTGAACTGAGAATCTTTGGAGAAATAATATATAGCCTACAGATAGATGTTTTTTTATATATAGAATATTTCATACACAATTGTAATTCAAAGTGCTTAAAAGTGCACAGGGACAGAATAGAAAAATAATTAAATTAAAATAAGTGACAAAAAAGAAAAAAATATAACATTTTTGAAATCTTATAAAGGTATTATATTAAATCAATTAAACGAAATAGATTTAAATTCATATAGCACATTTCACACTCAAAAATTATGGTAATTCAAAAAAATGTTTCCTTGACAAATAAATTAAATGAAAAAATAAAATAACATAGTAACACTTTACAATAAGGTCAATATATTAACTAACAATGAGCAATACATTTGTGATATTTAATCTTTGTCATATTTAACATTAGTTAATAATAATATAGCAGTTCCTTGTTTGTTCATGTTAACTAATGTCAACAAATACAACTTTTGATTTAAAAAAATGTTATAGTACAAATGTGGTTAACTAATGAAACCTTACTGTAAAGTGTTACCAATAAAATACTGAAGAAAAAATGGTGTACGTTGGTTTGTTTACCTTGAAACAATTTTCACTAAGAAATTGCTAGTAAATTTCACAAATAATAAAAAACTGCAGATAGATAGATAGATAGATAGATAGATAGATAGAACAGAGAACGCTCGATTACCACACCATTTCATCTCAAATGTTAATAGATCCTTCGTAGACTTAGAGAGAAAGAGAGAAGAGAGAGAGAGAGAGAGAGAGAGAGAGAGAGAGAGAGAGAGAGAGAGAGAGAGAGAGAGGTAACTGCACAGCTATGCGACCAGCTCAAACTAGTTCGGAGAAACACAAAGAGCAGCAGAGATCATAGAGAGAGCTGAACGCAAGACACACGCTCACAGCACAGCATCATATTCACAGCAATAAGGCAAGTACATCCTCATCATCATAACCCAACAACGGCTATTATTAACCCGCAGTGATGTTTCACGACGCTGCGCGTTTGAATAATAGCTTACTGTGAGATAACGAATACAAATATCTATCTGCGATTGACCCGGATCGGATTTTTGTGTATAGGTTTCTGTTATCGTTATTTATTTCATTTTATTTGTATTTGCGTTTTAGTGCGATAATATTAAGCATTGATATTTTTATTAATGTTTTTGACGTATTTATGATGTGACATGATAAAAGGGGGCGTATGGACCGTATCATTAACAAACGCGTCAATTAGCGTTTCATTTGAAGAACCTTTTTAGATCATAAAATAACTGATTTGTGTTTAATATTAGAATATTTCCTGAGTTTAGAATAAAAGCGTCAATATTAGATTTAACTGAACAGCGTCACTATCGCAGTGTATTGTAGTTCATTTAATGGTGAATGTCTCTTTAAATAGTTGCTTTCATGCTGTAATAGAGTCGTGGAGTTTTTGTTTTCGTGTGCAAAAAGGCTCTTTAATGCTGTCAGGGAAAATTATGCACTGTGAAGAGCCAAATAGCAGAGGACCAGCTGCCAACAAACTGCTGACCCACTTCTCCAAACCAGAACCAAATGGACACACCAGGCCTCGCAATTTCATTCTGGCGGGAGGATAAGCTCCAGATGCGGTTGAACTTTGTGCTCCTTGAGGAAGTTCTCAAAATGTCCGGTTTTGCATTTATCAAAGGCTGCATCCCACGTCCCTTCTTTCATCAACAGAGCGGGGTTTGTCCTCCAATGCAAATAGGCTTATATTCAAAGGAGTGAGGGGAGGCCCACCCCCTCCTCAAGACACAGCATGGGATCTGTGTTCGGCCGCTTTCAGAGAGGGAAGCAAAACGGGCGAAATCCTGCTTTGTTCGGAGCCAGTGAATCAGGCTCCTCTAAGGCCCAGCTGAAGGTCTTTGAGTGCTTGGCCTCTCTCTCTCCCCCCTGAGGAGGTGGGGGGGGGGGGGGGGGGATGGGACCCCTGCTGACCGCAGTTTCTCCTCACACAAAAGTCCGACCCCGAGGAGCCCTTCACATTTATGACTGACTGAAGAATGGAGCCGTGCCGCGGGGCTGCGCCTTGAAAGGAGCCTATTTTAATGGAGGCAGGAAAAGAATTTAAAGGAGAAGTGCTGCGTGCTTTTTTTTCCTTCAAGAAAAGAGGAAAATATAGAGAGGCTGAGGCTTTTTTATGGAGTCGCACACAGCGAGCTGCTAGGATGACGTAGGACATAGTGTACACATTGTCTTTAATTCAGAGTCAGACAGTACAAACGAAAACATTAATATCTGATTTAGTGTTTTGGTTTGTTTAGAGGAGCTTGGAAATAATACAATTCTTAGTTTTGCAGTGTGAAAACCACACAAACTAATTAAACCAGCTTAAAAACACACCAGAAAGGGCAAAATATTACCACCTAAACAGACGTGGCAAGACTATAGCCATGTTCTCTAGGGTTGTCATTGTTAAATAAACTGTTTAAAAATATGTTTTGTTTATTGAAATAAAGCTAAAATACCATGTAAATATTAGATGGAAAATTTAAACAAAAAAAAAAACTTACTTGAAACTGGGTTTCAAAGTGCAAGTTTTTGTCCGTATAAACTACAAAAACTCGAATTTGTGAAAACGTTGACGTCATGCGTATTATTATGTTTAGTCTATAGGCGAGTAGTGTTTCTTTACAAACACTGTGTCCAAAATCAAATACTTCCCAACTATATAGTATGCAAAAAACCATACGCCAAAAGAGTAGTATGTTGGAATACATATTATTAGAAAAACAGTAGGCAAAAAGTTTCTGGATGACCTAATACTTCTGGCGAGATTCTAAAGTGCGCATTCGATGGACACTTTACTATCCCATGATGCCACGGGAGAGGATTTATGAATGACAGTGAAGCGACGTAACTGACGCTAGTAGGTCACGTGAGAGAAACAACATGGCGGATGTAGTACGTCCAAATTCATACTTCCCACATTCATACTATATAGAACGTACTTTTTTTAACAGTTGCGAAGTAAATTCAAATTCAAAAGTTGTACCTAGTCAGTATGCGATTTCGAACCTAGCAAAAGTCACATCGCCAACTACTGGCCTGGCTGCATAATACAGTGTTTTTAGACATTTTCGCAGATCCATGTGTATGTGGACTGTTTTGACAACATTGTACGTGAAACTTTTCGAAAACGCGAAGGGAAAAAATAGTAATAGTATATAAATAATACTAAAATAATCTATATATAAAAAAAAAGTTTCAAGGTTTCAACTGAGCTTAATGTCTGCTGTATTTCTTCACAGAATGCGGAGTTTATTCTCTATAGCGCTTGTGCTGCTGGTGGTGTTGATGATCACCGTGGAAGCCAGTATGAAGAAAAAAGGTTCTTATCTTTTACAAAATGATGCAATGCATGTTCTTTTTGTGTGATTGATAGCATTATTAACTATTTTCCATTTTGTGACAGAAAAGGGCAAAGAGGCCAAAGCAGATGCTGAGTGCAGCGAATGGCAGTATGGGAAATGTGTGCCCAACAGCGGCGACTGCGGCGCTGGCATTCGGGAGGCAACCTGCAACGAACAGACAAAGAAAACCAAGTGCAAAGTCCCATGCAACTGGAAGAAGGACTTTGGCGGTAAGAAGTTTTACATGTCTGGATATGAATCAAGCATAAATACATTTTGACAGGCCAATCAGTCTAATTTGCTCTTTGTTTTAAGCTGACTGCAAGTACAAGTTTGGTCGTTGGGCCGAATGCGACACTACCACAGGAACCAGAAGCAGGTCGGGGCAATTGAAGAAGGCACTGTTCAACGCTGAATGCCAGAACACCATTAAAGTGTCCAAACCTTGCACCCCAAAGACCCCCAAACCCAAGGGAGGTGAGAAGAAGAAAGGAAAAGGGAAGGAAAACTAACTTGAAGACCACCCCAACTGCCCCATTGCCCACTCAGTGGTACATTCCTATGTGACACTCCTAAATCCTCCAAAAGGTGAATGCTGAGAGGAAAAAAACTGTAGCCCTATTGTTTTTATTTCCACTTTCTTCGTTTTGTAATTAGTAAATGTATGCGTCTATGCTGTTGTAATTTGATCACTGTAGCAAATTTTTTATTGTAATTGACTTTGCATGTAAAAAATAGGCCGCAGCAAATCTGTCGTCTAACAAATTGTCTTTACTAAAGAGAAAAACCCTAATTACACCCCTAAAAGAAAGTATTTGTAAATTAAAACAAATCGAATTGAAGGCGATTTCTGTACGTTATAATGCTTAAACGAACAGTTCCTGGAAGTAACGGCCTATATAAAGTATCTCTGTTTATAAATGTTTATGGTTTTAGATTTGATGGATGTACAATCAAATTTACAACACTAACGGATTACTTCTACAGGTTGTGAATAAATGAAAGTGTATTTTCAATAATATTTTCTGGTGCCTTTTTAAAAAAAAACTTTCACATTTATTTGTTCAAGACTGACAAACTTAGTAATTAATTTATAATGTCAAATATACAGTCCTACATTTGACATGCAATTTTAATGATGTTACGATTGATGATACGATTTACAAAAATGTGTTAGGTTTTTGTTTCATGAATGAGAACCAAAGTGTTTTTACTCATTTATTGTGCAAACAGTTACAGTCTTACAAACTTAAAAATGTATTTGCGATATATCATACAGAACTATGGAAGCTTGTTTTCAACACAGAATAAAAAATAAAAAGGTAATTGCGATTCTGACTTTTTTTCCCAGAACTGCGTGATACAGACTCACAATTACGAGTTATAAAGTCAAAATTGTGAAATAAACTCGCAACTCTGTGTAAAAAAGTCAGTCTTTTTTCCCCCTCACAATTGGACTTTATAACTTGGAATTGCGAGTTTATATTTCAAAATTCAGAGTAAAGTAGTCAGAATTGAGAGTTACAAAGACAAAATTGCGTTTCTGACAATAAACTCGCAATTCTGACTATAACCGAAGATGAAAACACACAATTGTGTATTGTGTGAAAAAAAAGTCAGAATTAAAAATAAAAAGTTGCAATTATCTTCTAAATTGTTTTATTCTGTGGCGGAAACAAGCTTCCATACAAAACAAATGCAATTTCAGCGACATGATAAATATCAAATAACTGAACTAACATGTTTATTTTCACTTTTCGCTTTAGTAAACCACCATCAAAACAAGAATCAGGGTCTTCACTAATTTGTTGCATTGATTTACATATTTACATACAACTATTTACATAAGAATGCACTTGCGAACAACTTAAAACAACTTTATGATACAAATGCATGCAATATCAGCAACATGCAAAACAATGAATATTTCAATTTATTTACACTTTTGCCTGTAGTAAACCAACATTGTTCTCATAAAAATAAGAATGCATTCGCAAACTGCTTAAAAATGACTTTACGATACTTCATAAAGTTGTACAAGCAATGTTTGCGATATCAGCATGATAAACACCCATAACCTCAACCAACACATTTATTTTCACTTTTGGCTCTAAAACTGCTTCACAGTCACAATGTTTTAGCGAATCAGGTTCCTCATTTGTTGGTCAGGAATCATCGATGAGACACTGAAGATTTGATTAAGTCCAGCTCATTTTAACGTCAGATTTTTGAACTTGCACATCAACAGTCGTTTAAAGGTTCTTTTGAAGGTGGCGTTACAGAGCGCGTAGCATACTGGATTAACCGTGCTGTTGACGTAACACAGAAAGTAGCCCACCATCCAAAGAATTTCAGGGACACACCAGTGGCAGAAGGTACCAATCAGAACCATAACACTATAGGGTGTCCAGGTGATGATGAAGGCTAGAAGAACGGCAAGGACGGTTTTGGTCACCTTCCTCTCTCTCAGAGCCTTCCGTCTGGCATTCTTGGAGATGGCCTTGGATGTTTGCCGTTGAACCTGAATGGTAGTACGGTTTGGAAAACAGTGAGGTTGCGTTGTCCTGCTAGTTTCCGTACACTCTGTCAAGATTTTCGGTCTCAAGGTTTCTCCATCCAGCTCTCGGTCTTCCGCAGAGCCATCATGGCTTGAATCCAAAGAGTAGTCCGTTTTGCTGAACTCTACGGAAGGCAAGCTGCAGAGTTGTTTGGTTCTCACGAGGTCTGAATCTCGTTTAAATGAACATGTTTCATCTGGTTCAATGTCATTCACTAGGTCAGGGTTTGCGGTAGATGTTCCTTCACTTGTCTTGGATGGTTTAAGCAAGTTTGCGGATTCAGACTTCAACTTACAAACCCGTCTCTGACTGGCTAGGGATATCCGTGTGTACAGTACCATCATTATTACAACAGGAATGTAGAATGCTGGGATGGTGGTTGCCAGGGTTACAGCAGGGTTAGCGAGTAGCAGGATGTAACATTGTCCCTCCGGGACCTTGCTTCTGTCCCTCCCAGCCTGCCAAAGCAGGATAGCTGGAGCCCAGAGAAGCAGAGACTGCAACCAAGCCGCAGCGATCATCACTCCTGCCCACCTTGCGGTACGTTTGGTTGGGTAACTCAGAGGCCGGGTAACGCAGAAGTACCGGTCAAAGCAGATCAGAAGGAGGTTCATCACGGAGGCGTTACTGACCACATAATCCACAACCAACCACAAGTCGCACATCTGCGGTCCCAAAGGCCAGTATCCCTTTACGGCATAAACAATGTAGAGATTCATGGAGAACGCACCGATGATAAGGTCTGAACAAGCAAGACTAAAAAGGAAGTAGTTGTTGATGGTTCGGAGATTGCGGTTGACTTTGATTGAAAGCAGAACCAGGACGTTGCCTAGGACGGTTAGAAGGTTGATGCAGCTAGTGATAAGTATGATGATGACCACCCCTACAGTCCCAAAATTACGACGTGGTCTTCCCGACAACAAGTACGATTCTTCGGGACTGTGCGTGCTGCTGTTGAGCATGCTGGAGGAACTTGTGGAGGAGCCTGCGACAAGAAAACGAACAATAATCATAAAACAAGTGGCACAGAGGCATTTCACTTGACATGAACAAAACAACTTGAAACTGAACACTAGTATATACACACTACTCTTCAAATGTTAATACACACAAAAAAAATACATAGAAATTAAGATATAAAACAAGAATAAAAACAAATTTATGACTCTAACATGGTCCCATCAGCAAACTTACAGTTGAAAACGAACCATTCCAAGTTCCTTGACAAAACATCAGATCCAGTCTCCATGATCTCCTGCTCAGTCTGAATGAGAGAACAACTGGGAGGACTTTTAATTCCTCAAACAGTAACACCCATCCTCACCTTTCGAACACATAACCAGGAAGAAGTTATCCAACCTCTTTGAGCTGTATCAATATTACACTGAATTTACGGGAAGATGATGATCAAAGTGGAACGATAATATTACAGCCGAATTCCTCCTAGTTTTGTGCTGCCTCTTCAGAGCATGTATGCTTAATGCAGTTCCTGTCCTCTAAAGAGGAAGGCAGCAGTTACATAACAGATGGAATCTAATTACCTGGCCAGTAATGTAGCTCCGCAGCTGTTTCACAGATTTTTTATTTATAATTCTATTATAATATTTTATTACCTTTTCTCATTTTCATATATCACACATACTACAACAAATTACAGCTGTTTCCAAATGTAAAGTTGTAATGAGGATGCTGGGATTTGGGCAGAGGCCCGTTCACACCAAGGACGATAACTATATAATGAATGATTCTAATAATAGTTTTAAATATATATGAATAGCAGAGCCCACACCACAACTATTACAATATTGTTGGAATCACTTTCAGAACTGCAGTGCATTCTTAGAATAAACAACATCATCCGCTAGTGTGGACGCTAATATAGTTATTGTTATAGTTATCGTTCTTGGTGTGAACGGGCCTTAAGTTTCATGTAAACATTGTAAGCAGGAAAAAAATATAAGAAACTGTAGTTTGCATAAAGACAATTAAGCATATTTTAGACTAAATTCTCATTACCATAGGGTTAGGGTGATTAAAAATCATTAAGATTTCTTGTATTGTGACTATTTTTTTGGGGGGGAATGTGCTTACTTGTCTTGAAAATTGTCAAGATACAAATAAACCTAAAATTAAAAACAACAATAAATATAAAATATAGTATTATAAAAAATAAAAAAATGGTCCAAACCAGTCCAATTACAGAAAAGAGAATTTGGGGAAAATGTGCTTAATTGTCATTACTGTAATTGGTCTTTTACTATGAAGTTTTTATTGTAATTTCCATTATTTTTGGTGATTATAATTGCTGTAGTAGATTTTATTTTATTTTATTACCAAAGATGGCACAAATCATACTTTTTATTGCTATTCTAGAAAGAAATATGGCCTGGATAGGTTCTCAAAAGGTTTCATGAGTTTCACTGTATTGTAATTAATAAATAATAATAATTTATAATAAATAAATGTCAACAACAACAATTAATTTCCATATTCCCATTTTATTAACACTCTCATAATCGTCATTACCACAGGATCTTTGGTGTCCCACGAAATTCTTTTACAACACCTAATCCTCATTTTCACTAAATAAAGAACCAACTACACATTTATGGTAAGTCATAACAACACATCCCTCCTGTCTGGGCAGAAGAGGAAGTCGAATTCTGGTCTTTTCCACTATCATGACTTAAGCTAAGGTACCGATCCAGCAGTGAAAGCATATACACAACCACACATCCAACAAGAACACAGTTACAGTTTTTAAAATGTCACACTTTCGGTCGCCGTCAGCTATTCTCGTCCGAACACATGAATAGTCCTAAAAGTCTAAAACAAACCCTGCATAAAGCAACTTCATAAAAATAAGGTGTGCATATGGTCAAAAATGAGATGTGTCCTTAAATGATGGTACAAGATATTTAGCATGTTCTCAAATGGAGTTTAAAGTAAAAAGGTCCTTCTTTCTTATCATAGATGCATTTTTTAAAATCAGGATTGCATTTGTCATTCACACAGAGTAAAATAAATAATCGAAATGACAGCCAACACAACCAGACTTCTACCAATTTTTCTACCAATTACTAAAACACTGAACATTCAAAAAGCTGATGAAGAAGCTATTCCGGTATTGTCGGCTTTTGTGGTTCAGTAAGGAGAAGACTCCCCAAGGCACTGAACTCATTGAAAAACACCAAAGGGTATGTGGTTTCTGAGAGGTTCCTCAGCTGCCATTGCTTGCTATGAGATCACAATCCAACTGAATCTTACATCCACAAACTTTCAAAAAACAAACCATTCCTAATGGGGACCGTTTTTTTTTTTTTTTTTTTTCTTTTACAAAAAAGCTAATTCAAGCCAAGCAGCTAAAAAAACAAACAAAATCTTTTACACAAATAATAATTTTATAAATGCTTGTTAACGAAAGGCCTGTGCATATGCAAATGCACTGACAACTCATTTCTAGAGTTGACCGATCATACACAAGAATCTAAACAAGCACAACAGAACTTACAAGGCAAGTATGTCATTTAAAAAAACAAAACAAAAAAACATCCCGAAATATGGATTTAAGTTTTTTCTTCTTGATTTATCATCTCTACATTTACAATGCTACATTTATTTTTAATAAAACTCTGTAGGTTCAGTGGCGGAAACTCACAGACATACACATCCACACGTACAAGCATACAAACAGTGCCCGTCCTCAGTGACTCAGCAGTGTGCGCGCATATAGGGCCGTCACTGTCCTAAGTGTCCAATGTCCAAAAAAATGCTTTTTAATGGGTTATTCAAGTGTTTATTGTACATAATCCAGATCTAAAATAGAGATACATCTGGTTTATCGTCTGTAACATTATTCTCGGTGCAGTTCGGAAGGAGAAAATGGTGCTTAAGTGCAATCGCTTGCCTGCCATTTGTCTCTTACGCATCATAAGAGGCCTGTTGCGTTTGGTAGAGTGGAATGAAACCCTCACGCAATCGGCTGATTCAAGGTGAATTACTGGAGAATTGACAATCAGCAGCTGAATTGCGCAAAAAAATGTTAAAAATCTGGAGCAAGAGTTGTAACGTCTTATATTTCGGTTCTGAGTTAAGGTATTTCTGAGATATCACATCAGTAGGATTCGTACAAACGCATCAGGGATTTAAATCGCAAGAATCGCGACTGTGAACTGACCCATACACATAAGTTAGTGGTCACAAATGTATAAAACCCCAATAAAAACTGCTCAGCGTACCAAAATTTCACTTACTGTGCATGTGCGCTCGACAGCCTACATGCTAATTCGCTTAAGTCCCGTCTCCTCGTTTAAAAGCTCTGGAACAGGACACGCATGCAGATATGAGAGATCTGAACCAGCATGAGGGTTCTTGAACTGATTTTTCCATCCAATGGACAATTACAGACAACATGCTTTCAAAAGTGTATTTTTCAAACGACAGATAAATAAATTCAAATTAAAACCATCATAAAATTCGACATCTGGAAGTTTAGTGGGACACATGTTCAAGCACACAAGTCTTTCCAGTCTGAGAACTTCAAAGAAGATGTTGTTCTAGACACTGATCAACCAGATGACTGGAAATCACATTATTGAACACACAAAAAAAATAATCACGTCAAGCATAATCTCTGAATTTGAACAAGAAACCCGTTAGAGGATGTTGAGAGAGTTAGTGTTAAGCTGTGAAGAGTCTTTACTGCTTTACAGTTCCTCAAACCGAAATGTCCTGAAGACAACAGACCCCATCGGATCCAAAGGAATCATAAGGACACGCCCCCGGACAAAACTGGCACTTCGATTGGCTGATGATTTTTCTTGAAGCTTGAAAGGGTGATTAACTACAACCGTGTGATTCCGTACTATAGTACGGGAAGGATTCAAGTATGATGCCCTTTCTTGCATGGAATGATGCAATGTCAGACTCAACCTTGAAAGGAAGAAAAATTAAAACTTAAGTGCAACACGCAAATGCAATAATGATGCTTCCCCAAAGCGAGAATCTATTGTTTTGACAGAAAGGGTGAGGTTGATGCCTCCCAGTTAAGGAGAAGGCATGAAAAACTTGGCACTCATTCATTCCCAAATAAGGCCAGAGTGAGAGGAGTCAGAACTGAGGCGGGAAGTTCAGTGGCTCCGCCCCAAACATTATGTCCTGTCATTGTAACAAAGGCTCCACCACGAAATGCAGACCAGTTTTGAGATGTTTGTCTCAATGACAACCAGACGCAAGACTATCTGCCATATAGGTCGTCAGGATAATCTCGGCTCCGGCTTTCACTGTAGCTGTTATGGTCATTGTTATTGTTGTTGCTACGGCTAGACATATTCAAACCGCTCGGGGATGGGTGGTGTTGCAAATCATCGGCTTGATGATCGGCAAACAAGTCTGGCTCAACCATAGGAGATACCCTTGCGACCTCAGAGCGAGTTATAAACTGTGGCAGAAGCGGGGCGCCGCTGGACCCTGACGGCCCAGGAAGTTCTAGAGAGTCTGCCAAGGGTTCAGTGCGAAAAAGAGATGGGATAGCGAATCCAGCAGGCGTTTCCACGGTTGGGTTTCCCACCTGAGTCGTCCTGACCGAGGTCTGCGAGCCACGGTGAATCCGATGGCTGACCACGATGTTGTTTCCGAAGCCACCCATCGAGGCCATAGTAGTGCTGCGTTCCCGCTGGACCACGGCCGTCATTCCTCCTTCAGCCATTAGGCGGCGGATCCGAGACAGCGCGTCTTCTCCCGGACCCGGCTCGGCTGCTGAGTCCGCTAAGATAAACCAGACAGAACAGTGAGAAGCTCAGATCAGATAACGACAAAACAAACAAAACCAGACTGGATTCATCTCAGAACATGGGAAATTAGTGGGCAGACTTAATATGTAAGATTGGCGAAGAAAGCTGCAGCAAACAGAATGAAGATGAGTAATTTATTTATGTTAATTATGTTTTATCTCAAAAGCACACACACACACATATCTTAGTCTTGGTTGACCAAAGTAAAAAAAACAGCCCAGCAACAATTAGGTCTTAGCGAGTTATCTATTATCTCTCCATGTGTGCACACTGGGGCCCATTAAACCGAGAAAACGAGGGTGCAAATTAAATTAGACCAGCTAACAGCAGGTAATAAAGCACTTGAAACAGTAATAACAGTGTAAAGCCCCCAGTAGGACACAACACAGATCTCAGAGAGGTCAGTTCAATCAATTTCACTCCATTACCTGTGTCAGACGACAGAGGAAGAGACAGGATGAGAAAGAGTGAGACAAAGCAGTTACCGTGATATGTGGGGGGCAAGTTGGTCCGGTTCAGCGACCCCTCTGAAACCGATGCCTGAATCGGTGTGTGTAACAGTGTGTGTGTCGTCTCTGGGTGTGTGTGTCTCTCAGTGCTGGTGCTGGCCACCTGAACCGCTGCAAGAGTAACACATTTGGCAGCTCTGAGTGGACATAATCAATATTACTTAACTTGGTTACAAAAAAAGTGAACTGGAGCGTTATAGATATCCGTTACAATCGCTATAGCCTTGAGCAAGACACTTCAGTACAGGTCTGTCATCAGTGGCATTATGGCTGGGCGATAAATATATATATATATATATATATATATATATATAAAATATTCAAAATGATCAGCTGGAAATATAAAATTTAGAAATAATATTAATGCATTGATTATGTGACTATTAAATCCCAATTTATACTTCTGCGTCAAACTCACGCCGTAGCTACGTCGTAGGTTGTGTGTAGCACACGTACCCTTCGGCGTACCCTGACGTGCACCTCTCCAAAAATGTAACAACGCGTCAATTCTACGCGGACACAAGCGCTGTGATTGGTCTGCTAGAATTGCTCCCTCAGGCTTCACATGCTCCCTCTGCATGTGTACTTGCGCGTCAACGCGGACAAAGACACAGAAGTATAAATGAAAACCAACGAGTAGCCTACAGAGTAGAGGCGTAGTTCCAATGCAGAAGTATAAATTAAGTTATGAAGGCTTATTAAAATGTTAATAAGTTCAAATTTGTAATGCGAGCCACTTTAAAGAAACTGATTCATGTACTTGAAAATATATAGAAGATCAGATCACATTTAATACTGTGAATAAAAGTATTACAAATACATTTAAGATAAAAAAAAGAAAAAGCAAAACAAAGAAAAGTTATGACAAACAAATACTAAAAAATAATGAAAATCGTGTCTCTGAGATTGTTTTAAAAATCTATAACAAAAATATTTTTTTTTCACTGAATATGTAGCTACATATTGCTGTTTAGTTTTAATGCATGTATATAAATACAATTTAATATCATTATCCCATAATTTTTGCAGTATATTCGTTTCTGTAAAAAAAAAAAAGAAAAGTGGATTTAGTGCAAATAACATTTATGCAAATGTCTTACTGTGTCTGGATGTGTATGCATTCTGAAAGGTACTGGCTGGAGGATGTTCTCTCTCCGTCTGGGTCTCGGCATTCTGCAGTCGCACCACTGGTGTCTGCGTCCCCTGTGAGGTCACAGAAGGCGCGGCCTGACGCGGCTGCAGGCCAATAGCGTTCATAAGGCCCATGTCACGGTCAAATCGCCAGCCGGACCTGCTCGTCCTGTAAGAAATATACACAAATGAGCATTTTCAGGATCCATGAATAACACTGGACTATGATATAACAAGCTATGACTTATGAATTCAGATTCAGTTAGTTTCTGACCCTGGGCGCTCCACTCCACGGGTTCGGCTGCTGCTGTTGACAGTAAACAAAGAATCCGAGTTCAGATCCGACGGACTGTCTCCATCACTGCGGAAATCACTGACAACAAAACAGATATTTTTGACTTCATTATCTTGTTTACACATCTAAGAAACAGTAATGTATGCTTCACTTCAGGTTATCTATCACCTCAAAGGTATTCTCAGCCTCAGACGTCACACCCACAGACTGTTGGCTGAACGTCTGTTGCATAAGGCACTAAGGCACTAATGTCTAAGTCGTCACTTGATTGGTTGAATTCTACAGGATTTCTGGCAGACGTGTCTCACGTTTTTAACGGTCAGACTGGAAACAAAGCTATCGTGACGCCAAATCTCCTCAAAGAAGAAAGCCGTCGTGTTTACAACTGTGACAGTGAGCACTTATGCTCAACTAAACGCTGGATTTTCAAAAGAATATGAAGTATATGAAGTTCATGGCATAGACTCTTTAAGGTGCAATGTCCAATATTTCTGACGATCTACTGACAGAAATGCAATATAAGATCCATAACTATGTTTTCAGTGGTGTATAAAGACCTTGCATAATGAACCGTTATGTTTTTATTACCTTAGAATGAGACATTTATATTTCCATAACCACGGGCACCCCCTTCTATGGAGGTCTACATATCGTGTCGTCATGTTTCTACAGTAGCCCTAAACGGACAAACGCGTTTCGTTACTATGTTACTCATTGTTCAAGGAAGCAAGCTTAGTTCAGCGAATAAAACACTGACACAATGATATAAGTAACAATAATATTCGCAATAACATATAGTTTAACTGAATAATTAAGTAAACATAATTTCTTAATTTATCCTTGTAAAGAAACCTCATTGCTGAACTGGCTACTCTCTGCTGTCTCCAGTAACGTGCAGGGAAATCTTGTCATGGGTAGGCTGTGACCTATCAATGTGGCATATATGTTCATAAATTCATTCAGTTAATGTAGCAACCCAAGTTCATATCAGGCATCATCACATCGCTGCCTGCATACAGCAAAGTCAGTCATGTGAGGCTAATGCACAATCAAATCTAATAATCAAATTAATGGACACATCGATCTTATGACTTATACAACAAACAAATGTTTTGTGCGGGACACAGTAAGAGAGGGAGGCGGCGCGTTGTCAGTGAACCGACAAGCAGCCTAGTCACTCCTTCAAAATGCGCAAACGCGCACAGACAGCCACACACACACTATTGGTCTGGTCACTCTGGTGACGGCGCACCGGGATTTGAATAGGCTACAGTCCGAAAACATTGTGTCAGCAGTACAGCTTTAAAGTACAAAAACAGCTTAAATTCGCTCCTACAAACTGCGCTATAGGCGCACACACCGACACGCAATGAGCGTCTGGCGACGGTGCACCAGGATTAAAAAAAGAGAACTACAAAACAGCATTTTAACCCTTACGAAATGCACCATAATCGCACAGATAGACCTACAGTTCAAATGTGGCAGAGGTGACGGCGCACCAGGGTATGGAAGAGAGAACATTTTGGTGTCAGCGTACAGCAGGCCTATAGTCCACCATCAGACAACACACACAAGCCAATATAAGGGTTTTAAAAATAATAAATAATTTACGTTTTAAAGGGGGTGCTTACTTTTATTTGTAGACAAAACTCATTTTCCTCGATTAACTGAAGCCTATGTAAAACGAATTTGCAGCTGCACAGCTAACGTTAGCACAGTGAGCGTATGGTTCGCTCATAATAGGCTGTGCTGCGGCAACTGCACATCCAATGGCGTGGGCGCCTCGAACAGACTTTCCTCCTTGGCTCTTATTTCCATTGAAAAGGAGAGACTCATGAAATTGAGAAATACACCCAACAAAGAGGACTTTTACAACAAAGTAATTGACATCTTTGTCCAGAGGGATAGACGCATGGACTTCGTCTACAACGGTTTCCCGTTAACGACCACAACTCTTTTTCTTCATTGGACGCTTCCAACGCTAGGCGCCGCTAGATGCTAAGTAGCTTGAAGCGCGGAGAGAGTGAGAGCGTGTGGATCACGTGACATGAAGCACGCTCGGTCTCTGCTTCAATGTTGATAATTCAAGACAGCACGAGAACTGACTGCGCATGCGCAAATCTACGTAAACTACGTTCTATGGACCAAAGAGGCACAGCTAACCTCTGCCTCAATGGCCATGGCCTTGAATTTTCTGCATGAAACAATGATTTTTAGGAGCAAACAATGGCAAAAGGAGTATATTATGTGTATTCCTGAAAAATTTTGTTACAAAAATTAATATTTGGAATAAAATAAATGCAATTAATAATGTGGTGAATTAATAAAGCTCTTGGAATTAATAAATGTAATGTCAACATTTCCTTTGGTGAGCCACTGCCTACCCTGCCCGCACGTCCCTGGCTGTCTCAGACAATGACACCATAACTTTTGTTGGTTGCAATTCGTAACCTCACCACTAGATGCCGCTAAAAATCACACACTGCACCTTTAAAATACGTCCAACAGTTTTACATGCCAGTCTGTTATTGTACTGACATCGACTTTACATTTTCACGCCCTATTGTCTCAGCCTCAGACGCCTACAGGCCGTCTGATGCATAAGGCACACAAAATGGGAAACGCTTTGGGAGATTCAAAGTCGTAATCTGATTGTTTGAATTCTACAGGATTTCCGGGAGATGTGTGTGTCTTTTTCTTTAACTGTCCGCCTGTAAACAAAGCCGTTGTGAAGCCAAACCCCCTTATGGAAAAAGAAAGCCGTCGTGTTTACAACGAGCACATATGATCAACTAAAAGCGGGATTTTCAAAAGAATGATGTTTTTGCAATAAATTTGCACAATGTTCTTGAATTTATAATTTATTAGATGCATGCCGGTCTGTCAACGTAGGGACATCGACTTTATATTTCTTTCCAAGCCCCTAAACACGACGAGTAACAAAACGAACTGTGATTGGTTGCTTTACATGTCAGTCAGACGTCTTCTTGGGCGGTCCTTGGACAAAAGTCACGATGGAGTCCAGACCTTCTGCCATCATTCTAAAGGTCTGGCTACACAAGACTAACGGCCCTAAACATGACGTTGAGCAAAACAAACTGTGATTGGTTGCTTTACATGTTAGATGGCCTCTGGGTGGTCCTTGGCCAATGAAAACAGCTATGGATTCCAGACCTTCTGCTATCAGTCTGAAGGTCTGGTTACACGAAACCACCCCTAAGGGATTCATTTTGTGATGATGACTGGCTGATTGTACATTATACCACTTATTACACAGCTAAATCACCAAATATTTAAATAAATGGACATTAAATATATTTTATCATGTGAAGAGCAGGAAACTGCAGAGTGATACAAGATACATGATACTATGTAGGGTATTGGTTGTTGATTGTCGAACGGCCAATCAGAAACAATTATTCCTGCAGATCTCGCATTATGCTTTTAAAAGCACTAATATACACAAGATTTGACCAAATTACAAAATTGAACAACCGAATGGCAAAGAAGCAATGGAATTATTATGACATACTCCATCTGTCCGCGTGGGCTGTAATCTGATTATAAACCCATCAGTTTGGGGGAGAATTCCTTGAAAGCGATGAGCTGCAAAAGTCATGGGGCACAGGGGTAATGTGGCCTGTAACCTTGTTAAAAAACAATAATTGCCTTTTTCCATTTGAACACCCGAGTTTCCTGCCACTAATGAAGAAGGTAATCTAATGAAAGGCGGCTTCAGGTAACACTGATTTATTAAAAGTCCTCATATAGTCCACATCTAAAAACTGACACTGATCTGGGATCAGGAACTTGACTATGTAATTGTTAAAGATGAAGATGATTTATAATGAATCAACTCTCTGGGCATTTTTAATCAATATTGACATGGGCTCTGGAACACGTTTATGGAAATTACTGGTTGTAAAAACGCAGCTTTTATTGCGCTGTTAAACTGTGTTTTGTTTTCTCTGCAATTTCCATGGCTCCTGTGCTTCACAGAGGCACTTGTTTTGTTTTTCTTTGATGGATGGTGTGGCGTACTGGTTAAAGACGTGGGCTGGAAGCCAACAAGTTAAGTAGAAGCAATTCACAAACTATCACTATCATTTGCTCTTTTGCTCATTTGCCTACAGCGGAAGTATTTTAAGTAGGGCTGTTGATTTAACATGTTAATTTAATTAATTAGTTATGGAAAAAATTGTGTGTTAAAATAATTTACGCATTTAACACACACACACCCCGCCCCAGACGTACAAAGGTCATCTTACATATCATTAAAAAAAAAATGCCCCTGTATGAGTTCTCATATTTATATGATATAGTTAAGCAATATCCCATGAGCAGCCACTGCAATATCATATGAGTGCTGTTTCTGTCCAGAATAACATAAGTGCAAATGTGAAGTTAATATTTTGTTATATTGTAGACAAAATATTGTGTGTTTTGCTCAATTTTGCAAAATAAAATATTACCTACAAAGCCACAGCAGAACTGTTGTGCTTCTCTGCATTTTCAACGAATCGGGTGAACCAATAATTCAATGGCTCATTTCATGAAGAAAGCCATTTAATTCCTGTATGAATCAGCCATTAGAGATAATCGCATATGAATGAATGAATGACTCAATGATTCAATGACTTATTAGGATGTTTACCGCCACCTACTGGCAGTTTTAGTTTATTATTTAGAGTATAATTTCATTAAAAATAAAAAATATATAATAATAATAATAATAATAAATATAAATATATATCACATTTCTATTTGAATAAAATAAGATTAATGTGTTTTAAATGGGTCTTGTTATGTCATTGTTTATGCAATTGTAATTGCAGTGTAAATGCATTCATGCCACCTCTGAGCTGCAATAACCGGTCTGTAAATTTATCCAAATACTAATTTAGATGTAGCTTCTGAAAATAAAAAAATCATGGCTATTGTAGCCTAAAAGTTAGCGTAAAGAATTCTATGTTGAATCAAACTTTTTGACATGTCTACTTGATGCTTTTCTCATTAAACACAATAATGACCTTATCTTTTGGGGGTAGTTTCTCAGCCAAAATTGACGTGCAATTAATTTGATTAATTCATCGGTACATTATGTAATTAATTAGATTAACATTTTTAATCGCTTGACAGCCCTATTGTTAAGGTTTTATTGTTGTTTTTTGGCCAAAATCTAAAGCAGCAATATATCCTCCAGGCAGGAGACGACACCATATTGCATTAGAGATATATATGATATATATTTACACAACATACAAATATAAAAATGTTAAACAAGCTCACATTTCATTATACTAAAAAAGTAACAATACAAATTGTGGTAATTGACTATATTACCCAATATTTGTGTGCAATGTATTTTTATACTTATTAGAACTTAACACTATTAACTTAACAACATGCTAACTCTTGTAGACTTGAAGACAGTAAACAGCAAGGCATCTCAATAGGTTTTGGACTTATTGTTGCCATAGGCATAACACTTTGTCTTTGTAATAGATATACAATAATGGATAAAAACAATTGGTAAATTAATAGTGTATATTACTGTGTTTTACGATTTGATAAGGACATTCAAATTTGCTAAGGACTAAAGATATGCATGTGGAGCAGATGGTCTACTGGGTGTTGGTTGTTTTAGCTGGGTGTTTACTTACACCGGTCTGCAGATGACCAGATCGCCCTTATTGGTTCCGTAGGCCAATCCCATGCCTGGCTCTGGAAGCCACCGGGCTGAGTTAATACTGACGTGTCTCCTTTGGTCTGGAGCCATGGGGTACACCACATTAAACATCATCTGCAGGATGTCAAGAGAAAAAGGACCATAAAAACAAACAAAAACGGAAAGCAGAAAAACAGTGTTAGTCACAGTACTGAATCAGTCTTTATGGCTTTGTTTGGTCTATGAATAAAAACTCAACATAAATGCCAGTTTAAACCTAATAATAGAGTTTTTTTCTTTTATCATTTCCTTTCCAGTTTAGCATTTATTGAAAAATAAGTGGCATTTTCAGGCTCTTACTCTAATGGAGGTCTCTCCTCCGTGTGGCTGCTGCAGACGGAACACTTGCGCCACCATATGGTCAGTGGTGGGATGGAGCAGGATACGTCTGGAGGCCAGTCCTACCATCACATAGCAGCCCATGGGTGAAAGACTCACTGAGATTGCATTTGGACCTGAAATGCAAGTTTAAAAACAAAACTCAAGAGGAATTTCTGCTATAAAAAAGTCACTATTTTAAAACTAAGCCAAAATTGTCATTGCGTTACTGCCAAAACCAAAAGTTATTGGTTAATTTGAATTGTTTGGTGAACTGTTCCTAAACACCAACCGAATCTCTTGGTGTACAGCATTTCTCCAAGATTATGGGGTGCGAGGGAGAAGACGGCCAGGATGCCCTCATCTGCAAAACCCCGCTGGCTGCTGGGAATGAACACGGCCAGCAGCTGCCCGTCCGCTGAAATATCACAGCTGGCATCGTTGTAGATCTTACAGTGAGGAACCAACACATTCACAGTGGCTAAGATGAAAAAAAAAAAGAGACAAATATGATGAAATAAGATAAACAAACATATTGTAGCTTCTGAAGAAGTTAAAAGTAAAACTTTCAAGCTACCTATTCAGATAATGTCAAGCAAAAACTGATGTATTAGCTCAAAACCAGTAGAACTTGGAAGAACGCACCATTGCTGATCTCCGGAAGGTCAAACTTGGTGAAATCCCACCACTGCAGCCTGTAAGTGGTGTTGGCAATGTTACTGGCCACAGCTGACTGGCCGTCACCAATAGATGCTCCTGCAACAGAGCATTATGGGTAGATTCATTTAATTCTCTTCCGTTTGTTTCAAATCACTATTCGTATAGAGTTTTTCTGACCTTATGGGCTAAAAATTATTCAGAATGCTTCATAAATGAAACAGAATAAGAAACTTCCTGTTGTACCTGCTAATACTCTGTTGATAGAGGAATGAGTGGCCAGACCTGACTGACCCCTTTCATGGAAGAGTCCAGCGTAAGGCAAGTACTCCGGTAACAGGAACCTCCTTCAGACGAAAATACATGTAAAGAAATGTTTAGATGAATAGATATATTAACATAAATGTATCAACTTTGTACAATCCCACTACATTTATTATTTATTTATATTAATATTTGCACTTAGCAAGGATGCACTCAATTGATCACAAGTGTCATTAGAGATTTAAAATGTTACAAAAGATTCCCATTTCAAATAAATGAACTTTGTATTCATTAAAGAATCCTGAAAAAAATGTATCACAGTTTCCACAAAGTATTAGGCAGCACAACTGTTTTCTACGGAGCCTGGGAAGTCACCCGTGGGAGAAAAAAAAAAAAAATCCGTGGTGACGGTTTTGCAACCCGTACGCTCAGTTTATAAACCGTACTGACGAATTCTCAAACTGTTCCCTCGGTTTAACAAATCGTGCCCGCGGATTAATAAACCATACCCATGAGTTTCTAATCCTTGCTCTCAGATTTGTAAACCATGCCTTCAGTTTTTGCAATCTGTACCCACAAATTCATAAACCATGCCCACGCTTTTGCAATCCATGCCCACGGGTTTGTAAACTGTACTCACGGATGTGTGGCTCCTCCCCCAGTCTGTGCCGGCAGATTCAACCAGGCAATCTGTTACGGTGCGGGATACGTATAGCCTACGCATTGCATTGTGTTTATAAACTTTATTTTTAAAAATGGATAATTTAATCATAATTCAGGTTAGACAATTTTTATTGTGTATTAAGTGGAATACATCAAATTGTCTTAACTGCATCTGCATGCTTCAAGTAGCGGGTATGGGGTGGAACATATTAGCCTGGTTCTACCTAGTCTCGCGTAGCCAGACCTTCAGACTGACGGCAGAAGGTCTGGACTCTATCGCAGCTTTTCCTGGTCGAGAGGACGTTTGACTGACATGTAACGCAACCAATCACAGGTCGTTTTGTTCCGCTTCATGTTTAGGGACGTGCCAATATAATGTCGATGTCACTACAATAACAGACCGGCATGCGTCTTAATAAATTATTCATTCAAGAACGTTGTGCAAGTTTACTGCAACAATGGAGCCGCGAACTTCACATACATTTGAAAAAACAGCGTTTAGTTGATC
Organism: Gila orcuttii; assembly: GCA_026230005.1. Taxonomy (NCBI): domain Eukaryota; kingdom Metazoa; phylum Chordata; class Actinopteri; order Cypriniformes; family Leuciscidae; genus Gila; species Gila orcuttii. Next base: position 7,291,957 of record JAPDVR010000025.1, read on the forward strand.
CTGGTAAGCGCTCATTTGTCACAGTTGTAAACACAACGGCTTTCATCTTCCACGAGGGGTTTTGGCGTCACGGCATTTGTTTCCAGGCGGACTGTTAAAGAACGCGACACACACGTCTCGCGGACATCCTGTAGAATTCAACCAATCAGGTTGCGACTTCGAAACTCCTGAAGTGTTTCCAGAAAAGTGTGCCATATGCATCAGACGTTTAGCCAACGTTCCGTGGGCGTGACGTCTGAGGCTGAGACTAGGTTCTACCAGACTCTCGTACATTTCATTTGTACAGAGAGTCTGGCCTCTCTCCATTGAGAAACGTTTACTTCCTTGTAGGCGGGTTCTCTGTTAAAGTTCAAAACTATTGGATCTGCCATAGCCAATCGCTAACGTGTGGTCTTGACGTATGTCCGAAACCGAAACAAGTCAGAATGATCAGAGGACTATGCTTTCTTTTACTGTCTATGGGATTATGTTTAGAATAAGATGTCTGTCAACGAGAGCTGCAGATTGTGTTAATCGAATTTAAGAGTTCAAGGAACAATTGTAAATTCTAAATGTATATTTGACACTAAGGACAGTGATCTCTCACGCAATTGACCCAATTCTCACGGTCAAATGCCTGAAAGATAAGTTTATCTATAGATCTACCTGTTGAGCCAGTCGTGATCGACTAGTCATACCACAAATTAGTTAAATTATCCCGTAATCTAGAGCGAGTGTGCATGCGAGACAGATATTGTGCTCCAAACCGCGCACACGGCAGAGAGGTAAGCGAGCGAGAGACCTTGCGTGTGCAGACAGCATATCTGTAAGTCTCTGTTATGCAGTTTTGTCTTTAGTTAACGTTGCATTGCCTCAGATAAGCATCCATGTGATTTTTATCAACAGTAGCTGTTAGTTTGTTTGAAAACGTAGCCTAACTAGGAGTCTCCGACCTCCACCCTCAGTTAAAGCCAGCTAGCGTTACTTTGACCAAATGAATGTTGCATTATTTATCTGTTTATGTCTTTAACTTCTGTATATTCGGCAGTTTTGCAACAACGAACCGAATAGCTTTTCTCACGTCTTTCTCCGCTGCCATTACTGAACTTCAACTCAAACTAACGCACTACATCAACGTCATCGTTCTCAGCCACTCCCTCTGATCGCTGATTGGTCCTACAAAAAATTGATTTCTGGAAACCTAAGAATATACAGCAGTCCCAGACGTAGTAGTGAAGGAAAATGAAATTGAGCGGAAGTGCGTAGGAGGGCGCAGCCAGGCTAGGAACATAGATGATTTAATATGAATGACGTGCATCAAAATCTTTTGTTTATTTGTGATAATCTTAACACTTTATTTTTATTGTCTAACCTGTATTATGACTGATAATTGCTTTGTTCCTTTTTGTAAGTTTTGGACAAAAGCGTCTTCTAAATATGTAGCCTAAAATTTAATAATAATAATAATTATTATTAGAGTTTATAACTATAAATTAGTTCACTTAGTAATACGTTTGTCATAAAATAATTTATCAACGCTTTATAGGCTATAACCTAACCTTTCACAGTTTTGGATAAAATAGGCCTACATTTTTTGCATAATTTTTTCTTAAAAAAGCATTGATAAATTATTTTATGACAAACATATTACTGTATTACTAAGTTAACTAATTTATAGTTATAAACTCAAATTATTATTCTCAATCAAATATTATATAAATCAAATTATTATTATTACATTTTAGGCTACATAATTAGAAGACGCTTTGTCCAAAACTTGGAACAAAAAAGGAACAAAGCAATTATCAGTCATAATACAGGTTAGACAATAATAATAAAGTGCTAAGATTATCACAAATAAACAAAAGATTTAGATGCCCGTCATTCATATTAAATCGTATATTCCACCCCATACCCGCTACAATTGAGAATCACTTGAAGCATGCAGACAAGACAATTTGATGTACTGCACTTAATGCACAATAAAACAATATACAATAAGATTCAATAACTTATCTCCTGGTGTTCTTCTAAAATGACGGCGAGCCACAAATCCGTGAGTACATTTACAAACCCGTGGGAACGGATTGCGAAAGCGTGGGCACGGTTTATGAATTTGTGCGTATAGATTGCAAAAACTGAAGGCACGGTTTACAAATCTGAGAGCGCGGATTAGAAACTCGTGGGTACGGTTTATTAATCCGCGGGCACGATTTGTTAAACCGAGGGAACAGTTTGAGAATTCGTGAGTACGTATTATAAACTGAGCGGACGGATTGCAAAACCGTCACCACGGATTGTTTTTTTTTTCTCCCACAGGTGACTTCCCAGGCTCCATAGTTTTCAACATTGATGATAAGAAAGGTTTCTTGAGTAGCCAATCAGCATATTAGAATGACTTCTGAAGGATCATGTGACACTGAATACTGGAGTAATGATGCTGAAAATTCTGCTTTGCCATCAAATTACACTTTAAAATATATAAAAATAGAAAAGTTATTTTAAATTGTAATGATTGATCAAATGAATGCAGCATTGGTGAGCATTAAAAACTTCTTTAAAAAAAAAAACTTTCTGATCCCAAACATTTGAACGGCAGTGTATGACAGGCAAAGTCAAACATCACATATGACACTGACCTTGGAACAAAGCGCCCGAGTGAGGGGGCAGACATTCGAGCATTGCGGGGCATTCTGTGTCTTGTTCTGTCTCCAGGCTCCCTGTGACAGCAGGAGAAAATAAATATTAAACACTTTCCTTTTTAATACAACAGTAAAATGGATTCACATAATGGTAATTGTAAAGTAATATATTTGCGTTTAATCGTGAGTGCAAATGCAATGTGTATTATCAGACTCACTCGATGTCCTCATAGTCTCCATCACTGGCTTCCGGTGGTGTGGAGGATGGGTTGTTGGACTGGCTTTCAGCTTGAGAGTTTGAGAGCGTCCGTAGGCGATTCTGCAGTGAACGCTGGCGTATGCTTTCTCTCCGAGACAGATATTGGATCATCCTTTGAGCATAGTAAGCAGCTGGAGACAGCCTGAGGAGATGTGGAAGAGGGAAAGAGGGGGTCAAACTCTGAATCAGCCTTGAGTTTGTACATACGGGCTGTACAGGAGTGTAACTGTTTCCAATCAGGTACCTGGCAGGATCTGGGTATATAGGATGATCTCTGGAGCCAGACATATCATAACGAGAAAATGGAAACAACGACGATTCCAACAACCTCCTAATGCAAAAGATGAGAAATATATAAGTAACAGAAAAGACACTGTAAAGGTGAGGTCACATTTACCGTTGTTTTACAGGCAAAATCCAGTCGTTTCAATAGAAATACGCACAACCTGGAATTTTTAAAGGCAAAAGATTTCCCAATGCTGATTTCGCAACAGGTACAAGTTGGCCATGCAAGTTCCCCATGTTGACCAGCAAAAAGATATTTTTTGCCTGCAAAATTTCGCTAACGTGACCGCACCTTAATAACCAAATTTGGATGTGTACATCTTTTTCTTCCTCACCTCCTGAGTGAGTCCTCGTCCGGATTATCAACAGACACCTCTGGGTTTAAGGCGTCTTGCGCTGCCTCAGAAGAAGCGCTGGCCGTTGGTTGCCGGTACACGCTTTCCCACTGCCCTGTCTCCTGATTGTACACCAGACCCATGGGCTGCTGCTCCTGTAGCCCAGAGGAGGCCTCGCTCAACTCCATAGGCCTCATCTCAGGGGCTCGGGCTTCCACTCGTGCACCCTGACCCGGGTCCTCAAACGGAGGCACTGAAAGCGGCCAGGATGGTCCATCTTGAAAAGAAGAGGAAGAAGGGGTCTGACCAGAACGTTCCCATCTTTGGGTGTCATGGTTGAAGGTGAGGAGGTTGTGGCACGAACGGCAGCGATTGGGGTGGTTTTGTGAGGGGCCTGCGACCGTGTCTCCATTTCCAGTGTGGGAAGAGCCGTTATGTGAAGGCCCGGGTCGATCTGTGTCCATGCTACTGTTGAGCAGCTCCTGCATTGGTCCTGGTCCACCTGCCACCTCTCGGCTGCCACCAGGTCGCTCCAACTCCTGCATGCGCTCATATTCCATGAAGTAACGGCTCAGGTTGCACTGCAGGACGTTGCGTATGGAGGCGGGATTGTTGCGTTGGGTGTTGTCGTAGAAAGGGTGATGGCCAGTACTTGTGCCATCGTTGGCTCGTCCCCGGTTGGGATCCATGCCGGGTAGCACTAGGCCCCGCCCTTCCGTAGCAGACGTGTATATGGGTGATGAAGAGGAACCATCGGGGAACCTGCGCAGGGAGAGGAGATCCATTGAAGAAGAGCTCGTCCTAGGAGGGGGCAACACACCCCTTCCGACACTGCTTTCTACCCCAATCGCACCTAACCCATGTTCATGTCCCGTGCTGAGCAGACTACCAGACCAATCAGCCCCAGGGAGACGCCCGGGGGCCTCGAGAGGCCCGGGCACCTGTGACCCCAAGGGATCAATAGTCCTAAGAGGCAAGAGACCCCGATGTATAGAGTTCCCCGCAGTCCCGCTGAACACACTGCTAAAAGCAGAAGGTCGATCCGTAGAGGTGCGGGTCTGGCTGGGGGCGGGCGAGAAGGCGGAGGAGCCCGACTGAGTCTGCGGTTGAAGCGAATCCGAAGGCTGGAGGCCTGTCGGATTCTGCGTGAATAAGTTCCGCGTTGCGGCGCAACGATTGCACAGGCAGCCCAGACCCAAATGCTGAGTGCAGCCCTGTGAGGCCGAGCGGTCACTCGGTTCCGTCCGCACCGGGTACTGGAACCGAGGTATGCTGGGAGACTCACGGGGCTCCGGGGCGGGACGGGACTGATCGCCGGCCTGTGCCCCAGAGGAGCGAGAGGACAAGATATGCAGGAAATTGTGCAGGATGGGCGTGCGGCGTACAGGTGGGGAGCGTAAAAGAGACCGTTGGCGGAACAAAGCCATCTCCATACTGTCCATGGGAACTTCAGTGTCATCTTCATTCTACACAAACATAGTAAAACTCTTATGAAATTACATTTAGCACTTTCTGTAAAGGGACATGCATAGGACATTATATTACAGCTATTTTGACAGGAAAAGGGTCGTTTCTAACCTGCTGGTTGGATGGGTTCACAATAGCTGTCAAGAGATTATGACCTAGAGGATCAAATCTCACCAACCTAGCCAAAAAAAACAAAAACAAAATTGAGGATGAACAATTTTGAACCCCCCCCCCCCCCCCCATTAATTCATAAAGTCACCATCAATTGGCATTCACAACCCATTTCACTTGTGCAATGTGAAACCTTAAACTGAAACAGAATAGTAAAGGAGAAAAAAATGCAGGTCAGACTTATTACACATGAATGATTATGAAAATAAACATTTTCTTTAACATGCTTTGATTAATCATGCACAGGAACATGATTTAAAAAAGGAAATATGGTCAATTCTTTTTCATGTTAACCATTATGACAAACAGGATTGCTTCCCCACCGGACACGTTCTGTCTCGCTGGCGGTCTTGACCACAGCAAAAGGTTCTGGTCGGCTCCAGTCCCAGAAGTGAAGTTCGTTGTTAGTGGCGATGAGGAGGAGCTGAGCTGTAGGGTGGAACGCTAGAGAAGCGATGGCAACATTACTCTCTGTGAACCAGCTCTCACTACCACCCTGGGAATGGGGAAAAACATCCACAAAGTTTATTTAAACAGCATTTTCTCAGGTATACGTGTAGATGACTTACAAATGGATCAGACCAGAATATCTGCTTTGAGCTGCTACTGAACGGTAAGAAAATCAAACACAAATTAACACGCAAGATAAGAATGTTTGCTAAAGGGGAAGGTCCACACATCTAAGGAACAACTAAACCATTAAACAAAGACTGATGCTCACATGCAGGTCCCAAATGCGGACTTCTCCATCAAGGCACCCAGAGGCAACCAGGCCAGGGATGGTGGGGTGAAAGGTCACACACCAAGGTGTGCGTCGATGTCCCACTAAAGAGTGCAGGCACTTTCCTGTTTTCACATCTGTGATGTAGATGTTGTGGTTGACGTGGGTTGAGGCCACAAGATTCCTATAAACATATGTAAACACGACATCAGAAAATGAGGCAAATCACAAGTAATTTAACATCTATTGTTGAAAATGTTGTTACCTATCTGGACTGAAGGCCAGCAGGAAGGTTGATCGTGGATTATCTGGCAACTCTACTTTCTGTAGAAATAATTGAGACATTTATATTACACACATTAGCCTCAGTGAACTTTCAGGGCCAAACAAAGACTATTAAAATTATAAAATAATATAATTTATAATAAAATATTATATTCGAATAATAACAATAAAGTAATATTAAGTGTGTAATTGTATTAATATTGTTTATTAATACTAAATTAATCTAACAATTAAAATGCAAGAAAAATCAAAAACTTGACAAAGCAAACTCTTGTTCTGACAATTCTTTCAAAAATGAATATAACTGTCAGTGGATGTTTTTTTTTTTCACTATACAAGAAAAACACATCAAATGACCAAGAAAGGCATTATTTCTACAGTAAAACAGGAACATGCATATTTCTATGATTACAAAATTGTTATCAGATATGGATGTCATCAATCCTGATTTTCCAAATGGTTTGTATATTCATCATTTTTAAACCGCAACTATACACAACATAACACTGGAACCTAAGGATCTAAAATGCTTTGTTTGCAATTTCATTCATTACTCTCATTGAATACAAAAAAATTCTAATGATAGAAGCAAATTTGACCATTTCAGCTGAATTACCAGAGGAAAGCCTGTATTGGGGAGGGGGGTCTTTTTTTCAATATTTTCTGCTTGAAAAATTGAGTCATTATTCTGATTCTAAAATCTTGCACTGGTCTATATAGAAACATCTGCTGAGTGTAGGCCAGAAAGAACCATTAGAGACATTAAGGTTGATCTCCTACCTGGCTCTGCCATTTCATCCAGCGCGTTCGGTCTTCCACCAGCTGCTGCAGGAGTCGTTGGGTGCCCAGCATGCGAGCTCCTCTCTCTCGACCCGACAGGATCAGCACAGAGTTCCGGTTCTGCAAAGCCATTTTTCCTCTCTAGTGCTCCACGGCCCGGCCGGCCTTCCTCGCACACGGGCCGGACACTAACTCAGCAGCACGCCGGCCATGCAGACTGGTGGACGGACACAAAGCTTAAATCAACACACAGCAATCTATGGGTCTGTAACATTCATAATAATAACCAGAGAACTTTTGACAGATAATTTACTGATGAAATAAAAGTGACCAAGAGCAAGTTCAGTGTTTATTCCCAGTATTTCTAACCATATTTCAACACACAGAGACATTGAACATAAATTACAGCTTATCTTCGGACAGATTTCTGAACAGAACTGACTGATCAAGCAACAAAACCCTTAATTTCAAAGTTTTAACAGTATATGCAAAAACAATACCTGCTGACTACAGCTGTTTAGCAGATCTGTTATGGCTCCAATGGGCCCAACAATCAAATCCATCAAGCATCACTCACTTATGGGCGTTTAGCCATGATGTTACACCAAAACTTTACCTTTGATATGGTCATATTATATATGCATGTTGTGGGGACAATTAAAGCCCTATCAAATGTGCTGAACCATGTAAACAAACAAGCCATTTAAATCCACACCATGCCTGTGAAATTTTCATTCACATTTGATCAACAGCAAACCAGAGACAACAAAATATGCACATAAACAGCATCAATAAAGGAATTAAATGTTTTTTCTTGTCGTGTGACTAACAATAACTCACTGCCGTGCCCGCCCGAATATGGAAACTGAACAGAAGCTAACTTACAGTGTTAGCCACCGTTTATTCGCTATAAACATTAATTTAATTAAACATATTTTAGTTATAAAAGTACCACATATACACACATAAACACAAACACGCGCTAGATGTTTTGAAAAACAGATTAAACCGTGAATCGATATTTTACATACCTGTTCTGTTGTGTTTGTCAGTGAAATGTCATCGAAGGCGCTGTTAGCCTCTTAGCCTGTTAGCCGAGCTGGATCGTTGTTAACTGACCTGGAACGACAACCGACCGATCCGAAGCGGCGAGCAGATTACATTCATGTCATTTAGGAGTATCTCAATCAAACCGTTCGGATTATCATGACATTATGAGGATGTATTGGGGTAGCTATAGAAGAAATGATGCTAGCTAACTGGTTTGTGGGTAGCTCGGCGTAGGCAGGCATACTAATCGAGAGAAGACTGCATTGAGCTACTTTAGGTCGGTTAATCAATTGCAGAGTGGATTGCACCTCCATGACAGTTGAATTCAGATTGTGCCATTATAATTTATTATGGTCGTTGGTTTTAATTTATTTAATATATATTTATTTAAATGTATTCATATCTTAAAAAGAAGTGTATTATAAGGTTCTAAAACAATTAAGTGTCGTTACATAAAGTCCTTACAAAATAGTACTATGTACAGTGATTGTGTCAGATTATAATACCATGGCACTTTGTTACAGTAAGTAATGATAACCATATTGAGGTTTTATAGGCTCTGAGGTACTTCAAAGAATACCGTTATGTGCCTCTTTTTTGGTAGCAATGATTTCTCACAGAAACATTTAGTTTTAAAATAGCACATTTATTTAAGCTTTAAATAATTACGTACTAAAAAAAAATTTGAACAAAAACTGTATAAAATCTTGATAACCTATGATAGGATTGTGCTTTAAAATACAAAGATCAAATAATTCTAAAACATTTCTAATGCAAAGCACTCATTTTACTATTTTGCAAAAATAATGACATTTTTTACAGCATAACCTACTCATAGATACATTAATACACAATCCTTAATGTGATTACTCACATTTATCAATTGTATGCATTAAGATAAAGTAGCCTAATTTTTAGAGCAAATCTTCTGTGCTTCCTTCAAAGGTGTGTAAATAACTGTGCATTGCTTCTTACATTCAAATATACTATGATATTTTGGAAATAAATATTTTAGATGACTGCACATTCTCAAAGTCCATACAACAACTCAAGCTCTTCGGCATTACACATTAAAGCAATCAAGTCGGATACAATATGCACCCTTTTCTGTGCAAAGTAAAAACGCTTGTTCTCAGTTTACTACATTCTCAAACAATAGTTCAAATCTTTATATAAAACTGCCCTCTGAGCATGTCTAGTTGTGCTTGGCCCGGGCTCCTTTCAAGTAAGTCTTCCAGCGTTTCACATATTCCCTGAAAATGGGGGCGCTGTCGATTGATGCGAGCAGTTGTAACTGGTTGATGTGAGTAGTGTGGTAGTCCCAGCGTGCTAAATTAGGGGCAACACCAAGGGTAAAGTGTCTCAGGTCATAAACTGTTCCAGAGCCTGTGTCAAACAACGGCAACATGGACTTGAGTGACTCCAGTCCTTTACTGAAGAGTATGCCTGCTTCTCGACCAAGCTTGTTGCCTGCCGTCTCCGCCACATCGTACAGCCCAATCAGAGAGTAGATAAAGCCGTTAAGAACAAACGAACTGGGCGTTGTTGGGTATTCCTCATACCAGTCGTACTTGTTCATGAATGTAGCCTTGACGCCACGTTGTTCTGAAGTCTTCTTGAAGGGGGATGTCGCTCGGATTGCGGCGCCGAGGTATGCAGGGTTATGCGTTGCCAGGTACGCCCTCACTAACGTCGACATGGCTTGGCCTTGAGCCATGGCGGAGTACCATCCAGGCTCTAAGCTCTTGAAGCCCTCTCCGAGCTTACGGGTCACCTTGATCGGCCACCCTCCGTGCTCATCCTGGTTATAAAGAAGCCAATCACTGGCAGCAAAGAAGGCAGCCATGTGTGCGGTGGAAGACACAGTGATATTGCTGATGAATCCAGACCCTCTAAGAACCAGCTGGACCACACGGCGAGGTATGATTTTGGTCGCTTTCACCACTTTAGTGTTGGACAAACCAATGCCTTTACGCAAATCCGTTACTAAGTCACGACTGATGGAGCTCCAGGTGACTCTGGGGCCGATGCCGTATGTGACCTCTCTGGCTTTAAAGGAAAGAAGGAGTGGGCTAGTTATGTAATGGATAATGTAAGGAGGTCCCTTTTCTGTGGTCTCCAGAACAACAGAGACACTACCGTTGGAGATAAACTTCACATCAAAGGTCAGGACGAAATCTTTTGCGTTGTCCAAGACCAAAGACACACCATCGGAGTTCTCTATGGAAATACCACACAGTAATCATCCATCTATGATAATTAACAGAAAAACAGTCCATACAACAACTACAACTTCAAAGTCAAACGTACAAAAATTCACAAGGAGTTCATACCCGCTGTGACAAAATGGTGCGCAAACCCAGAGCGACCTTGATCCTGGAGCTTGGAGAGCATGCAACCCTTAGGGACGACCCACGGACTTGAGCCCTCTTTTTCCTCTAACATGCCATAGATCTTTACGTCCGGTGGCTTCTCTGTGAGGTTCTTGCTGTAGTGGCTCAGCCCATACTGGGCTATTTGGATGGGGTAGAAGTACCCCTGAGGACCCCACTGGGTAGACATTGGTACACCTGTAAACATAAAAACACAAAAGGTTGATTCCAGAAATCGGATAACTCAGTATAAAACCATTTATCCTGCTCAAGGGGAGCTTACTTCCTGGAGACTTCAGCTCCAACCCTGCTTCAACACACCTGCCTGTCATTTTTAAGTAACCTTAAAGGGTTAGTTCACCCAAAAATGAAAATTATGTCATTAATGACTCACCCTCATGTCGTCCCAAGCCCGTAAGACCTCCGTTCATCTTTGGAACACAGTTTAAGATATTTTAGATTTAGTCCGAGAGCTTTTTGTCCATCCATTGAAAATGTACGTACGGCACACACTCTTTGTCCAGAATGGAAATAAAGACATCATCAAAGTAGTCCATGTGACATCAGTGGGTTAGTTAGAATGTTTGGAAGCATCGAAAATACATTTTGGTCCAAACATAACAAAAACTACGACTTTATTCAGCATTGTATTGTCTTCCGGTTCTGTTGTTGATCCGCGTTCACGATTCCGCAGTGACCCTGCTGACGTAAGACGCTGATGACGTGTTATCTGGAGATTAGGACATCCGCGACATGCACACCTACACACCATTTTAAAAAAAAATATAGCAATACAAAAATACAAACAATGTAGAATAGCTTGAATACAGCGCCCGTCTCCCTCAAACTGTAAACGAAGCTCGGGCGCACCAGATAACACGTCATCAGCGTCTTACGTCAGCAGGGTCACTGCGGAATCGTGAACGCGGATCAACAACAGAACCGGAAGACAATACAATGCTGAATAAAGTCGTAGTTTTTGTTATGTTTGGACCAAAATGTATTTTCGATGCTTCCAAACATTCTAACTAACCCACTGATGTCACATGGACTACTTTGATGATGTCTTTATTTCCATTCTGGACAAAGAGTGTGTGCCGTACGTACATTTTCAATGGAGGGACAAAAAGCTCTCGGACTAAATCTAAAATATCTTAAACTGTGTTCCAAAGATGAACGGAGGTCTTACGGGCTTGGGACGACATGAGGGTGAGTCATTAATGACATAATTTTCATTTTTGGGTGAACTAACCCTTTAAATGACTTGATCAGTTTTCAGGTGTGTTAGTTTGGGATTGGAGCCAGAGGGGTTTCTAGCCTTTACTGGGGCACAAGCACTCTATCAAATGTGTTTCCAAATTTTGATGTTTTCTTTTATATACTGTAATGGATAGTATATAATTTGTCTTTACCCCCAATAGAGTCGTTCACAATGTGCATGTGCAATAAAGATCTACTATATCGCTGACAAACTATGAAGCATTTCCAAGTTTTGTTTCCTAAAATGGATTGTAGGTAAATTTTCACCTCATCCGGCATTCTTTTTTTTTTTTTTCCTGTTTTATAAAGTATCATGTTACTATTTCGATGTGAGAAACCAGTGTAAACAATTTAGTGCAACTGTCTGAACAAATCAAACCGAATCTCAAACAATTTCAGACCTTTTTGCAAAGCCGATTAAAAGTTATTCATTAGTGAATCTGGAATTGTCCTATATTTTAACATCATTTAATATTATACTGGGGTACAGCAGTATTTTGGTGGGGCTTGTGTCCCAGTAAAAAAGGGTCTAGACACCCCTAGTTTGAGCTGAACTTTGCAGGACAGTAGCTCTCCGCAAGCAGGGTTGGCTACCCTGGATTTAAGGAAGCTACCTTCCACACCATTGATGCATTTCACCCGATCCCGCACCTCCACGTTGTAGCCTTCAAAAGACATGAAGACACCATCTGGGTGGTAAGGCTCCCTCTGGGCGTACACCCGGGAGTAACTGTGGGAGAACTCAAACCGTTCCGTCCCATCATACTGCACCAGACGTCCATAGACGTCAAAGTACCGTTCCACCCAGCTGAAGGGCAGATACACCTCGCCCCCTTCCCTACGGCCTTTTATGATCAAATCTTCATTGATGAGGCAGTCGATCTGCTCATAAGTGACTTCTCTGGATCCAGGTGGGGCTTCGGGGGCCTGCCAGTTGTCGTCCTCCTCCTCCTTTTCTGGGGTGGGAGCAAACTCCAGCTGAGGTCTGATCTGTGTGGTCAGTTCTTTGTCACTGGAGCACTTGTTCCACAGCAGTATAGTGATGAGGGCAAATAAAGCACAGATGACTATCAGAGTCTTGTGATTAATTCGAGACACCAGACAGCGCATTGTCACATCACAGCCATGCGGTGTTAGTGGAACTGACACCAGAACATATCAGGTAACCTTTATGATTTAGGTGCAGCATCTGCAGACAAAGGTAACGTTAAAGATGGTGAATATGGGTCCACCATTTTGTCATATTCTAGGTATAACCACACAAAAAAATGACAATGTCAAATATTACAAATCACTGGTATAATTAATTTTATGGTGAAGCCTGTCAGTCATATTACCAGTACATTTAAATGCAACATTAAACGTTAATGTACAGTTACATACTAGGCTATCTGGATTCAACTTGCATGGTCAAATTATGAATGAGAAATCATTCCCGTTACTGAGCACTAATCCTTCAGCACATACACGGACAGGCGAATGATTATAAAATCTAATCGCATCAATCTAAATTGAAACTGCGAGGGCTCATGTGATATTGAATGCGAATTAAGCCGCTGAACAACATGCAGAGCTGTAAAACGGAATAAAGCCATACTTACGATCACCTGAAAACAGCACGACGTCTGCGCGAGGGTCTATGAACGCATAACATAGTCAGACAAAGAAAAATAAATGCTGAAAGATTCCTCTCGCCTCAAATCTGCATAGTAAATGCTTCTCCTGTACTGATGCAGCACTGGCCAATAAGAGGCGACTGACCTCCGTGGCAGCCAATCACAAATCTAATGTCAGAAAGGTGTGACATAAGGTGAATATTGATATATTTATTTTATTACATTATTTATTAATCCTTTAACGAGTATGTGTTTATTTGATAATGATAATTATATATTACATATTTTAGAATAATATTGGGGTTAAAAAAAGGAATAAGTAAACGTTTATAGGTTTAATATTCTGTGCAGAATCTTATTGTAATTTTGAATGATAAACAGTCCATTAAGTGCTGCTTGTGTTGCGTTGCTACACATAATCGCAAGATGTCTCTATAAACCAAGCGAATGTATGTCTGGGTTTGACTTTTATTTAGGAAATCCGAGAATTCCCACAATCTATAAAAGAGAAGAACGGGGAACACATTGCTACAGGTGTGAGAAACACGTTTGTATCGGTTACAATATCTAACGATTTCGAACGTTTTAACACCGAGATGCAATAGCCTATTATTGTCCATATAGGCATCAAAACCTGACCGTACATGATTTGAACATAGTTAAAAACATTGACACGTTACACACACACTCATATAAATAATCAAAATCTTGAATATTGAACACCTTTCTTTTACAAGTAACTGTTTTTCATTATTTTTATTTACATGTGGGTAACTAATATTTCCTATTGTATATTCTACAGTAAATTCCTTCATACTACTTTTAAGAGACAAATTTACATGACATCAACTGTAATCATCAACTATTTTCATGCAGGGGCTAAAACAAAACAACAAACAATTTACATGATGCATAATAACCATGATGGGCATTCTTAAAATGAATAAAAACATACATACATTGATTAAAAGAGTTAAAAGGTTATTACACGACAACATGAGCTTTACAAAATGTACAACATCAGACACATTAGCAAAGCAGATTATCAGATTATTATTGTTATGAAAAATAGCCAAAGTAAGATTTCAAACAACTGAAAATATTGTAAATTGCTCAAAAATTTTCTTTGTAGAACTTGAAGCCAAAATGCTCACACTGGGCCTTGATGACTTTGGCCAGAGCATGAGCACCACAGTAAAACACATGAACCTTTCCTTTCTTTTCCTCAGACAGTTTCTGGAAAACCTGAAAAGGCACAAACATCATTGAGAAACTAAGATAGAAGAACAGAACAGAACAAACAGAAAAGAACAGAACAGAACAGAACAGAATAGAATACAATAGAATAGAATACTGGGCTTTTCATACCTTGGCCCAATCTGGCCTGCCTGGCTGGGTACGTGTGCGGAGCCCTGTGATGGAATCTCTCTTTTCTTTCTTGGCCAGCAGATCCAGAGCCATCTGCAGACCTATGGCCTTCATATCATTCTTACTGAGGGCTGATGTCATGTACATGTGCATCTCCAAAAAACGGCCTGAAAGCATAAAAAACAAACATGACTGGCCATTTCTGTGTCAAGCTCATATATCTCTCTCTCTCTCTCTCTCTCTCTCTCCCTCTCTCTCCTGTTCTCTCTTACCCTCTGGTTCTTCATCTGCCTGGTCCATCTCCAGTTTGGTCAAGAGACTCACAAACCATTCAAAGGATTTCTGATCTCGGTTGATCCAAATGAAGTCCACCTGCAGGAAATAAGATATTTAAAACCTCATCAAATCAAAATTATTTATGTCTATTAGCTTTGAATCTATCTACACTCACCTAAAGGATTATTAGGAACACCATACTAATACTGTGTTTGACCCCCTTTCGCCTTCAGAACTGCCTTAATTCTACGTGGCATTGATTCAACAAGGTGCTGAAAGCATTCTTTAGAAATGTTGGCCCATATTGATAGGATAGCATCTTGCAGTTGATGGAGATTTGTGGGATGCACATCCAGGGCACGAAGCTCCCGTTCCACCACATCCCAAAGATGCTCTATTGGGTTGAGATCTGGTGACTGTGGGGGCCATTTTAGTACAGTGAACTCATTGTCATGTTCAAGAAACCAATTTGAAATGATTCGAGCTTTGTGACATGGTGCATTATCCTGCTGTAAGTAGCCATCAGAGGATGGGTACATGGTGGCCATAAAGGGATGGACATGGTCAGAAACAACGCTCAGGTAGGCCGTGGCATTTAAACAATGCCCAATTGGCACTAAGGGGCCTAAAGTGTGCCAAGAAAACATCCCCCACACCATTACACCACCACCACCAGCCTGCACAGTGGTAACAAGGCATGATGGATCCATGTTCTCATTCTGTTTACGCCAAATTCTGACTCTACCATCTGAATGTCTCAACAGAAATCGAGACTCATCAGACTAGGCAACATTTTTCCAGTCTTCAACGGTCCAATTTTGGTGAGCTCTTGCAAATTGTAGCCTTTTTTTCCTATTTGTAGTGGAGATGAGTGGTACCCGGTGGGGTCTTCTGCTGTTGTAGCCCATCCGCCTCAAGGTTGTGCGTGCTGTGGCTTCACAAATGCTTTGCTGCATACCTCTGTTGTAACGAGTGATTATTTCAGTCAAAGTTGCTCTTCTATCAGCTCGAATCAGTCGGCCCATTCTCCTCTGACCTCTAGCATCAACAAGGCATTTTCGCACACAGGACTGCCACATACGGGATGTTTTTCCCTTTTCACACCATTCTTTGTAAACCCTAGAAATGGTTGTGCATGAAAATTCCAGTAACTGAGCAGATTGTGAAATACTCAGACCGGCCCGTCTGGCACCAACAACCATGCCACGCTCAAAATTGCTTAAATCACCTTTCTTTCCCATTCTGACATTCAGTTTGGAGTTCAGGAGATTGTCTTGACCAGGACCACACCCCTAAATGCATTGAAGCAACTGCCATGTGATTGGTTGATTAGATAATTGCATTAATGAGAAATTGAACAGGTGTTCCTAATAATCCTTTAGGTGAGTGTATATGCTAGTGGATTGCTAAATGTTAAAAAGAAAGTTCACCTTTAATCACTTAAACTGTCACAAACGGCTGATTTAAAATGTTTTGTTTTGTTTGAAAGACCGTTTGAAGATTGTCTGAAAATATGTCTCAAATTTGTTGAAAACAAATCTTACAAAGCTTTTTTTTTTTTGTAAATGTTTTGATTTGTGTAAATCAGCCGTTTTGGTAAGACAAATAAATTTAAGACAGATTGTCTGAAAACAGTTTTTTCTCAGATTCAGTCTCAGATTAGTTTTTTCAAATATTTGCTTTTTGTGTAAATTCCCCCCCCCCCCCCCCCCCCCCCAAACTTTCTAAATGTATCTTTTTAAAAAGATGTTTACCATGCATTTACAAACTATACTCTCTTTCAGGAAAATGAGAGTGTAAAACAAAAAATGTCAATGATTCATATTGTTTGTGGGGGCTCTTTAACATTTTTTTTGCACAATCAAATGCTCTTTAGAATCAGAATGTAGCAAACCATGGTTTTGAATAAACCTGGCCAATTTAAGAAAAAGGGGTTTTAATGGTTTTTGCCACTAATATTTTTTTTCTCTTAAATCTATTCCAGTTTTCATTTGTCTGATTGCCCCCTTTACCTTCCTCAGCTTCATTTCGTTGTCTTTGATGGTTTCACACCAGGAGTAGTTGCAACTAGGGCAGTTCTGCTTTCTCATGCGATAACTAAAAAAAAAGACAAAAAATATTTTTTTACATAAAAATGTAAAAGTTTCTAAGAGTTTGCATGTGGTATTTTTATGCAAAGAAAACTTTAAAACTTTAATTTTGTGAATGGAGCTGTTGCATGTGTCTTACCGGCACATGATGCTCTGCAAAATGGATGCGAAGGGAGTGATGCCGATTCCAGCGCCGATAAGCACCGCATGCTCAGATGTAAAGATCTGTCGGGTCGGGGTGCCAAAAGGTCCATCCACATAGCACTAAAACACAGTGTGCACAATGTGTACAGTTCCTTAGAAGACAATCACTTTTAATAAATTAAATCACATTTTCTGTAGAAGTGGTGCGTGATTAAAGATCTAGTTCCAGGCAAAAGAGACAAAACTGTAACAAATTATGGTAACACTTTATTTTACAGTGACCTTGTTACACGTTACATGTAGTTACGACAAACTCTAAACCACACCCTAATCCTAACCATATAGAATGTACATGTAGATAATTTTTATTACTTAGTACTTAAATGTATAATTACACGGTAACACAGATGCCTTTAAATAAAGTGCACGCAAATTACTTACCTTAATGTTACAGTATCTGTGATTTTCACTTAATTTTGCTGTCAGCTGGAAGACAACAGAAAATAAGTCTGCCTGTTGTGTATCTCACATACAATAGAATAAATATTCTGCTTTGTTCAGACAGAAACTCACTTCTCTTGGGGTCGGAGGGGGTTGACCCAGGTCCACCTGGGCTTCTGGGTCACTGACGGGCTTCTGGGAGCTTGTGCGGGTTACGCTTGACCGGTACAGTGTCAGTTCAACAGCATCATCCTTATTAGACGCCACAGTTCCATTGTAGCTTGCAGACTTGAAAATTTCATCCTACATGGAGAAGAAGTGTAAATGTCTATTGTGATAAACCTTTTGGGAGTTGATAGTTCGTAAAACTTTACAATAAGGTTACATTTTCGAATAATATTTAACTACATTAGTTAACGTAAACCAACAATGTAAAATCTTTAACAAATCTATCGCTTATTTTAGTTGATGTTAGTTGACTACCGTTAATTAATGGGATTGTAAAGTGTTATTGATAGTTCTTATGTCAATGATGTGATTACAAAATGACCCCATTTTTATAGAATTGCATCAATAAAACACCACAGTAATGAACTTCTGCTATGTGTTTATATTCTGACACTCAGCCAAGACCTGCGCTCTGCTCTGGTGGCGTCTGTTCCTCAGGCTGGCGGTGAGCCTCTTGTTGCTGATGGTTTGACTCTCCGGCTGTCTGAAATACTCATATAGGCGGTTTGTCCACTGACCCATAGAACGAATATGGAGCCACAGCACATCTGTTTGAAGAAATGAAATTGAGCAGGGAACCTTTAATCACTTCAAACAGTCATAAACAGTTTTGTTTTTTTTGTTTATTTAAAATAGTTGGTTTGGTTTTTGTTTTGTTTGAAAGATTGTTTGAAGAATTTGTTTGTCTGAAAACAACTCTAAGATTAGTTTGAAAACAAATCTTATTGTGTTAAACATTGCTTTTTTGTGTAAATATTTTGATTTATTTAAATTAGTTTTTTATTTTTTGTTTTGGTAAGAAAAATAAACTTAAAGTGCCTCTATTATGCAATTGAAATGTTCCTAATTTTGTTTTGGAGTCTCCTAGAAAAAGTTTTTAGGAGACACTTTAATGTTCTCATAATATATCCAGAATGGCCAAAAGTTTAGTTTGAGCTGTCCCCTCTACAGTACAGGCGTGACATTACATTTCCTTTAGTTTGAGGCTTATTCATTCACATTTGGTGCGAAAGGGCCTTTACATTTGCTATTAAAAAACAAACAAACAAGCAAGCCCAGACCAGGTGCAAAAAAGTAATGCAAAAGTAACGATAACACATTACTTTCCATAAACAGTAACTGAGTAATGCAATATTGTGACGCATTACTTTTAAAAGTAACTTACCCCAACAGTGTATATTACACACTACATGAAAGGTAATATTCTAAAAAACATAATTGGGGCATTTCAAGTCAAGTTTGTGTTAAAACAAGATTTGTTGATAACAAATCTTATTGTGTAAAACATATTTGCTTTTTGTCTAAATGTATTTTTCCCTAAATTTGGTAAATGTATCTTTTTCAAAAGATATTTAGATATTTTTAATGCAAAACAAGACAAAAACATTGACAAAACATGAGTATTGAGTATGATTTTTCTCCAGTGCATTTAAATGCACTTAACTACTGAAATATAAACAAATTAAGGCAATACATTACAATAGCGCAAGACTAATATACTAAAATTGTATACTTTCAAATTGTTTTACCTTGCTGCTCAGGAGCGCTGCTGATAGTAAATGGATGCCATTCATACTTGGCGATAGCAGGGATGTTAATAAACACATAATCTCCAGGTTTGAAGTGAAAGAATGGAGGCCTCCTGATTACCAAATGTGTTACCTTCAAAAAAACACACACACACACACACACACACACACACACACACACACACACACACACACAAACACACACACACACACACAAAAAGACGGAGGAGGTAAGGCTTAGCTCATAGATGACTAACTTAAATGTTCCATGGATGGCTAACTAAATGTTCCAGAAAACAAAATACACCAAAATATGTACATTGGCTTAGACTGCACCTTTGAGGGCAATAAGTTGACTTCAACTATGTACAGCCCACCCATACGAGACACTGCCATTCCAACAATTTTCTCAATTAGGAACATCACCCCTGGCACCACGAACCATTTCCAAAAGTTTGCACAGTGAACGACCAACAGGGCCCAAACCCAGATGTAGGAAAGATGAGACCAGTAGAACACCTACACAAAAACAATACATTTCGTTGAACATATTATACTTTGACCACATTTATTTAGGCATATGGGATGGTTTTTGTTTTTCGGGTATGTGAGGCTGAAATAAGCTGCAAACACAGCTCTATTCACAAAAGCAACCATGTGCAGATTGTTGCTTCTCATGAATTCAATATGAAAGGCATCACCTCAAAATGACCACTGCGTCTAACGAATGTGCTGGAACACACCACCATCAAGCAGATGAGAACCTGCAGAACAACACCCGTAATGGAGGCGGTGCCATTGACCCAGCCAATACCAGGACGGGTGGTGAAAAGATACTCCCAAAGCTGGTACATGCCATCATTCTGAGACATTCGGGCTATGAACAGAGAGAACGTATAAATTCAACAGTTATTTGGGATATTTTTTATGAATATATTGCTTTTGTTATGTTCAGAGCCATTCTTAGGGCGGTGCAACAGGTGGTGACTATTAGCCCTAGTTATGTTACAATGTCATACACTTTATATACTCAATTTAAAGAGTAAAAATTAACAGAATAAAAATTCTATCATCATTTATACAAGTTCATACAACGAACGTTAATGTTTTCTGGACCCCATTGACTTTCAAAATATCATCTTTTGTGTTCTACAGAAACATTCTAACAATGTGACGGTAAGTAAATGATGACAGATATTGGGTCATTTTGACCCAGAAATCATTTGCGAATTTTAAAAAAAATTGAGTGTTCATCTGAGGTTGAAGACACCAGGACTTTTGTCGCACTTGAAAAACGAATACACATTTTTTTTTTTTAATTATTCGAGGAGTTTTGTGGTTGAAATTTAAAAAAGTAACAAATCCTTCCCTCGCGGGTCAATTTGACCCCCATAGGAATGAATGGAATGCGAGGAATGCTTCAGTACACATAGAAAAATGCCCAAAATTCAAACTAAAATGCTAAACCTTATTCTATTAATTCTTTTATAATGTCTACATGTGTATCTGAATGTATACTAAAGAAAAACTGACTTTAGGGCCCAGCGGAACCGCTCATTTGCTTCAAATAAAGCTATAAGGCCATCTAGTGTCAAGAGTCATGAAATATCATGTTATATAATTTTTTTTCCACAAGAGGTCGGCAAAGACACCCAATATAAGATATTTTGTACTGAATTAAAAGGTTTATGCATGAAATTGTGACTTATTTTGAATTTAAGTTGAAAGAATGTGATGAATGTGCTTAAATTACTAAATTACTATTGATTTATTATTTATTGATCAAATCTAGTAATTTAAAGGGAAATAAAATAAAAAATAACAAAAAATCTCCCAAAATAAATAAATAAATAATATATATATATATATATAAAAAAAATATTATCAAAATGAAATAAAGTGAGCTTTCTGGACAAAAAAATTATCACATTTTGACCCGCAAGGGAAGGATTTGTTACAAAATGCGAGGGAAGGATCAATCATGTTTATAAACAATTTTATAACAGGTTACCAAGTTCATGTTTACTTCATGTTTAGTTTAAGTTTACTTTCTTCCATAGAATGAATGCCAGGGGACTCCATTGTTGTTTGGATCCTCTTGGACTTTCAAAATATTCCTAAAAAAATGAATTCGACTATTTTTAACTAGATTTATTACAGGTTACCAAAGTTCAAGACGTGAGCGGCAGTGTGCACAATGGAGAAGATCAGGATGGCGTAACCCACGATCTGATGCAGTAAAATGTTCTGGTCCAAAGGTAAGATCCTCACCACCCAGGTGGCACGTAGCCACGTCAGACTACGCCTTAACATCAGCACCTGTAGTTTTGGCCAAGACAAAACCTACTGTCACTACTGGAAATGATGTATTAGATGAATCCACGAGCCCAACTCACCATAACAAAAGTGCAGTTGAGGTTGAGACACTGTCCGCAGCCCTTAGCCACCATGAACCAGGGGCCTCCATGCGCGTTCTTCTGCATCGCCACGATGAAGAGGAGCGCGTTCAGGAGGGCGTACAGGCAAAGAAAGAACAGTTTGCGGCTGTTGTTGTGCCAGTATGCCCGCGTCAGGTATCGAGGAGTCTTACGTTTCTTCTGCTCCAGACTAGGAGGTTTCAGCCAGTTGGCGGCACTGGGCGAAAACACAAAAAGTGGAAATTTCAGCAAATAATCACTTAAATGTTGGTCTGCTCACTCATCATTACACAAAGTTATCGTATACGGCTTCAGAAGACTAAGAATGTACGAGTCATGGTGATTAACATGTTTTTTGGTCATTTTTTCTAGCTTTTATTCATGTTCATACAACGGATAGTTCTGGTCCCCATATATGATTGGCTGATCGACGTTACTAAAGCACTGTTATAGATTGCAACAATTCTGAATTTAACAATTTCAACAAAAGCCAACAATTATCAACCTTGTACCTCATGATAAGAGTATCTTCTCATAAATGTTTCTAAGTTATTGTTATTGTAATTTTTACACCCAGAACCTGACTGTTGCACTCATCAATATGCCAGTGACTGGTTGCTGAGTGAGTCTTTGAATCACTTATTCAACCAATTTGTTCAAAAACACTGATTTATTTTGAAACCAAAAAAGCCCCTGCTGAAAAAACATCAACAAGAAACCATCACAGAAATACGAATGGTTTCCACTACAAATACTATTACAAACCACTATTACAGCTGTTTAACCTTTGAAACCATTACAAATTCTATGAGATCTTCTATTGTTTTTCTTTTCAGCATGGGTTGTCTTTATGAGCGAGTCATTGATTCATTCACTCAATTGATTCGTTAAAAAACAGTGATTCATTGAGGAACTAAACAAGTGACTGTCATTATGAGTGAGTCATTGATTGAATCAACTGATTCGAAAATCATTTAGAAATATAACACTTCTAGCAATGGTGCCTATAACTTCTTCAGTAGCCTACTATTTTCTTTGGAATAAAAAAAAGTACAGAAAGTGACTGGCAATATTGTGTCTAACTTATAAGTAACTCAATACTACTTCTTTCTCTCTTGCTTATTGAACTGTTGTATAAAAACTTAACAGTCATTTGAATATCAGCACTTTTGAGATTAGCATAATTATGTCCCACCTGATGGTGAGGTTCTCCATAACCTCAGGAAAGTTCTCCAGCTCTGCCTTCAGCTCTTCAAATGTGATGGAGCCGCTGTTATCTTTATCAGCAGATTCGAACAGCGCGAGGGTCAGGTCATCCAGCTTTTCCTCAGGGAGTGAGATCGCACTTTCACGCAGACAGGACTTCAGAACCGTACGTAACTCATCTGGGTCTATGGAACCACTGCCTACATGATTAGATTAAATGAATGATTAAATTAACGCATCTTATCATGATTTACATGTTTCCGGATCAACATTCTTTGTTGTTCCTGGCACAACATTTCAGTCAGTCAATGCTTTGATATGCTAGTCATGACATGGTCCGTGTAATGTTGTCCCAGGAACAACAAGGGATACAGGAACGGTACGTGTAGGCTACGTTTTGACCATTTCATGTCCTATTTGGGAAAGAATAACGAAAAAGACAAAGACTTGTTTATATTGTATAGGCCTCTTACAATATTGCCAATTATAACCAAAAAAAAAGTAAATGACAGGAAAAATAAATACACAGTAGCGTATACGTTATTTTAGACGTTTAACCAAAAACTCATTAAAAAACCCATTGACTTTAGGACGGTGGAAGCAGAAAAAAAGAAAAAAAAAGCTAATGTAGTTTCCATGTTTTTGGATTAATGCAGCACTCTATTAAAGTTACAATGAAATTAAAATGGACAATTCTTACTTTTTAATGGAATATTGCAATATTATTATTATTATTATTATTATATAGCCTAATCAAAATAAATGACATTCTAGTAGCATCATCTCTTCTTTTCTCTGATGAAGTGTTTACTGGCGCGAGGGTGGGGCAACCGGTCACTCACATGAGATCGACCAATAGCCAATCACAACCATCGAATCAATTCTTAATGGACAAGTCCTGTCCTACATTTGTTCTTGTTCAAGAAGCCGTTTCACTTGTATATAGGCTTCGTCATAATAGGGAAGAAAAGACTAACACAACTTCCATTTAGGTCTGACTTTAATGCCATAGAGAAGACGGGGCGGTTTAACCAATCAGATGAAAGAGACATGTCAGTGTTGCATGTCTCACATGTGTGAGTTAAATATTGAAGCCATGAACCCATTTGCACCAAAGAAAAAAGGAGAAATTTGTTTTCCGTTTGTGAATCTACACAAAATAGTACATCACTTTGTGCATTTAACACATACTTGGCAGTCAGGGATGTTTACATAATTTTACCAACGAATTTAAGGCCTTCAGAAAATAAACTGTGTACTGCAAGTCTTTCCACACTTAATAAAGACAGACAATTAAATTATGGTAGTTATTCTCAACCTCCATTTTCAATATTCTTTCTACATTGTTTACATTTCTAAATAATTATTTAAAATATATTTTTTTTATTTTACTATAATGTCATTTATTTTAAATAATTTTAAAAACAGGAGGCCGCAACATGTTGAGAACCACTGAATTACAGAATGAAAGAGTAAAAGATGATGGTTTTGTACATCTCACCATCCACATCATAGACCTGGAAAAGGAAGCGTAGTTTGTCTGTCTCATTGCCATGGATGAGAAGATCTAAAGCCTTGAGAAGTTCATCCAGACTGATGGAGCTGCTGCCGTCAGAGTCAAACAGGGCGAAAAACCTCTCCGCAAAAAATGACTACAACAATAAGAGAAAAAAAAAGAGTAGCATATTGATATCTAAGTTGACTACTAATGTTCTCTACAGTGGACACATTAAGTTATCATCTCAGTGGGATAATAAAAGGTTTTCATGATCAGTAAACTGACCTCCTTTACTTTCAGAGCCGTTTTAAACTCATCCAGGTCGATCTCTTTGTCGTCTCCTGCAATGCTCTCGAACTGCTTGGTGACCCATTCCAGCCAGCGCGCGTCTTCATCTAGACTCATGTCTGCGCTTCACACACATGTAGTAGCAGTTTCATTAATGTGTCTCATTCTCCCGTCAGAATCACATTTAGTCTAGAACTACATAAACAGCATTTTGCAGGAAACAAATTCAGACAGTTGTAATGTAAAGCATTAGGGTTGTGGCTGAACAAAAAAGTATTTTTATAATTAAAAATAAATCCGTTACCAATCAACTAATATTTGTTCTCACAGTATGTGCCCACATTTTAAATCAATTATTAAATAGTGGAAAGCAATATTTATCTAGATCAAAATAGATTAGTATATAAATTCATTTTTAACAACAGATTCTGAATCTTGATTTGTGGGATTGTAACATTTTTAACTTACATTACTCACATAATTAGTCATTATTTAAATATGTTATACAGGTGAAACTCGAAAAATTTGAATATCGTGCAACAGTTCATGTATTTCAGTAATTCAAATTAAAAGGTGAAACTAATATATTTAGTATATATAACTATATACATATGCATGATTATACTTTTCAGAGGGCCGACATTTCTGTATTTAAAATCTTTTTTTTTATTAATTTCATGTAATTTTCTAATTTTCTGAGATTTTGAATTTGGGGTTTTCATAAGCTGTAAGCCATAATCATCAAAATTATAACTTTTGCAGGATATTCAAATTTTTCGAGTTTCACCTGTTTATTTTTTAATACATAAACCATTAAAGTAGAAAGAATCCATAAACAATTAACTCATACACACATTATATATATATATATATATATATATATATATATAACTCACTATATATATATATATATATATATATATATATATACACTATATATATATATATATATATATATATATATATATATAGACACAGACACACACATTACCATATCTCACATAACTATTTTTTTTTATAGATTTTAATATACATATGTGTGTCCAAATACATTAACAATAACTGTTTCCTGGGTGTAACTACAAAGTTTACACAATTTTGCATTTAAAGCAAGAGAAAACACCTTTAGGTGTATAAAATATTTTGATATTATATGTTTTAAAACACAAAGCATATACAAAATATTTGTATATACCCTCATATACATAATTAATTCACACACACAATATGGTAATGTATTACCATAAAATATCTTACCATATCTCACATCTCACCAGTCATAAAGTATTATATTTTGTATAGTATATATATATATATATATATATATATATATATATATATATATATATATATATATATATGTGTGTTCAAAGACATTAACAATAACTGTTTCCTGGGTGTA
Source organism: Gila orcuttii (assembly GCA_026230005.1). Lineage (NCBI taxonomy): Eukaryota > Metazoa > Chordata > Actinopteri > Cypriniformes > Leuciscidae > Gila > Gila orcuttii. Next base: position 7,318,066 of record JAPDVR010000025.1, read on the forward strand.
ACTACACAGTTTACACAATTTTGCATTCAAAACAAGAGAAAACGTTACCTTTAGGTAAAAATCCTCTCAGTCTATTCCCTTTTGGCTTTTCATGAAAATGTTCTCACAGACAAAAATGAAAAGATAGGGAGAGATGGTATTGCAGTCCTAAGATGTTGCTGTTGCAGCTAATCTAGTTTAATCACCTTTCAGAGGAAAAGAGAGAGGAAGAGAGAGAGAGAGAGAGGGAGGCTGGCCAGTATTGTAATGGACATTGAATATCTCATACACACAGCAGCAGCTGCCTCTGACATCCCTCAGTACTACCCATACTGCACTCTTCATCACAAAACCACTGCTAAACACTAATAATAAGCTTCAATCTGTCTATCATCTTATACACAACTACTCATTTGGATGGAAAAGCACTATAAAAGTGGTCCATATGACTTTTCATTAGTGCTGTCAAATCGATTAATCGTGATTAATCACATCTAACATAGATGTTAGTAAATGTATGTATGTGTGTGTATATATATATATATATATATATATATATACATAAACACACACACACGTATATATTTACTAACATCTATGTTAGATACGATTAATCGATTTGACAGCACTACTTTTATATATTATGAGTCATAATGTATGATAGCTCTGAGGAACAGAATGAAATTTAGAATTTTATTTATTGAAAACTTCTCAAAGCGGACAAATATGTAAAAAAATTCACAAAAGCATTTTTTATTACCTATTTTACCTCAAAATGAACCAATGCACAAAATTATTTCTTTACTCAGTATTTTTGTCTTGTTTTCCAGTACAAATATCTAAATATTCTTAATTCTTAAATCAAGAAGCAAAATTACATCAAAAAATCATCAAAATCAAGCGAGTTTATGCTTAAAACAAAAAAATGTCTGTCAGTGCGGTAAGAAAAATAATACAAATAATAATATTTAATAAAAGTTAATTGGTCTTGTTTTAATTTTTTTTTGTATTATTTTTCTTACCCCATGGACAGATATTTTTTTCTTATTTCAAGCACAAACTCACTTGAATTTGATGATTTAAAAAAAAAATCTTAAGTCATTTTGCTTCTCAAGTAAACGAATTTAAGAATTTTGGGATATAATGAAAAGCAAAGCAAAAATACGAAGCAAGAAACTATTTTTGTAGTGAATGAACTTGCTAGGAACACTCATGTCATTTGTTTCCTATAGAGAACACGATTACTCATAAAATTAACATGTTGAATAAAAAAAAAAAAAAAAAGGGAATTTGCTACAAGCCACAAAAAGCAGTCTGAGAAAAGTCTAAGATATATTTTACATGGCGATGAGCCACAGAACAAAGACCAACATCCCTCCATCTGTCAAAATACCTCTGTGTCATGAGTTCAAAGACATTTACTTTAAGACCAGACTGATGAAATCATTCAATAGACATTTCAATATCAGAATAAAAACATGGCACAGACTCTTTCCTGCTGTCACTGTGTGCTACCTTCTGGGAAAGTTGAAGAAAAACAAAACTATAAACAAATACTGATATCACAAGACATTTATTCACCAACACACTCAGAAACTGAAGAACTGGATAAGGACCAACAGATGGTAAGATACAGTAGAACCGGAACATTTCACATCTTATAATGAACTCCATTAAAAGAAAAACGCATTAAACAACAATAAGAACTATCCTGAAATATGAACACATTTTAAATGCTTGGTAATGTATTAAATGTGAGACTATAGAGCAGTATCAGCAGGATGCCATCCCTGTCACTCCAGCCTGACCCGTTTCCGTGGTGATGGGGGCGGGTCCAGAGCAAAGGCCGTGGGGGAAGAGGGGCGGGATTCTGGGATGTATTCCATACAATATTTCTCAATGTATGGCCCAGCAATGTCCCACACCTGAATACAACAGGCAAGAAACAAATGGCGTGAGAATGTTATTAAGTGCAAAATTCGTCATTACAAAGCTAGAAATTTGTGGGTGTCGCTATATAGTGGCTAAAGGTTTTGAGTAGTTTATAGCATATTGCTATGTGGTTTTCTGGGATGTTTTGTGTTTCATGTCTATATGATGTTTTGGTCTGGATTTTTTCACCTGTTTTATGATCCACCCGACAAGTAATTGTAAGTCTGATTGTTTAGAAAAAAATAGTATAACTCTTCCCAACAAGACTCAACTTGTGAGCTACTCTTCATGTCTGTAGCATAAACAGTCACGCACCAAAGGTTAATAACTCTGAGTTTTGAGGTTTGTTTCAATAGTAATAGTGATGCCACGAATAAGAAGCAGTCAGTCTTACCTTCTGGTCCACGAGAAGCCTGTGTACAGCTTCAATGTCTGGAGCCATGAACCTGTCTTTCATCCAGGGCCTGAGGAAAAGAGAGAAAAAAAGAGAAAGATAAGTAGGAAGAGACAGATGAAAGAAGGTTTGCCAGTTATTAACCTGAAAGTTCAATATATTGGAGGTTTTGGGGTTAGTGTATCATTGTTCAACCTACTTTACTGTAGCACGCACAAGGTCGTACACTTTCTCCAATGGGGTTGTTGTACGTAGGGGGCGTAGAAACTCAATACCCTGACAGGCAGCTAACAGCTCAATGGCTAGCACTGTAAGGAAACATAAAACGGACATATCCAGGTTTAATTTCTCCCAAAATTACATATTCTGTTCTGTATTTGCAGATCAGTTGTCAGTAAACAAAAGTAAAAAAAAAAAAAAAAAAAAAAAAATTCAGTAATTTCAATAGGAATCTGTGGAATTTGCAGGTTTTGCATTCATGCGTAAAAGTTTCGTTCATGTTCAAGTTGGTCATGCAAATTTACCACAGTGAACAACAGAAACCTGCTTTGTACATAAATTATACGTAACTCTTTCCCCGCCATTGACAGAATTTTCTGGCTATCCATGTTTTTATTATTATACGGTAGGGGGCGCTATTACACATCTTCTGAAAGAGTTCAGTCTCCAGATCAAAACACAGATGAAGAAGAAGCAGAAACAAGCGACAGCTTATCTAAGCAGATGCATATGTAAAATAACACGATCATCGACATTAAACAACATATAAATAAAAACTGCCTAACATTACAGAATAAAAATGTCGACCCAGGACGAGCTATGGGACTGTGAAAACTTTGGGGTTGTTGATGGACCCAATCTACTCCATCTGTGTTTTGATCATCGTTCTGAATCCGATCCAAACATAGTCTTTGACAAAAAACGCGATTTTCTCAGCGTTTTGCTCAAAATGTTGCTTTTTTTATTAAACTTACCCACATAATATAGATAAATTAAATGTATGAAATAAAAAAGAATTTTTGGAGGGTTCAAAAGCAGAGGGTCTGTTTTTTCTTTTGATATATTGCATGTTCAGATATTCATGCAAAAAAATATTTTGGTGAAAATTATCAAAAATGCTGGTGCTAGCTGGTGGGGAAAGAGTTAATACATCAATACGCTCTTGACAATAGACCTTTTTTTTTATCTGCAATTTCACTGAAATATTGCTTATGTGTAATATGTATTTCAATAATGTGTTGAAAAATAAGTATTATTACAATTTATGCTGTTGTGCTTCGGTGCTTCAGTAGGGGGCGCTATAATAGTAACAATTTTAGCTAATTTGATTAGTGAATGATGTCAGTGGGTATATGGGAGGTTAATATCAGGTTTTGGACCTTGCTCAACGTGCTCGACCACTCTGAGGGCTTTGCGTGCGGCCCAGCCACCCATGGACACATGGTCCTCCGTGGCCGCGCTGGTGGATAGGGAGTCAATAGAGGAGGGGTGGCAAAGCACTTTGTTCTCTGAAACTGCAGAAGGAAATGTATCTGTTTTAGTTAATGCGCAACATGACTTCAGCACGGCAGTCAAAATTAAACTTTCCACTATTTGGTTAAGGAGAGTTATAGTCTTCTGAGCTTTGTGATGCTAACCGAGAGATGCGGCAGTGCAGTGCGCGATCATAAACCCAGAGTTTAGGCCTCCCTCGTTGACCAGGAACGCAGGCAGCTCGCTGAGAGAGGGATTGCAGAGACGTTCAATGCGCCTCTCACTGATGGAGGCCAACTCATGCACTCCGATCGCCAAATAGTCAAGAGCCTAAGAATGGAAGAAGAGAATGTGCAGGAACGTCGTCGAGACTCTTTGTTAAATAAATGCCACTGTGGTGAGATATAATACCTTTGCTGGATATTCTCCATGGAAGTTTCCACCAGATATTGTCTCACCTCTCTCTGCAAACACCATCTAACTCACAGTCAAGGGTAAATGTACATATCTGTGGAAGAGGCTGGTGTAGTTATGGCATTGGCCAGCTAACCAGACAAACCTTAACGCCAAAGTGATTCTCTTGAGAGAAGTGTCCGGAAAACATTTTCAGTTGGCGATTTGAAGAGACATGAGCAACACTACAAGACGAATGCCAGTGTTCAGGTTTCGAACTTATATATATACAGCTTAAAAAAGGATACAGGATTATCCGTGGCACTGTTGATTTCTGTATTGATGATTTTCTTGACAAACTCAATTGTGTCATTGACAATTCCATGGACCTGCAAAATGTAAGGAAAACGGAATAATATAGTTCATAATATAGTCAACCAGTGTTATTTCAGGGGATGTTTACACGATAGCGTTTTTAACTAAAATGGGAAAACTTTTTATGCGTTTTGGCTGTTCATTTACACGACAATATCGCTTTGGTGGCCTGAAAACGCAAACTTTTTTAAATCGGGTATTAAAGTGCAAGTTTTTCAAAACGATATCGTTATCGTCTACATGTAAACAACAAAAACACGAATTGGTGAAAGAGGTGACATCATGCGCATTACGTGTTCAACTATATATAGACGCAGTCTTTCTTTAGAAAGTGACATCGCCAACTACTGGCCTGACATGAATAATACAGCATTTTCGTGGATCCTTGTGGATGGGGATCACTTTGACAATGTTGTCGTCTGTACGCAAAAACAGCAAAGATTTTTTTTTTCTCGTTTTTAGTACATCGCTGTCATGTAAACGTACCCTTAGTATTACATATTAATACTATTATAGTTTTTATTCATATTTTGAATTAGCTTTTTTTTTTACATTTTCTGTTTTAATTTTAGTTGAAATTTTTGTAATTTTGTTATGCATTTTTTTTATAATATTATTATTTAGGTTGAACTTATTTAATTATTTATTTTTCAAATTTAAGACAAACTGAATTAGAATATAGTTCACACGTGTGTCAGCCAGTCTTATTTTAGTGTTACGGTAATTTGTATTAGAATTTTAATTTTATATGTTCAGCTTTTATTTGAATTTTAGTTCATTTTTTAGTATTTGTTTTATGTGATTTTGTCATTTTTATTAGTTTTTATTATTATTTAGGCGTTTTTTTTTTTTTTTTTTTTAATTTTTATTTATTTCCAGTTAATCATTTTAGTGCTTCAGCCTTCAACTTAAACTTATTTGAATTAATTGCCATTTCTAATTGTCATTTAGTTTACGGTTTTCATCTAATATTTATATTTCATTTTAGCTTTATTTCTAAATGTTTTTAATAGTTTCAGTTAAAAAAATATCACTTAAAATGTATTTAGGGTGACCCAGAATGGGCTCAGTATGTTACCTGTGGACAACAGCGCATAGTGTAGGCATCTTGAACTCTGTCGCAAAACCGATGGCTCTCTGCAATTAGAAAAAGCAAGACAGGTTACCACCAAATGGCTAAATATGAGCTTTAATGGAGCATATTAAAACGACGGCATTCACCTGCAATTTCAGACGGGTGGTGATCAGAGTCCAACAGGGAACGGAAGCGCAGGGCCACTTCCTTCTGTCCCGGATGAGGTCGCAGTTCATGAATGTCTGTGAGGAAATTGGTTTGTCATTAAAATTGTTTATTACATCACCGTTGCATTGCATTACTCAGAAAATTCGAGGAGGGACCGTGACTTTATATGCAAGGCAGTGATACACAAATATGTTTTTGTCACCCTAGTAACGTTTTGTCTGAGAAGTCTTGCAATGTTTACAGCTTCTGTCTGCAGAACTGAGAATCAGTGTGTAAATATGTCTGCTTACACAACCCTTATTTTTTTCCTCACCACTATCAAAGGCTTTGGTGGTCCCCTTGAGGACCTCCAGGGTCAGGGCAGCGATGATGTCAGCCTGCCGGGCGATGGCCTCAGCTCTCTCCACGGCCTCTGCTCCCAAAGAAGTGATCATCTGTGTCCCATTGATCAGAGCCAGCCCCTGTGGACAGAGATAAACATAACACACGCTCTTATCACAGAATAAAACTAGCACCAAGCAAACACTTCCGAACCTCCTAGGAACTGCTGAGGAACCACACAGAATACTCTAGGAACCATATAGAAATTGCCCTAGCAGACACATAAACGTTCAGTAGAAACTTCCCAGGACCTTATAGAGCCCAACAGTGCCCGCACACGTTTTCAGCGGCATTGGTTCCGGAAGTATTTTTCCTCTTAATATCTCCCATAGGGATTTAAAAAGTCTTCGTTAAAGCATATTAAGCCATGAATCAAGCCAACCAGCTACAGGGTTAATCACAACATTACAAACTTTGATTTAAAGCAAATGAGTATTTGAAAATTGGACAAAAATACAAAGGTACAAAACTGTGTAGATAACGGATTTAATGAGGGAAATAACTACAATCCCATGAAGCTAATGAGGAATCTATGTATATATATCTATGGTTTTTACTCCATACCGTTGCACTCTATAGGAAAAACATAGCAATGCCCTAGAAACCACCCAAAACATGTTAGTAACCACATAGCTATCAATCAAAACATGCTTGACGTAGCATAAACAGGAGGCTAAGAGGAGAGAAGAAAGAAAATGGTAAAATATCAGCTTGAGTAAAAACTCCTGAGGGAGAAGTTCAAAGAAACTTTTTCAAAGACGCATCAACTATAAAAAAATTATAAAAGTATTCATAAAAGTATTTTGAAATGGCACTCCATGTTTCATATGCTGTGCCAAAGAAACAAAAGTACCCAACAATACTCTCTTCAGTTAAAAAACATGCTTGTGAAGCTACCACTCCTTCATGCCAAGCCTTCATTCTGCATCACTTTTAAAATATTTCTTTTATAATTTGTACAATTTGTCCCTTTGCTATGCAAAAAAACAAAAACAAAAACTTGTCCAGACTTGTTTTGTTGGGTTTCCACTGTTCTAAGTCATAGACTAGGCAGGTAAAGGGCACACATTTCTACTCCACAAAACAGCTCTAAGTCAACAGAGATAAACATGTTGACTGCACGATGGGGGGATTAACCGTACCTCCTTTGGCTTCAGAGATATGGGCTTCAGACCATGTGCTTCCAATACCTGCAGGCAATACAAAGGTCAAATGTGACTTTAAAGGCTAAATGAAAAGTAAATGTTTCATTATCATTAGGACAAAGATTTGAAACCACAGCCTCTCCAAAGAAAATGTGCTCACGTATTTGGCATCCGCCCAGCCGCTCTTGGGTGACCACATCTTGCCTTCTCCCATCAGGCCGAGGGCGAGGTGAGAAAGAGGGGCGAGATCTCCGCTCGCACCTACCGTACCTTTCTCCGGGACGTAGGATAAACAGGAGGCTGAGACGAGAGAACAAAGAAAATGGTAAAAATATCAGCTTGAGTAAAAACTCCTGAGGGAAAAGTTCAAAGGAACTTTTTCAAAGACGCAGCAACTACCATAAAAGTATTCTTTGAAATGGCACACCATGTTTCATATGCCGTGCCAAAGAAACAAAAATACCCAACAATACTCTCTTCAGTTAAAATAATGAGGAATCCATTATGTACCATTGAAGGCCTGTATCATGCGGAGCAACGTCTCCGGTGAAACCCCGCTGTACCCTTTGGCCAAAACATTGATCCTCAGAGCCAGCAGCATTCGAGTTCTTTCAGGACTTAAAGGACTTCCCAGACCTATATCAAAAATAATAATCATATAGTAGACAGAATGAAAGTTTCAATTCTTGACGAATATCTCTACTAGTACATATCTTCAAAATGTCTTGCAAAAACATATGCAGACATGTGTTCCTACTTATATTTATTTCAACTAAAATATGTCACCTGATGAGTGTGAGCGCAGAAGGTTTTCCTGAAGCTCCCTGAAAGAGAGAAATATGTGAGATGCTGGTAACACTTCACAATTAGCTTTCATTAGTTAATATACCATTAGTTAACTAACCAACTTAGAATAAACAATAATAGTTTTAAAATTTACTAATACATTATAAAAATAAAAAATGATACCTGTTAACATCAGTTAATGCACTTTGAACTAACATGAACAAACAATGAACTACTGTTTTATTAATTATTTTATTAACAAACATTAACAAAGACTAATAAATGCTGTAAAATATATTGCTCATTGCTCAATATTTCATTTTAGCTATTGCATTAACAAATCAGTCATTTTTTAAATAAACTTAGTTAAATGCGAAAGGTTTCAAGAGTAAGAAAACATTTGGTTACACTTTATTTTGTTGTCCATTTCACAGTGTAATTATACATTAAAGTACTGAGTAATAATAATGAACTACATGTACCTACTATATGGTTAGGTTTAGGAATAGTCGCATATTATGTATAATTTATAGTTATTACTAGAGTAACTACATGTAACGTGTAACAAGAACACTGTAAAATAGAGTGTTGTCAAACATTATATTAAAAAAAAGAATAATACTTGAGCTTGCTGACCGGGATGACAGTCCGCGCAAATTTACCAAACCCTGTAGTGATGCCATACACAACTAGAAAAGGAAAAAAGAAAATAAGAATGATCATGTCAAGTCATATTTATAAAAAACCCACTATTTCATATTAATGAGGATATTCGTGCTCTTGAAAATACCAGTAGAAAATTACCATAGATACCACTTTCCAGTTTAACAGGATGCCTGTATATTTTACAACTTAAAACCGTATATTTCATTAAGTGATATAATGTTAATATACCTACTTTAACTACCAAAATCGACCTTTTTACCTTAAAATGTACCAATAACCACCATACAGCTGGCACAATAGAAAGCCACATGATGAAACAGAGTTCATCGTAAGCAGCCTGTTCGTAAAACATAGTCAATACTTGCACAGGGTCATAGACATAAACACACAACGGCATCAGAGTTACATACATGACACTATAATAATGCAATAAACATTAACTAAATAATGTTTGACTAAAGGTCGTGAGCCCGAAATGTTATTAGTAAATTTTGATTCTCATTTGCAAGTACTGATAGTGTGCGGGAGTTCCTTGTTTTTTGCACTACTTATTTGGTCTTTTTTCCCCACGCACCCATCACCTGCAGGTGTGCGATGGTGTTTGCTAATCACATGCAAAAACAATACATTTGATAGTATTTTACAGTAAAATTACATATAATGTGATATTAAGCCATTTACAGGTTTTCACCATATATGTTAAGCGGACTTATTTTTTAACAATTAACATGTTTTTACTGTAGCATTTTTACAATATATTTTTCAAAATAAAAAATATAAAAGCATTTCTTACAGTGTACTAGTCCAAATCAAATTAACCAACTTGTAAGAATCTATGATATTCTGAATGTGGTCTCTAGATATCGCTCAGGATTCAATGTATGTCTAAAAATGTTGTTCTTAAAAATAAAAGTTGATGATTCCATGAAGAACATTTAATATCCATGAAATGTTTTTACTGCACTTAAAGAGCTTTAGATTATTAAATTGCTCTTCACACTAAGCAAAAATGGTTCTTTTAATATATATTCACAGGAAGGTTCTTTGGGGAACCCAAAATGCGAAAACACCCTATTGGAACCTTTATTTTTAAGACAAGGTAAAAAAAAATCAGTCTGATCACTTTGAAACACCGCACATATTTCCTGTAGATTGGATGTCATTCTCACCTTTGTTTTCTTTCACAATGGTGTCCAGAAGCTCTCTCGATTGCACAACTTTTAACTCGGCATCTGGGGTCAGCTGAGGGGCAGATAAAAGTTGCAATGCATTTTCCATTGAGAAATATTGATTGTAAATGTTCATTCTTAAATCACAAAACAATTATAGACATCCAGCATATTCCACTCACCTTAATCTTATAGAGGCCTTTCCCTAAATTCACCAGATCAGTTGAGGTCAGGCTGTTCCCATCTAGAGAAATGTACTGGAAACGGACAGCTGTCATTAATAGTACTGACTGACGATGGTAAAAGTGCTGGATTTGTTGTACTGATATTTCATACTTACTTGCTCTGGTTCTCTATATGGCCTTATTCTGTTTTTAACATCCATATTAAGGACATTTTCAGAGTTGTTTAAGTTTACTGAGTAGCTTTTGAAAGATTTTACCTAAAGACAATCATTTACATGCAAGTCTGTATTTTGTACAAACATAAATGAATGATTCCAAATGTGGACCAGGTGAAACATTGCATAAGTTATAAGTAAAAGGTTTTAATAAACAACAACAAGCACTGTCAATTTAATGCATTCTTTTAGTGCTGTTACTTAAAAAATGCTATAGAACTGATTAAAATTAAGAATGCATTTAAAATTTCTTAAAACATATTAAATAAAACTCTGTAATTAAGGATTTTCTTCACCTTTAATGCAATTTAAGATATAAGTAAAACTTTAGATATGCATTAGCGTAATAACAATGGTGTATATGATTAATTGTGATTCATTTAATTAAGTAATCAGTGTATCATATAACTTATTTGATTAAAATTTGTAATTGACTGACAATATAAAGATACAGGTGTGACGTCCCAGGCTGACTTGGAATGAAATCTTGTGGCATGGTGTCTCCTTCAATAGCTGAAGATAACAGGAAAATAACACGTTATAACATATATCTTGCAAAACAGGATTCAGTGTTTGTGGTAAACAGCCTAAAAAAATATTTGTAACATTACCAAGTTCAACAAAGTCATTGTCCTCAAGCACATCTTCTATGGTATCGTCATTGTCCAGCAACCCCAATCCCTGACATCTTCTGACCATAAAACGCACATCTTTGATGTGCTGGATTCCTCCATTGTCGGGTTTGTTCTTGATGTAGCGCTTGAGAGATTCGAAACCCAACCATTTGATGCTGAGGGTGGCATCTTTGCATGGAACTGTTAGCCACTCGTCCCGAACGTGGACCGTGAAGCGAGGCATCTCCAATGACTGAACAACACCACAGGCTGATACCTGAGGAGTGTGATCAGCAATGCAAATCGCTTCGCTGAGTGGTGTACACAAATTGTACTGGGCCAATCAAAGGCTGTTCTGTGGACCCCTCCTTTAACCACAGAAGACAGAGTACATGTTGGTGTTTGACTATGTTATCTCTGCACCAAAGGTTCTGTGTCACGATGCGCTGATCAAAAAGACGAGAATCTATCAGTCAACAAACTGTTAGACTGAGTGATTTCCTCTGAGTTTGTAGCTTGTAAAATTTTGCCACCATCAGCAGAAATACACACATTTGGATTAAAAAAGTTTAAGACCACTCTGAGACTACTAATTTTGCAACTTTCAAATTTTATATTTTCCTTTACATCAGCATAAAAAGTTGAGTTAAAAAAAAAAAGTTGAATTACAAAAATTTTTGAAGATCCAATAAATAAATGCAATAGACAGATAGAGCTATAGAATGATGGATTGATTAAAACGATAGATAGATCAGACAGGACAGACAGGCAGACATAGAACAATATGGATGGATGGATAGATCGAACGATAGACAGATGGATGGATAGACGGACAGAGACAGACAGATCGATAGACAGATCAATAAACAGATAGACAGAGAACAATATAGATAGACAGACAGAACAATATGGATAGATAGATAGAACGATGGACAGACAGACAAACAAACAGATAGATATATAGATTTATGTTGTTTCAATCCTTTTTGAAACAGCTTTAAAGGGGTTGTCGGATGCAAAAATCACTTTTATATGGTGTTTGCATATAAATGTGTCTTTGCAGTGTGTGGACCACAAAACCACCATACAATGAAAAAAATCCATACACTCCGTTTTTTATCCTCAAAAAGTCTAAACACTCTCAATAATCAAGCCGTTTGGATTTTCTGAGCAATATGATGTCATATTGATCATGCTCCGCCCACGACCCCTGACGGACTGTCCCGTATTAGCATATTTCCGCCCTCAGCCATTTGTATACTTTACGTGTCTTGTGTCGACAGGCCCCATGGAAGAGAGGGGTGAGCAGTTGCTCATTATCATTTAAAGAGACATGCACAGGAATAGGTCGCTGTGAACAGAGCTATTTTGAGGAGGTAAAAAGGGTGTTGTTTTACACAACCATTGAGAAATTTGACAGTTAGCACCCCCTCCAGGACAGACAGTGAATGACTGTGTCAGTTGGTAACATTAGTCCTAAACAAATGTTATTTGCATTTTTTATAAAAAGTTGTTAAACATAACTTATGAAAACTCAAACATCTTCAAAGCTTATCCAGCAAAAATTTTGAAGGACAGAAAAATTCTGACATGTTTACGACTGTCCAGTGACGGTGAGGAATATGTTAAGCAGACATGTGCAACCTATTCTGGCAGCGGCTTCAAAACTTTTCTCTCTGTCACCCAGTCAACCACATAAGTCTTTCCTTTACATATTCTCACATCTCAGTTTCTCCGGGCCGCAGACTCTCGGAAAGAGGCCCTTACAATTTCATCATTCACTGTGTCCTGCCATTGGCTAGACTCCAACTACAAAAAAAAGTAAACACAAAACCGCAGAAGTTCCTCCCGCTTGGGGCCTGAGGCATGAGAGGAGCCCCTTGTGTCTATCACACCCCTCAGGTGCAAAACACTCTCCATATTTTGGTACTCTAAGGGGCAGAAACATGTCCTGAAATCATGTTGTTGAAAAGGTCATATTTGCACGAAGGGCAATATTGTTTTTTGGGGTTGGATGTGAATACAAAACCAAGAAATACAGAGTGTAAAATAAGGTGGCTGGGCACAATGAAGACTATGTATCAGAAAGCATAAAAAGACAAGATTTGTTGCCTGAGAACATGAAATATACTGAGGTCTTGTATAATACATCCAACAACATTTTATTTTTTGGTTTTAGGAATATAGGTATAAGTATAATCGGCAGAATATGTGGCATGTTAATTACTGCAATAATGAATTTCGTCTTGTCTGTTCGTTTCTATAAAGTCCCCCTGTGTTGTTTATATGTCTATGTGGTGGTTTTAATGTATTTTAAGACAAACCCTGACCAAATTCACCACATGTCAACACCATGAAGAGTATTTTCTCCTTAAAACTGCGGTGAACCAAAGAAAGTCAATCAAAAACACCGCTTGAAATCGCTGGTATTTCTGACGTCACAAACTACCTTGTAACCAATCAGGTCAATGTGTGATCGTCAACGAGTGGATCTCTGAGCTGGAGTGAGTGACTGGAGGCGGGGTAATTTGCATATTCATAGAACCCCGTATACTAAATGAGGCAAGGGTGTAGAGTTAATACAAGTTATTTTAAGGCATGAAGAACTTTTTTTTCAAGGAAAAAAACGTTTAAATATGTAATTTTGGTGATCAAAGATGAGTTTCAAGGGATAACATTATTGACAACAGGGGGACATTAAAACAAACCAGCTGATAGGCACATACAATGGAAGTGAATGAGGGCGATTATTGTTTCACAGCCACAAAACCAAACAATATGTGTTAACATGATTTTAGTGTGAAAATCACTTACAAACCTTTTCTGTTAAATACAATGTTAATAAAGTTTTATGTGTAAAAAATTAAATATAAATGAGGAATACTTATTATTTTCAATCCTCATTCTGAAATTATCCATTTTTTAGGGGCGGCTCCTTAAGGCTAGTCAGTAAATGGTCCCTTTTATGATTGGCTAACATCATTGCATAGGAAAAAGTGTCTGAGCGCTAATGCACACGAGTAAGTGTTTTGAAAACATTATCCATCGTAATCCACCTTATGCCACAAATGCTGTCGATTAAGCTTAACTTGTATCAAATCTGGAATATTCCTTTACAACGCAGTGTTATTAATAAACTACCAATGCAGAAATGCCATGCCAAAAAAATAAAACACTGCACCATTCCTATGTCATTTGATCACTTCAAGAAAGATCTCGCAGAGCTTGATCCCTGCCACCGTCCCTTTCCGGTGCCACCCCTCACCCCAAAATCAACACATTCCCAAGGCTCCACCCCTCTTTCACCCTCCTGGTCAAATTCCATTCACTGCTCCCATGACCACAAGCCCAATCTCAGGCAAGACGTCCCTGAGAACATCAGCAGATTTTACTTTGTTCTTAGTCAGCTACACTTCAAAATGTCCTGGACGCAACCTGCTCTTCTCACCTGTCTCGTTGTTCTGTCCGCCATCACCAGTGAGTAACCGGACTGTGGTTGACCAAGGGAAGTGTTGATTTACTAATGTGGGGAACCACAGGTTCAACAGTACCTGGAAAGGGTGGCAAATCGTTTGGACTTACCTCAATCATTTTCCCTTTGTTACAGTGTTCCATGGAGCAGACAGCGCCGCTGTGTCAGATAGGAGGGATGCAAAGGCAGCCAATCCTCAAGGTGACCAAAAAAACCCCCCAATGTTTCCATAGATCTTTCCAACGAGTTCTTCCCCCTCATCAATGTTGTTCTTCACTGAAGGTGCACTGAGGAAGATCTTCATGCCAGAGTCAGATGCCTCCAGATTCTTCAAACGGCGAGGCAGGAGGTCTGTGAAAACTCAGGATGAGTTAAACGGTGAGGCTATTTGTGCTTATATGAAAACTCTTGCAAGCCCGTGAGCAGCTGTCAACTACAATGGACAATCCAGAAAATGTTTATATATAATATATATATACACACAAGCATTCAAGCTTGTGGACAGTGTCTGGAAAAAAAAAATAGTGCAAAGATGCATTCAGTTGATCAAAAGTGACAGTAAAGATTTGTAATGTTACAAAAGATGTATATTTCAAATAAATGCCGTTCTTTTGAACTTTATATTAATCAAAGAATGCTGAATTAAAATGTATCACGTGTCCATAAAAATATATTATTTTTAAGCAAACTTTCAACATTGATAAGAATAAGAAATGTTTCAGCATATTAATAAAATCAGAATATTAGAATGATTTCTGAAGGATCATGTGACACTGAAGACTGGAGTAATGATGCTGAAAATTCAGCTTTGGTCACAGGAATAAATTATATTTTAAAATATATTGAAAAAGAAAACAGTTTTCTATATATTTCAAAATATGACTGTATTTTTAAATTAAATGAATATAAGAGATTTTAAAAATATATTTCAAATATTACTGACTGCAAACCTTTGAACAGTATTGTATATATAAAAAGTCACAATCTATATAAAAAAGTCTTGCAAAGTGAATGAACATCAATCACATCACTGTTGTGGCTTCTAGAACTTTTTAGTCAGGCTTGCTATTGTAAAACAGTAATAAAGAGCCCTTTTAGTAGTGGCTTGCACTGGCCACACAGGTGCTGCGTTTTGAGCCAGCTGAGGAATGCAAGGACGCCGCACCACAGCACATAGCAGGAACCACAGGGCAGGCTGGAGAAACCAGCATTCAGTCTTCAGCTCCTGCCAACGGAGGAGGGGCTCTGCTGCTTTTTCATGGCTTTGACCTGGTCTGTGTTTGTTTATGGTTATGGGCTCACCAAAAACTATGTTTGACTCACTTGTGGGAATTCATTACTACTATGTATTCAGAAAGTGAGGTAAGGACAAGATGTTGGAACATCCCAAGTGGAATCAATGTTATATTTTTTTGACTTAATGTTAAACTAAATTAATTGGTATGTGGTTATGGTGCTTTATAACTCGGTGGTGCTGCCTGCCACACTAAATCAGATGATACTATTGTGCAATACAATGAAATCCAAACAAAAGCATTTGCATAATTGTAGTTAAAATATATTATAATAATAGAAAACGGGTCCGTCAATGGAAGCCCATTTCCATCACATAAGAAAATAAATCATGCTTTGGTAAATCATAAAAATGACATAGCCCAAGTCGAAATTATGACATACTAAAAGTCATATGGGGATGAAAAGTCGAAATTGACATACTAAGTCGAAATGATGGGATAAAAAGTAGAAATTATGACTATATTTGTGATTTACCAAAGCATGATTTACTTTCTTATGTGGCTGAAATAGGTTTCCATAGTTTACTGTGTCAAGCTAGATCATTTGTGACCATCATACCTTATTTCTTGATGTCTGAGCATATTTCTGTTTTTATTTCCTTCTCTCTTTCTTCCTCTCACATGTTGTTGTCTCATTAGCTGAACAGAGACAGAGACTGGCCGCAGATGAGAGAAGGAGGGAGTATCATGAGGAAAAGAGGAATCAGTTTGAGAATTACGCCGAGGAAGAGAATGACGGTGAGTAAAAAAGTCAAATCAAATCACTCACCTGGCGGCCATATTGGATCAGAGCGTTCTGAGATCATTCAACACTGACGCAAACAACATCAACTCAGATGAACCTCTTACAAAACAGATTTACCAAATCTAATTAATAAATTTTTTTATTATATATTTTTATACTCACTGATCATATGGAATGCTGCCTTCACGAGCTATCGGAAATGTTACAGTTACTCAAATTTGGTACTTTAGGCTTAAATAATCACCTAAATACAGTCAAAGTTAACATTCCTCCATTTTTACTCTCGTCCAGAGCAAGACGAGCGCACCAGAGATCAGACAGAGCAGTGGAGAGAGTTTCACCACGACGGCCTCGACCCATCTTACGAATACAACCGACACACGAACTGAAACAGTGGATAAATACAGGGATACGGGTGGAGAGCTTTACAGTAACGTTACTACTTTACATCATATTTCTGTAAAGGCTTTTTGGTACAACGTGTGCCATAAACACGTAGGCTACACACTAGCGAGAAAGAACGTAATTTATAACGTTAGCCATAGACGTCATGCATGCTTGACGTATGTAACGTTAATCATGTATTATAGTTATTTACAAAGATGTACATTTATTCCTATGCAGGCTATTCATAACCCTTAACTGTGCGACTAATAACTCGCCAGTTTTTGTTTTATGGTTAGTTTAAATTGTACATTTTCCCTGCATGACAAAATTCTTTGCACAAGTTATAGAAAATCTTATTTTTTTAAATAATTTCTCAAGAAGCTTTTAATAACTTCTTAATTGAAAAGGAACCAGATTTTATTCCTTTGTGCTGGGATAATGTAATGTGTATAATTACATTTATTAAATATTTGCAGTCAAAGCAAGTTGTTGTAAATCTTTGTAACCGTTCATTTTGGTAGAATAAGCTATCCAAATAAGTCTGAACAACAATAAAACTGTTTTATCTTTGCATTTAATGGAAAATTTAAATCAACTCACCATACACCAAAAACACTCATCACAGAACAAATCTACTGAAGAGAAAACACTGCTTACATAATTTCTGCGACCTGAATGAAAGAACCAGCATGTAGATGCTAAATTCAGAGGGCTGGTATGAAGACCATGATGACATGCAAGATTCAGAGCAGAAACTGTTTGAATCTCTCATGGTCATATATCAGTGAGCACATCATATCAAAACAGCTTTGGACGGTGTGTGACATTTTAGGCATTTTCGCTCCACTGAAACACAAGATCAGCAAATACAAATGTCAGTCACTGAAGCTGGTAGTTTTCATATAGATCTGTGACAAAACAAACACATTATGGGTCAAGCGTTCTTCAGTTTCCTCAGGCTTAATCACAAAAGAATTAAATTAAAAGAATACAATTATGACAACGGTTTACATTACAGTGGCTATATTACAATTAATAATCATTTAAGTGGTAATAACAACAAATACTTCATTTTCCACAAAATATTACTATGTAACAATCACTGCAATATAAAGTGTGAACAAAATTATACTGTAAATGCCAAAAAGTCATTTAAAAAAAGCAAAGCTTACAAAGTAAATCCAAAACATACACAAAAAACTCTTTAAAAGGTGCTTATTACCACCATTTAATACCTTCAACACACATCACTCCAGAATCTTTTCTTGATATTAACAAAGTGTTGATAAAACGATTAAACTGCACATTTCCATTTTTTTTATACAATATTAACACCCTTCATTCACTTGCACCATTCATGCATCCAGAACTGAATTTCAAGTTTATACGTACTGGATGGCAATAATTGTGGCTCTTGGTTTAAAGCCTCTATTAACTACATCAGCTTCTCTAGACATTCTGTAAATCTCATATCCTTTATCGTTTGGTCCTTCAAAACAGCAGCAGGTTGAAACACAGCAGCAAAAAGTTACAACAACTGTTTAATGAATGAAAACTGTTTTATCTGCACAACTTCTAAGAACTATTACGACCCAAAGCAGATGTGCTTCAACTCGAGGTTCGTAATCTCCATTAAACAGCCACATTAACGTTCAAGTCATGAGCTTTACTCAGTAAAACAGTCACCTTAAATACACAGGCTGCTCTTTTTGAGACAGTCTCAAGGTATAGCGCGCCATTGGCTTTCCAGAGAGGAAAACGTGTTCGACTGTGGACAATGGAAGTTACCGTTAAATAGAAGAAAACACGATTTTCCACAAAGTGCAATAGTCAAGTCAGCGGTCTCACGAGTAGTGATGTCATTTTGAGCCGGTGATGATGGTGGTGACCGTGGATGCCCGCGCTTGTCGCTCGGGCGTTCCCGTCTTCGAGGAAGAGTTTGCCGCTTGCACGGACGAACCTAGACAAAGATAACACCCTCTTCAAGGGCTGTTCGACAACACGACATAATACAACACAAAACACATCACTGGTGATGAGCAACTTGACACTGTCAACAAAAGTCGAGTCAAAAACATCTATTGTGAGTTTTAGCTCAAGAAATATAAAGGCCCAGATATACTTCAAGCAAAATCGAAGAAGGAACTGGTGTGATTTTCAATGGAAAGTAGCTAAAGCCTACTCGAAAAGTCGTAATATGTAGCTAGATGGTGTCATGCGCCAATTGTCATGTTTTCTCTCCTAATCTGTGCTCACATAATGTATTTTAATATACGCTGCCCGCCAAAAAAAGACTGCTGCTTGGATTTAAATAGGCAAATCCTTAAGAGGCAATGATTGGATCATTATTGCAGTGATTATTATGTTTCTAGCATGTTAGCCTATATGTTTGGCATTAGTTCTTCTAACCTTAATTGATGGAGTGTGTAGCTTTTCATTTCTTAAACATCCATGTAGGAAGACACAACATGGCCATATTTCAGGATGACAAAGATCTTGAACAAAAATGATGCACCTCTTGATGGAAATAACATCACAACATTTATTTCCATCAAGAGGTGCATCCATTTTTGCTCAAGATCTTGTATTGACAATGCAAGAGTCCAGCACTCTGTAAAGTCTCCTCCAGCACATCCCAAAGACTTTCAGTGAATTTAAGAGCTGGACTCAGAGACGATTCATGTGTGAAAATGATTCTTCATGCTCCTCACAACCATTCTTTCACAGTTTGAGCCTGATGAATCTTGACATTGTCGTCCTGGAATTTGGCCATGTTGTGTCTTCCTACATGGATGTTTAAGAAATGAAAAGCTAGACACTCCATCAATTAGGGTTTGAAGAACTGTTGCCAAACATATAACATGCTAGAAACATAATAATCACTGCAATAATGATCCAATCATAGACTCTTAAGCATTTGCCAAATCCGAACAGTGACTTTTTTTTTTTTGGTCGGGCAGTGTAATATATCGCTGGATGTCAAATAAAGCTGTTCTCATTTACACATTTCCTGTCAGACAATGGAACAAGTATGATATAGTGTAAAACTACATGTTAACCAGAAGTCACTAGATTTGTCGCTAAGGGGGTCTGAAAAGGTGCTAAATCTAGCGATAAAGCGGATAAGTTGACGTAATTTTTAACAAAGGCCAAATTTTAGGCCAAAACAAAGTTAGTTTTGAGTTCAAAACTATATCTCAATAAATATCTCAATAAAGTTCGCACCAGTTGGTAAACATCTTCTAGGTAGGTGTGGATCTGAGGCTCCGCCTTCTTTGGCATGGATCTTCTCAGGTTCATTTCTTCTGTTCAGTCCGTCAAGGTCAGACACACATAAATACATGAACACACTGGAGAACTGCTTTATAGTAATAGAAATTTAAGTTGTAATTCTAATTTAAAAGTGACTTGCACTGTTTTTCATGTTTAATACTGTAAAGGCTGCTTGCTTTCAAGCAATCTATTGTATAAATTGCTATTTAAATAATCGTGACTTGATTGGAGTGCCAAATTGCATGTATATCGGGGCCTTAAAGCATTGTGGTAACAACTTACAGTCGTTGCGGTGGACAGAAGAAACATCAACCGACTGACTCTTCCCTGGCATGGATGTTGGATTCTGCTTCCTGCGTTGAGAGGAATCCATACTGCTGCCAAGCTGAAGACGCCTCATATGTCTGATCACTGCTGTGGCATTAAACGCTTGCTGTGAGGAGAGAAGAGTTTAGTGAACACAGACATTTAAATCACATGTGAAATAAAATACTGCTCAATCAATACGGGTTTTTCAATGAATGATTCTAAACGGGAAAGAAAAATTTCGTGGAAAGGACGTGGTCACTTACTCGCCATTTTGCTTTCGCAAAGTTTTTCTTCATCTGTCGGCTGACTGATTCGTGGATGTTCTTACAGAGCGCAGTATCACCAGCTATCCTGAAATCAGAGGAGAGTTGGACTTGCAGTATCATCCGGCATCCATGAGGGGGCAGAGTCTTATTATATGTGACCATATTGTGTATTTACATGACTATATAATGTAAAAACAAAGATTTGTGCTCAATAACATCTTAAGGTGAATGTAGTTACGGTTACGATTACTGCAAGCAAGGTTGCGTTGTGTTGATATTAATCAAAGACTTCATTTGAACTTTGTATAATATAATATAATATAACATAAAATAATATAATATTCAGTGCAATTCAAAAGTTTGGGGTTTGTAATATTTTTTAATGTTTTTGAAAGAAGTCTCTCATGCTCACCAAGGCTGCATTTATTTGATCTAAAAAACAGTAATATTGAAATATGTTTACAATATCAAATATCTGTTTTCTATTTGAATATTTTTTAAAATGTCATTCATTCCTGTGATCAAAGCTGAATTTTCAGCATCATTACTCCAGTCTTCAGTGTCACATGATCCTTCAGAAATCATTCTAATATGTTGATTTGCTGCTCAAGAAACATTTCTGATTGTTATCAATATTAAAAATAGATGCTTAATTTTTTGTGGAAACCCTGATGCTTTTTTTTTATTCTTTGATGAATATGGGAGTTTAAAAGATAAGCATTTATTTAAAACATTATAAAACTCTTTACTATCGCTTTTGTTCAATTTAATGTATCCTTGCTGAAAAAAATATTGATTTATATAAAAATATTCTTTTTACTCCAAACTTTGGAACTGTACTATATATATATATATATAGCGCCTATACTATTATACTATTAAATGTTTCCGCATTGTGACATTTTCATGACAATTAAGCAGTTCTCATTACTGTAATGCATATAATTATATTATATTATATTATTTTTACATCATGGTGTAAACGTGTACATTTCATTCTGATTCTTGAGAACAATGAGAATTTCAAACTTAAAAGTAAAACATTTGAACCCATTAATGGTCATTATGAAGGAAGGGGAATATGCTTAATTTCCACAAAAATGTAAATAGATAGACTGTGTGAGATTCACTCTTAAACCTACAGCAACTAATATAACATCAGAACGGCAGTGAACACAATCCTGGTCACTCACCATGGATGCAGAAGAGCCTCATCACAAGTTAACCTCTTTTCCGGATCTTTCTGCATCAGGTTACTAATGAAGTCTTTAGCTATAAAACAACACAAATGTGACAAGAAAAAAAAACTTGAATCAGTTACACAAGGGCACAGTTCTAATTGTGAAAAAATGACACCCTCCTACACTTCCCCAGACACCAGGGAACAGCTTGTGGTGTGGGTGTCGAGTTGTTATTTTCAAACCAAGCTGAATCGCCTAGCGCCAGATAATGCTTTTCAACTGCTAATTTATATCTGGCTGCAATACCTCAGTGTTACTTTCGAAAAACCTATATTAAAGTGTTGCTCATGGGAAAAAAAAAAAGTCATGACTCAGTGACAAGTAAACACAAGTAACTCGAGTCTTACTCAATGATAGCGTTTCAGAGACAAATGGAGGTGAAGAAGGGTGTCATTTTCTCCCATACTAAGAACACAGCAAAAGTTTGAATCTGATTCAAAAAAAATATATAAAGAGTTTATGTCACTAACTATAATATATGATTTACTTCACACTTACCCGAATCAGAAATGTCGTCCCAGTACGGGGAATCAAATTCGAATTCTGCCCTCAGTATTTGCTCAAACAGTTTGGAGTCATTCTCGTCGTAAAACGGAGGGTATCCACATAACCTGAGGAAGCAGAGGATTCAAAAGTGGTCAGTGTTTTAACCTAAAGACCTCTTTTTAAAATAATGAATGAAGCAATGGTTGGGAAAGCAGAAGTACATTTCATATGGGGGAAAAAACTACTCACAAGATGTAAGCGATAACTCCGATAGACCAGCAGTCCACGGCTTTGCTGTAAGGCTTCTGTGCTAATACCTCTGGAGCTATTGAACATATTAAACGACAGAGAAAGTGAATGAAATGATACATTTACTAAAAATGAGTGCTGTCAAATCGATTAATCGCGATTAATCACATCTAACAGAAAAGTTTATGTTTATATATGTGTGTGTGTGTGTGTATGTACACACACACACATATACAGTACATATAATATACTATATACAATATAAATATAATAACATATATATATATACACACATATTATATAAACAAAAACTTTTGTTATATATCATTAATCACGATTAATCGATTTGACAGCACTAATAAAAATGTTTTTAAAGGATAGTTCACCCAAAACCAAATTTGATCATCATTTACTCACTGTCATGTAATTTCAAAACTGTATGTTTTCTAATTTGCTGTTTTTTTAACCACTTTTATTGTGATTTTTTTAAATGTCTTTTTTTGGATTCGACTGACATGGTCAATATGTACAATTTACATAGATATTGTTAAAAATGTCTTCTTTGTATTTCAGGAGAAAAAATGGATATGAAAAGTATGAATATGAAAAAAAAAAACAGCATATGAATTTGAAACATTAAATAATGGCAGAATTTTATTTTAGGAAGTACACTGTAAAAAAAATCTGTGAAATTTATGGTACAAAAAAAATGGTAGCTGTGGTTGTCAGAACTGTGCTACTGTAACGTATGGTAGTAACATTTTAAGTTTTATAGACTGAACCTAAATTTACAGTAAAAATAATTTATTAACTGTAATGATTTTAATACACTAAATGACTAAAGTCATTTTCATAACACACCGACAACCACCTTAAAAACATAAAAGGTAAAGAGAAAATCACATGATGAATCAAAGTTCATCACAAAGAGCTTTTCCACACACTGAGGTAAACATTAATTGATGATGTCATATACAAAACACCATCATGGTAACATATGACACTATAATAATGCAATAAACATTGATTTAACAACACAAGATGTAACATAAACCCTAATGTACATAACAAATAACAAAACTAAGAAAAAAAACTGTTATTAAAAAAAGAAATACATTAAATGAGAAGTTTCACGCATGAGGAAATTATAAGAAGACTAACCCTAACCCTAACTTTCAAAAACTCAAATTCTACTGTAAAATTACATGAAACGTCCCATTAGATCTACTACAGTTTTTCACTGTATATACAGTAGTAATAGAACTTATTGTTAACCAATCAACAGGCGTTAAAATTACGATCATTTTTTAAATATTCAGAATCACACTGATATATAGTAGACTGACAGCCCTACCCACATATCCCGGCGTCCCGCAGGCTGTGGACATGATGTCATTGGTTGGGTCCTCCATCTTGGACAGCCCAAAATCACTTATCATAATCTTGGATTCTTCATTCGGGTTAAAATAGAGCAGATTCTCCGGCTGTCAGGAGATAAAGAGAGAGGGCGATTAGGTTAAAAAGTCACAGAGAGTTATTTACGCTGTACGTCTTGTTTCCACTGAAGTACGGTGACCTTTCAAGTCTTATGTTCCAGCTTCCTATGTACTATATAATGAAACTGTACGTCTATGCATATCGATTTGTTTTGGTGTGAAGGAAATCAGTCAAGGGAAATCATCACCTTCAGGTCTCGGTGGACTATCCCCAGTGAATGCAGGTAGTTAACTGCATCCAGAACCTGTTTGATTAATGCGCTGGCGTCCTGCTCCGTGTAGAAACCCCTCTCCACAATACGATCAAACAACTCCCCACCGGACACACTGAAAAACACAAGAAATATGCTTTTTAATGTTTATAGTTATTCAGAACGGTCAAACTTACATACAGGTGTATACAATAAACAATATACTAGGGATGCATGATATATCGGCCACCATATCGGCATCGACCGATATATGTTTATTTTTTAATGTTATCGTCATAGGCCCGATAGGAAAATTTGGACTATTTCCTATAGTTGAGACACTGTCAGTTAGATGTGCACTGCTCGTCATGATGGTTTTGAATTGCTTGAAATATGATTCGAATCACTTAAAGGAAAATAGATAAGTACAACATATGCAGCGCAAGTCTGTCATATACTGTAGGCTACATATAATTATAATGAGAACATTGTAATTGTGTGCTTGGGACATGGGTTTTAATGGCGAGTCTTTTGTTTTTTAATCAGGCCAAATTATATAAAAATTTGGATTTATTTAGATTTTTCGGTTATCGGCTTTCAAATATGTGTTATCAGCAAGAATTATCGGTTATCGGTATCGGCCAAAATGTTCATATAGGTGCATGTCTACATTCACTGCTGTTTAAAGGTTTGGGGTTGGTTAGAGTTTTTAATGTTTTTGAAAGTCTCACCAAGGCTGCATTTATTTGATCAAAAATACATTAAAAGCAGTAATATTGTGTAAAATTATTACAATTTAAATAACATTTCTATTTGAATATCTTTTAAAATGTAATTATGCTTATTATTACCATGCTAAAGTTTTTTCGGGATTCTTTGATTAGAAAGTTCAAAAGAACAGCATCTTTTTGAAATAGAAACCTTTTGTAACACTATAAATGTCTTAACTGTCACTTTTGATCAATTTAACGCATCCTTGTTGAATAAAAGTATTAATTTCTTTCAACAACAAAAAACAAACAACATCTTACTGACCCCAAACATTTGAAAGGTAGTGTATGTTTAAAAATACAATAAATAAAATAAAAACTCAAATATGGGTTTAACATGTTTCACATTAAGCTATATAGATTGAGACTGCGTTAAACATGTTGTTCAGATCACTAAAATGATTTCAAGCAGCAGCAAGAGGCTTGGACAAAATTCAGAATAAGAATTGGCTCCTTTCCAGTCATGAGTTTAATGCGCCACAGGATGTTGAATTGGAATGACAGAAAGAGAAATGTTTTGGATTGCAATTAAAAGGAATGTATCAGTCAGTCACACATCAGATATAGGCAAGAACAGATTAGGTTTTTTTAAGTTCTCCACATTGCAAACTTGCTTCACATTGTTTGGCTCCATTTCAAAGACTTTGGAGACTTAGACCATTAATTAAGCACAAATTGAAGTAGCAAACAGATTTTACTCACAGTTGCATTATAAGATATAAATGACTGGGGCTCTCGTAAATGTCTTCTAGAGCCACAATGTTCTCATGCTTGACCCTGAAAAGAACAGACAAAATATTTGATCAATTACAATGACGCACTTGAGTGGATTATGAAGGCTTTGTTTTGGATGGCTGATGTTGGTTCCCATTACATGTTCCCGACCATACACCATAGCATATGAGCTGGGCTGATAGATTGAGCTTTTCTGTTCATGCAGACAATGAAAAAAAAAAGAAACTCTAGAGATTCTCAAATGTAAGTTGCTAACAAGTTGCTAAACAACTGAAGTGCAATGCATTCAGAATTTATTTCTGTGATGGTAAAGCTGAATTTTCAGCAGCCATTACTCCAGTATTCACTGTCACAAAATAAAGATACAATATTTTTTAAAAATAATAATAAAATAAAATAAGTGAAATTTGCATAAATACAATTATAAATAAAAATATAAATAAAAAGTGTAGTGCTTTTGACAAAGGGACAAAAGCATAAAATAAAATAGAATCCTTCAGAAATTATACTAATATGTTGATTTGCTGCTCAAAACACATGATTTCTCATTATTATCAATGTTGAAAACAGGTTGAATTGCTGCTTACTTTTTTGTGGAAGCTGTGATATTTTTTTTTTTTCAGATTGATGAACAGAAAGTTCAAAAGAACAGCATTTATTTGAAATAGGAATCTTTTGTAACATTTTATAAGTGTCTTTGATCAATTGAATGCATCCTTCCTGAATAGCCACATTCCAGTCTCTAGAATCATTCTGACCCACAGCATCTCCAATCCAGCTGCAGCGTTTTTCCCCCGCGTTTTGCCTTGCCTCCTTTGCCAGAACGCCTTTTTACCATGACAACCGCGGACCTGTGCTCGGCCTCAACGTGCGGTGAATAGCGAGGTCTGCGGCGGAGGCCACATGAATCATTTCTTGCGATGCTTTTGAAAGGGACAGGTAGGAGTTAGTAAAGGTGGGAGGCTGTGAGGGGCGTGTCATAAAGCCGGAGTCATAAACCGCTTCCTTTCAACTTTACCTTTTTTTCTCAGGAGTGGCAAGAGGAACTTGTGTGAAGCATGTAATGGGTGTTGGGTTTGTTATTTCAAGCCTTTTCTGGTGGCTTTTAGTAATACTTACTTCCTCAGCACTGCAATCTCGTTTTCTATTCCGCTCTCTTTTCCTCTTAGTGCTTTTTTCGGGATGCATTTCACGGCGTACATGTCTCCTGTGGCCTTCTCTTGGGCCATGACCACCTCAGAAAACGCCCCACTGGAAAAAGCAAAAAAGAAAGGTGAAATATAAAATAGTGGCTGGAAATGTTTGGGAGACAGAAAGAGGACAGTGCTTGACAGTGGGGTCCAATAGTTATTTTTTTAATTAAATATAAAATAGTAGTGCTAGACAGCCTACAAAGGGACAGAAGAATAAAATAAATTAAAATAAAATGATAAAAAATAGCACTGCTTAAGACAGCCTACAAAAGCGACAGAAAAATAAAATAATTAAATAAATTAAAAAATAATAATAAAAATAACACTGCTTTAGACAGCCTACAAAGACAGAATAATAAATAAATTAATATAAAATAAAATAGTAGTGCTTTAGTACTACAAAGGGACAGAAGAATAAAATAAGACCATATAAAATAAAATAAGATAAAAATAAATAAAAGAGTGGTAGTGTTTTAGACAGCCTACAAAAGGCCAAAGTATAATATAAAATGAAGAAAAAACAACAACAACATAGTAGTACTTTTGACAGCCTATCCAGGGACAAACGCATCCAAAAAATTTTTTAATATTGAAGAAAAACTTGACTTGGTTGTCAAATAGTATGGACTACTTTCAAATGTTTCACTATATTTGTACATTTTCAAAAATGTGATGCTCAAAAGCATAGCCACATTCACGTCTCCTCTGATTCTTCAGGGATGTTGTATCATATGCTCTATGTAATCAGTTGGCCATTGTGGCTTGCAGCTAAGCCTTTATTGGTCACTGAAAATCCGCTCTAATCCTTCAGCACACACACGCACTCACACACACACACACACACACACACACACACACTAATTTACAAATACCGGTACGAGCACTCGCGGCAATTCGGAAAGCTTGGAACAAAAGGCTGCATCGTTTTATCAAAATATAGGGTTTGGTGGTTTGCCAAAACAAAGCATTTGTCATCTGTTTCTTAAACTGTAAAATTCAACTCATCTGCGATTGAAACGCAAGCCCTTTAGGAGGCTAGAAACGGAGTGACTCATTGGCCAAGCGCCCAGCAGGTTGAGTACTTTGTAAGCTATGTGTTCATATGAGCGTGTGAGATTGCAGTGGGCGCAGCATTGATCTCTTCAAAGGATTAAACTAGAAGAAAAACAACAGCGTGTGCTTGGATAGAGTGCATTAAACACATCAGATTTATCACGTGTAATTCAGACAACTTTTAAACATTACTGGTGTTTTCCAGTGCAAAAGCCACTGACATGGTGCTAGAGTTTTACGGATGGTTGCCAGAACGTTGATAGGCGGTTGTAAAGATGGTCAGAGAGCTCGTAACTAAGGAGTTATGAGTGGTTGCTAGGTGCTTGCTTACTGGGCCAAGTCAGAACACAGCAAAATTGACTGTTTAGGAAAGTAATCAACACCACTAAACACCTCAACTCAAACAGCAAATACAAAAAACAAGACTAAACTAAACTAAAAATAAAGGTGATTCAACAAACAGCAAAATAAAATTACATATAAATAAAAAGTGCTTTAGGACTACGAAGGGAAAAAAAACTAAATAAAATAAATAAAAATAGTAGTGCTTTAGACAGCCTACTAAGGGAAAAAAGCATAAAATAAAATAAATAAAATTAGTAGTGCTTTCGACAGTGTACAAAGGTAAAAAGGCATAAAATAAAATAAATAAATAAAATAGCATAGAAGTGCTTTAGACAAAGGGCCAAAGCAAAAAAAAAAGTAGTACTTTTGACAGCCTACAAAGGGACAAAAGCATAAAATAAAAATTGACTTGGCCATTTTATGAGCATTTCAAATAGTAAGAACTACTTTTTTTTTCACTTCATAATTCAGGGGATTCAACTCAACAAATAGCACAAAAAATATATAAAACAAAATAAATTAAATAAAATCAAAACCCATAATTCAGAAGATTCAACTCAAGCAGCACGTAAAATATTTATAAATACATACACAGTATAATTATTCAGGTGATCAATATCCATCTAACTGATGGAGAGTGTATCAATCTAAGCAGGTGTCAGTTCACCAACCGAAAGGAAAGGAAAACATCAGTTACAGGAAGTGTTAGTATAAAAACTCAACGAGACACACCTTGAGGTAAAGACTAAGCATGACCGTTAACCCACATCCACTGACCTTTATGTGCTTTTTGTTCCTTGTTGTGCACCTGCAAAATACATTTAACAAAGCTTGCCAGAGTCAAAGCTAACTTACGCAGTTATTCTCTGAAAAGCATTTATTTGTGTACCCGTTACACACCTCATTTGCATAACATGAGTTCTACAAGGAACTTTAGTGATCATATATCGTGATTCTGTGGTCCGTGACCACAACGCTTTGCAGTAAAGCTGAATTTCTCATGCAAATGTCAGTTTCATAAGCCTATATGCATTATATGGAATGTGGGTGTAGTCACATATTATGAGATGTGAGAGAACGTCAATTCAGAATAGAGCTTCTGTAGACCGAGTCTGAAAAAGGTGCCCTATCACACTTTTTCAGATATTACAGTTCATGTAGTGTGTAATATAGCTGTTTGTGAATGTGAAATGTCCGGAAAGTTCATGATAAATGGAGTTACTCTCTATGCTTCCATCCAAAGATAAGAATTTCATTTATGCGCAACACTGCATAAAAGGCTCATGAATTTTCCGTAAAGCTGCTTTGAAACGATATGTATTGAGATATGCGCTATACAATTAAATGTGAATGAAATAGAATTTTAACAATGAACTCCTGACACCTCCACTCGGAAGGTAACAGGATTAAGATGGGATTAATCTAAAATTAACAGATTCATTAACACTTACACTGATTGTATTTTCTCATTTAGAAATGGTAGAAGTGGTACAGATGGTGTTTGAACATTAGGGAGAGTGCAGCATATTTGGAGGATGGGGTGGAGATTGTGTAGGTTGAGTCATTAAAGGAAAGTCTGAGCTATTTCGGACAATGCTGCATTATGCATCCACAACTGGATCTAATATCAGCATGCTTAATTCTGTGATTCATAAGAATGTATTCATTCCTGCTTTTGAACCGTCTGTGTGCTGTTTTCAGTTTGGTGCCGCTGAAAGAGTCTTGTGTAAGGAGTATTATGGAATCTGTTATTTCATCTGCAGGATGGGAAATCCTAGAAAGATAATCCTACCTGGATTAAACATGTTCTAGATTTATGCCTGTTCATCGCAACAGCTTTAAATATTCACTTACAAGTGGAATTATTTTTATATATATTACATATATACACACTAGTGTTTAAAAAGTTTGGGGTTGGTAAGATAATGTTAATGTTTCTGAACAAATTCTCTTATGCTCACCAAAGCTGCATTTATTTGATCTAAACTACAGTAAAAAAACAACAACAGCTATAATATTGTGACATATTATAATTTAAAAGAACTATTCTGTTAGATTTTAAAATGTAATTTATTCCCGTGATCAAAGCTGAGTTTTCAGCATCATTACTCCAGTCTTCAGTGTCACATGATCCTTCAGAAATCATTCTATTATGATGATTTGATGCAAGAAAAAAAATTAAAATAATAAATCTAATTTTAGTTTAAGAAATGTATACCATGACACAAAACAAATTTTATGCATTTATGCATAAACTTTACATCAAAATGTTTTTAAGATCGTGAGAAACAAATGTACTAATCGGTGTCCAAAATTTTGGTACCATAATTCAGGGATCTTCAACCGTACTACTGGAGACCCACTGTCCTGCAACAATGTAATAAAAACTGAAAAGATTTTCATTAGCGTTTTTGAAAAGTTTCACGTACAGATGACAATGTTGTCAAAATGATCCCGACTAAAAATCCTGTATTAAGCTGCCTGGCCAGTAGTTGGCGATGTCACTTTGTAAAGAAACACAAATCACACATGCACATGACGGTGCCATCTACACAAATTTGTGTTCTTGTAGTTTACACGGAGATGATAACGGTATTTTTAATATGTGCATTTTCAGGCCCCCAAAACACTGTTGTTGTGTGAAAAGAATGCCAAAATGCATAAAAAGTTTTCAGGTTTTAGTTGAAAATGGTGTTGTGTAAATGCCTCCTAGGTTCCAGAACATCTGCTTCCAATTTTGAAGTGATCCTGAATACGTTGATTAGAAGGTTCAGGTGTGTTAGATTAAGGGTATGTTTACACAACACCATACTAAAAAAAAATTCTTATGTTTTTCATGTACAGTGTTGTCAAAAAGATCCCATTCACAAAATTCCGCGAAAATTACTTAAAAACCCTGTATTATTCATGCCAGGCCAGTAGATGGCGATGTCACTTAGAAACACTACGTGCCTATAAACTGAACACGTAATACGCATGACGTCACCATGTTCACAAATTTGCAATTTTGTAGTTTACATAACGATAACTATATCGTTTTCAAAAACCCAATTTCAAAAGCTTGTGTTTTCAGACCACCAAAACACTGTTGTCGTGTAAATGAACGGTCAAAACACATACATTTTTTTTCAGTTTTTAGTTGAAAACGGTGTCGTGTAAATGCCCCTAAAATTGGAACTGAACTCTGCAGTAAGTGGGTCTCCAGGAGCAGATTTGAAAACCCTCGGTATAATTCATGCTGTTGATGATGAATTATGGTCATAACATCATCATCACCATCATCTTTAAAATGAGAAGAACACAATGAAAAAAAATTGACATCACCCATGCAATATTAGAACGACTTTAAAAGCTTTTCTGGCATGGTGTGTGAACAACACAATAAAAACAATCATAATCTGGACACGCAAAGAGCGAGACAGAGCGAGAAAGAGAGAGAGAGACTTGAGAAACAGAAAGAGAGGAAAGCCTGGATACAGGATAATCTGAGTCTTTCCCTTCTTCTGTAGTCATATAATCCACAGTCAACAGTTCAAAGCGCTGGGGGTGGAGTGCTGAACCTCGAATGACAAACAGTCAGATTAAAACAATGTGCAAACACCACTGTGATTCCTGCCGATGGACCGCTGAGATCTTACAGAGTTTCACACGGAGCCTTCGCTTTGAACTGTAAAACTATTGTAACTGGCATGACTATTGGAGATTCTATACAAAGTCAACATTTACAGGTCGGGATCGGCCTGTTTCCAATAAAGCCTCTGGTTAATCCTTTTGTAAGAGTCTTTTGGTGAGCTAGGGTTAAAATCTTATGTAATACATATCTCTCCACCGATTATGACCTGACCAACCTCAGCTGACTTATACACACACATGCACTAAATATAATACACACTTCAGATGTTTGGAAAAGGCAGTGAAATAAAAAATAATAATAAAATTAAAAATAAAATGAACAAAATATAATAAAACATTAAATTAAATTTAAATAAAATTAAATATTTGAGTTATTTATGCCTGACCTGACCAACCTCATCTCCGTTATACACATATTATCTTTGGAAAAGGCACTGAAAAAAAATAATAACAATTAAAATCAAAAGCAAATAAATAAAACATTTTTTTTAAATAAAAAAATAATTTAAGTCTGGCCTGACATCTTCTACATTCTATCTTCAGATTTTAAGATCTACATTGTTCCAACTCAACGCAAGAATGACGAAATACTATGATACCGCACTATGATACTGCAATCGATTTCTGAAAAAGTGTTTCAGAAATTAAGCATAGTTTTACAATGGTGGTGAACGTGTCAGCTAAGGGTCTATCACAGATTACAGGACAAATTAAAATAACAAATAAAAAAACCCCACAAATGGTGAAATCTCTCTAAAGGGACATTAAAATACCTGTCCTGTTTTTGGTCCCTGCGCACCATATAAATAGACTTATAGACATCATCTGGTCTATTTCAAGACATTACTGGGGAAAACCCAGCGAACCTGTGCTTTAATGCTGCTACAACAGAAGAGGAATTTGGAAACAGTTGTTAAACACAACAGAAAGCCATGTTGGGTGTGAGATATTAAAACTGCATGACAGAAGAAGGTCTGCACATTATAACCTGCTATTTCAAGTGGGTTAAGTATGGATTTAAAGTGCATATTATGCATTGACACAGACCAAATTGCACAGACCAAAACATCCTATTCTACATCTGATTGAATGTGCAACTGAGAGGAAATATCGCCATTCACTTATGTCTTAGTGACAGGGTTGACAGTTTTATCGTTCATTTAGTCTTGCTTTCAAGGTCATTATAAAGTGCTTATTAGAAAAGGAATTGAATGCTGATGTTTCAAATAAATCATGGTGACAGGGCTGACTGAAAAACCCTACAAAATGCAAGACAGTGATAAAATAGTACCTTTCCCCCAAAAATTTATTTCATGACTTTATTGAATTACATTTCATTTTAATAATGATTTACAACGGTAACAAGGTTGACTAATAACGGGAGGCAAATTCAAGTCTTTCATTGTACATGGTATAATGACAATAAAGGGTTTCTATTCTAATTTAATAAAACCTTTCTGAATAATACAAGTATAGCCTATAAATGGAAACACTAGATTTTATTACCATATATTTACATACATATGCAAATTGGTGTCCTGTAGTTTACACTTATATTCATGAGGGACAATAAAAGAAACGAAAAAGCAACCTTTTAGTGAATCAGTGAGCAAGAAGAACAAGCTTTCACTTTTTAACCCTTTATAAAACAGTAAAAATGTAATGTAATGGTAAAGTAAACCCCCTGTCTGTAACATCCGAATATTCTTACAGATCAAACTTTGAAGACCAAAACTGGAGGACACTGACTCTCTGATATGCAGATTTCAAAACCCGCCATTCACAATGTCAAAGCATCATTCATACTCACGTCCCGAGGATTTCCTTCAACTCGAATATCTTCCTGATGTCATCCACTTGCTTTTTCCACGATCCATTCCCAGATTCCTCGCTTCCCCTGGCCATGGTGCTTCCAGGGTGAGCGTTGCCTCCGAATAACCTTCTTAACGCGTCAATCTTTCCAGCCTTACAGGAGACACAAAACACAGGTAAAGACGCGGACGCGGATATCTGTCTCTGTGACTGTCTGACAGAATTTAATCGTTTCTTGCATTCCGTTCCATGCCGCCCGGTACCGTCAACAGAACGAGGACAGACTGACGCACAGTGCGCGAACTCACCGCGGATCCTGACTGACTCACCGCGACGCGCGACGAGCTCAACCAACAGAACGTGTAGCGCGCGCGCGCAAATGCGCTAGTCCCCATTCTTGAGGTATTGCAAAGTAAGGCTGTTGTAACGCACCGGTTGATAAATGATGCAACTGTTGCCCGGTAAATAACCGGTGAGCGCGTGTGATGGATGACAACAGACTGCGTCAGAAACCGTACACCTTCTGCATGAAGAGCAAAAACTGCATTCATTAACGCCATCCAAACTCAGTGTAGTGAGGAAGACACTTTAATAACTAAAAACGCCCTATTGCCACAAATGCACTATAAAAGAGGTAATTAAGGTAGTTTTAATTGAGCTACACTGAAAAAAATAAAGGTCCAAATAAGGGGTTTTCGTAGTAATGCCAAATGAGGAAAAAAACAGCTTTTAGTTTTTAAAAGAAACATTTTTCTTAGTGTGAAGAACATTTTAAAAATCTAAAGAATATCTCCACTATAAAATTAACACATTATGTAATTAAATACGCAGTAATTTGCTTACATTTTCAGAAAAGAAACCTGAACATTGGTTAAAGCCAGGTTCAAATTGTTAAATATTGGTTTGCTTGTAGTGTCTTGCTTTAACTAATATTTGTATATTAATATTTCATGTATGTATACATATAGTATATAAAAGAAAAATATGAAATATATATATATACAGTATATATATATATATATATATATATATATACAGTATATATATATATATATATATATATATATATATATATATATGTGTCGCAGTAATACCTTTGCTCTTTGAAATAAACTTTTCCATGTTACAATTTCTTCATGAAGGACTAAAGGAAACATGAACATTTTTCAGAATACATTCAATGTATGAATTGTTTGATTAGGGGTGAATGTCAATCCTAAAGACAGACAAACAGGTTTAATTATTAATATCTTTTCCTTATTAAAATATATGAAGACATGTTAATGGTCAATAATTAATTTTTTTCTTTTATTTATTTTTTTATCTCCAGAATAAGCATTTAAGTACAAATTCAGTTTCATCCACACAACATCATCATAATTGAAAACAACGCATATAATTTAACATTATAAACAGAGTTTGAATGGGTATGTTAAAAAAACCATTGATAGCAATGTAAGCTACATACCAATCAGCAACTTAGCAAAGAAAGTTTGATCTCATTGTCTCCAGCTCTGTGAGATTTTTGAGAGAAATTAATAATTTCATGTAAACATACATCAATAGATTCTGTTATTTCGCACAGGTTCTACATTCATCTGGTAATAATCAATTTTCCAAGCAGCCCTTGATTCACATGCACACAACATTGAATGAGCCAATGTTTTGATCGTGAGCCGCTACCAGTTCACATTACAATTTACATTTCAATGCTACAACGATTATTTACCTCCACAGTCTTCTGACTCCGGTAAGTATATAACATTTAATTTAAAAGTGCTTTGAAAAACTATACACAACACTAATGTATGCTTTGTCAATTTTCTACCATTTCCTCTATATAATTACAAACTTCCTGTGCCAACGGAGAGGAAATATCACTTCTTAAATATCAATGATACTTTCAAAAGGTGTAGAAACCGATTTGGATGCCGATAGGAAATGGAGTCAACAGATGTTCCCTTATACCCAAGTAATGGGATAAATGAGTCAAACCTGCAATATGCCTGTTTAGCACTCAGGCTACAAACAGAGCTTGGCGTTTGTTGTCAGTGCACCAGTCACAGCTTGTTTGCTGTAATAACAGATGCTCAGCGTGTTTATAGTTCTGTGGTTTCAGGAGAAAGACGTGGTCAGGATGGCTTCTTGCTGCTGATGGTGGAGAGTACCAATGCCCACAGCGGGAGTGGGTAATGCAGGTCTGCCCACTAACCTCAACTGAGGGAACAATGGGATCAACATTAATCATCTTGCAATAAATCGGTGTAAATCTGCTGAACTTAAGCTACATGCAGCCTAAGAGGCGATCAAGGGATTAGCTAAGAGGCCATCTATTAGTGTGAAGTGGTGAATCTGACCTTGCAGGCTAACTGTTTTTCAAATCTTGGTGATACAAATGACCAGCAGCCCATGTTCTGCGGCTCCTCTTGACTCCAGATAAACTCTGTAATGGAAGAGGAAATAATATGAAAGAAGCTTGCCATGTTTTGTGTATAAATGCATTGGGTTTCAATAGAGTTTGATGTCTTATGCATTAAGTACACACTACTGCTCAAAAGTTTGGGGTCAGCAAGATTTAAAAATAAGAAAATTAATACTTTTATATAGCAAGGATGCATTAAATTGATCAAGAGTGAAAGTAAAGACATTTATGATGTTACAAAAGATTATTTAAATTAAATGCTGTTCTTTTGAACTTTCAAAAGAAAACAATGTAGCAGTTTCCACAAAAAATATAAAGCAGCACAACTGTTTTCAACATGATAATAAGAAATGTTTCTTGAGCAGCAAATCAGCATATTAGCATGATTTCTGAAGGATCATGTGACACTGAAGACTGAAAATTCAGCTTTGCATCACATGAATATATTACATTTTAAAATATATTAAAACAGAAAACCATTGTTTTAAATTGTAAAAATATTTCACAATATTACTATATTTTTACAGCATTTTTGATCAAATAATGTAAGCCTTGGTGAGCAAGAGACTTTTCCAAAAATAAATAAAATAAATATCTTACCAATTGAATCAGATTCTATTTTATATATATATATATATATATATATATATATGTGTGTATATATGTGTATATATGTATGTATATGTATATGTCATTTAATAACAAAAAGCAAGTATAATCTTGTATTTATTTTTTCATGGAGCTTTGTGTAGTGCATTCTGGGAATGCCAAAATGAGGCTTCTTAGGAACATCAACATTTTGTAATGGGAACATCTATGATTCCTTATGAAGGCCAGTCACGGAGCGATTTCCCCAATACCAAAGAAAAAAAAAACCTAATTAACAATGTGATTCCTATGAATAAAAGATGCATATGAGCAACCTCACCTTTGGCGTTTGTGTATTTATTTAGTTCCAGTTGTAGGGCTTCCGTGGGGAAAGGACACAGTTCCTCGACCCGGATCAGCGCTGTGTTTTTTTCTGCCTCTGGTAACGTCTCTCTGTGTTTCAGCAGGGCGTAGTAATGTTTACCTGAGCAAAACAGAACACGCTGCACACTGCAGGAAAGGAGCAGAAGATGCACTTTTTATAAATATGCATGTCGAGTCCAAAAGTTTGAGGTTAGAAGAAAAAAATATTTTTAGTCAGCAAGGATGCATTAAATTGATCAAAAGTGCAGAGGCTTTTACATTACAAAATATTTGTTTCAAATAAATGTTTTGTTTTTTTAACTTTCTAATTACCAAAGAATCCTGAGAAAAATGTAAGACACAGGAATAAATTACATTTTAAACCATATTACAGTTATTTAAATTGTAATATTTCACAATATTACAGTTTTTACTGTAGTTTTAATCAAATAAATACAGTTTTGGGAATCATAAGAGACTTCGTTTATAAACATTTAAAAATCTAACTGACCCCAAACTTTTGAATGGTAGTATATGTAATTAACTTTGAACAACGTGTTTAAAAAAGCGACTGAATGAAGATACCTTGCAGGGTTTACAGAAGCATCACCAATAACGGTTTTAAAAGAAGTTCCTGGTCCCATATCAGCCAAGCTTGACACTGCCCCCTAGTGCCAAATAGAGGTGAATGTTCTTTAATAAACACCAATAAAACAGAAAGCAATTCATATACACAACATTCATATCTCTAACGCACCGAAAAGCGCAGCAGAGTTTTAGGAGAGGCCACGATCAATGGTTTCCGGAAGTTTCTAATCATTTGTCTCCTCAAAAGGTGGAAGTACTGAGCTGGTAGGGTTGGATTCACCACTCCCATGTTCACCGTGTCCCCGTCTACACCTTCCTCTTTACTGTCACAGAGCTGCAGGAGGAAGAAAGAGCAGTTATTTAAATTATGCTGGAACATTTAGTCCGTACTACTCCTGCAATTGAGCATGCTTGCACTTTACCTGTAAGAAACGCTCGATTCGGCATGATGAATGCTCCGGTCCGGCTCCATCGTACCCGTGTGGCAGTAAGATGACCAATCCACTCTGCAGGAGCCATTTAGCCTCACCTTAAAAAAAACAGAAATGCCACAAACCAGGATTTAGGCTCTAAAG
Source organism: Gila orcuttii (assembly GCA_026230005.1). Lineage (NCBI taxonomy): Eukaryota > Metazoa > Chordata > Actinopteri > Cypriniformes > Leuciscidae > Gila > Gila orcuttii. The sequence goes on from JAPDVR010000025.1 coordinate 7,356,503, forward strand.
ATACATATTCAGGGTGTATCCACAGTTTTATCATCAAATTTAAGCTTTTAAGACCTGCACACATAAAATGAAATCCATATGGACGGGCTAAAGCAGGGGTGTCCAAACTCGGTCCTGGAGGGCCAGTGTCCTGCAGAGTTTAGCTCCAACCCCAATTAAACGCACCTGAAACAGCTAATCAAGGTCTTGATTAGCTGTTGAAGGTCATTAGGCATGCTAAAAACTTACAAGCAGGTGTGTTGAGGCAAGTTGGAACTAAACTCTGCAGGACAGTGGCCCTCCAGGACCGAGTTTGGACACCCCTGGGCTAAAGCAATGTATGTAGTAACATCCAAACCATAAAATGACTGTAAAGATGACAACTTAAACAACTTTACAGTTCAAACAATAGATTGACAAAAAAGGTTTTATTAAACCTCACATTTTAAGTGTTTAATATTCACATTTAGCCATATTGTGATTGTTGGTTTTCTATCCTCAAATTTAACCTCTTGAAAGGATAATTATGCTTTTTTAACATGTCCAACTTGCTTTAGTGTGTAATGTTGCTGTTTGAGCATGAAAAATGTCTGCAAAGTTACAAAGCACAAAGTCACTCTAAAGGGTGTTATTCTATATACAGTATCAGCAAGAACTGTTTGTGAACTCTCTGAAACGCCTTGATTGACATGCATTTCTTTTTTCTTACCTCCGGAGAGGAAAGTGTCAAATATGATCTGGGCGCCGTTGAAGAAATCTCCAAACTGAGCCTCCCAGATGGGCAGCAGTCTAGGTTGAGCAATACTCATTCCATACTCAAAACCCAGAACAGCTTCTTCAGAAAGAGCACTATTGCACACCTGCGAGAGAACACACACACACACACGTCAAACATAATTATGCTTTCAAATGTTCTGGCTTATTCAAAGGACAAACCACCCAACTCAGGAATGAAGAGCAGTTGGCATATTGGGTTACAAGTACAAAACTAATCCTGTACACGTCATTAAGTATAATGATAAAAACAAATAATATTAAAAGCGATAAATGATTGCAGAAATGCATATACCTTATGCAGTAGGCTTCGTAATTTATAAATAAATACATTTAATTTACTTGTGTAACTGGCTTACCTCTATGTGGGCTTTCTGTTCGGAGCTGATGTGATTGAGGGGGATATACATGTCGTTGGTCTCCTGACACACAACCATAGCGTGACGCTGACTGAACGTTCCACGGCCAACATCTTGACCACTGATACGGATATGGAATCCTGCATTAAATAGATATATATATATACACAAATGAGTTTTTAAACATTTTGATGCTAATATACACAGCTTTGGGGTAAAAAAAATTATAATAAAAAAAAAAAATTATATATACATATATATATATATATATATTTTATTTCGCAAATTGATCAAAAGTGGCAGTAAAGATAAAAAAAAAATGCTGAAAAAAATCATGAAAAAAATGTGTCATGGTTTCCACAAAAATATTAAGCAGCATGACTGTTTTCAATATTGATAATAATCAGAAATGTTTCTTCAAATTAGCATATTAGAATGATTTCTGAAGGATCATGTGACACTGAAGACTGGAGTAATGATGCTGAAAATTCAGCTTTGATCACAGGAATAAATGACATTTTAATATATGAAAAATAGACAACAGGTATCTTAAATAGTAATCATTTTTATTTTTAATAATTTTTACTGCATTTTTTTATCAAATAAAGCGAGCAGAAGAGAGTTCTTTCAAAAACATAAAAAAGGATGATAGTGCATAAAAACTAATTTCTACTGTGTAAAAATCTATTAGCTTTTAAATGATCATATAATATATAAATACTGTTATATGGAGAATCTAAATTCAAAATGTATAAAATGTATTACTTTTCAGTAAATATTGCCCAAAATGATCTATTAGTGAACAACCTAAAGGCAACATCAATTAGGAGAAAATCCCTATAAATATACAAAAGCACAAATTATTTTTAAAAAACTTTCACAGCGCAAAAGAAGAAGAGATGAACATTACCCTGGCAGAGCATCGTGCCAAACGCTAGCGCTTCTGCGGTGGACCAGTCCAATTTTATGCCCTCTTCCAGTTTCTGCAGTCGAGCCTGCGACAGATCAAGACGTTCACTCAGACATGTTCAAATCAAAGTTCATCAGTTCTTTACTGACTCTAAAGAGCCGTTCACACAGACTGCAGTTTTATCACTGGAGCTCATCAAATGGCTGTATAGATCACTGAAGTAGACGTTCCTACTGTTGCAAAATGTATGCATAAAGTTAAACTTTTCTCAACTTTCAAGAGTTCAAAGATCAAGCTTTACCTGCACATGTGTCTTTCTCAGGTGACTGTGCACTTGAATCTCCTCAGGTATGTCCACTGATTTGGCGCCTACGAACTGCAGCAGAGGCAGTGCTACACCAGTGTCCCACACCGAGACTCTGTTCTGGGGCTCCACCAGGTCTCCCCAGCGCCCCTGGAGGTTAGTGGGTGGGGGGCTGTAGAGGGTCATGTTGTTCAGCCGGTCGTTGAGCATAGCATAGCAGGTGGTTTTGATCTGACCGCGCTCTTCCTCTGTCATCAGGCCCTCTGAGACTAGCTGGTCGGCATATGAATCTGGGATACTTTTTCTCGACCTAAAATGGCAGTGAAAGGGAAAATTAAACCAGTAGAACCTAACATTTTAGCAATAAGCCATTCAAATAAAAACTACCTGGCAGAGGTACCCACCGAATAATTTTATACATTGCGGGGTTCGTGAAAAAGGGCTCGTCCAGCTCATTGTGCCCCCACTGACGGTAACACAGAAGGTCCACAATAACGTCTTTTCTGAAGCGTCGCTGGTACTCCACGGCCAGCCGGGTCGCTCTGAGGACCTCCTCGGCATCATAGCCGTTTACGTGGATTATAGCACATTCCACCATTTTACCTAAACGACACCAAGTGGAATTGCAAAAGTATTGTTAGATAATGAATAGGGGTGGGGGGAAAATTTGATTCTTAGGTGCATCGCAGTGCAATTCTGAATCGATTCACAAATGCCAACTTTTTTCTAATAACGTAATATTGACAGAACGCAAAAGGCGGAACTCTGAAGCGCGGCAAAGTAATCCATACGACTCCAGGGGGTTAAAAAAGGCCTTCTGAAGCGGAGCGATGCGTTTTTTTTGTAAAAAAAAATCCATATTTACAGGTCCTTCTCAAAAAATTTGCATATTGTGATAAAGTTCATTATTTTCCATAATGTAATGATAAAAATTTTACTTTCATATATTTTAGATTCATTGCACACCAACTGAAATATTTCAGGTCTTTTATTGTTTTAATACTGATGATTTTGGCATACAGCTCATGAAAACCCAAAATTCCTATCTAAAAAAATTAGCATATCATGAAAAGGTTCTCTAAACGAGCTATTAACCTAATCATCTGAATCAACTAATTAACTCTAAACACCTGCAAAAGATTCCTGAGGCTTTTAAAAACTCCCAGCCTGTTTCATTACTCAAAACCGCAATCATGGGTAAGACTGCCGACCTGACTGCTGTCCAGAAGGCCATCATTGACACCCTCAAGCAAGAGGGTAAGACACAGAAAGAAATTGCGGCGTGGCATGGAGGCAATCAGCCTGTGGCACTGCTGAGGTGTTATGGAGGTCCAGGATGCTTCGATAGCGGCCTTAAGCTCATCCAGAGTGTTGGGTCTTGCGTCTCTCAACTTTCTCTTCACAATATCCCACAGATTCTCTATGGGGTTCAGGTCAGGAGAGTTGGCAGGCCAATTGAGCACAGTAATACCATGGTCAGTAAACCATTTACCAGTGGTTTTGGCACTGTGAGCAGGTGCCAGTTCGTGCTGAAAAATGAAATCTTCATCTCCATAAAGCTTTTCAGCAGGTGGAAGCATGAAGTGCTCCAAAATCTCCTGATAGCTAGCTGCATTGACCCTGCCCTTGATAAAACACAGTGGACCAACACCAGCAGCTGACATGGCACCCCAGACCATCACTGACTGTGGATACTCCAGTGCTGCTTCTCTGTAGCCCAGGTCAGGTGCTTCTGCCGCTGTTTCTGGTTCAAAAGTGGCTTGACCTGGGGAATGCGGCACCTGTAGCCCATTTCCTGCACACGCCTGTGCACGGTGGCTCTGGATGTTTCTACTCCAGACTCAGTCCACTGTTTCCGCAGGTCCCCCAAGGTCTGGAATCGGTCCTTCTCCACAATCTTCCTCAGGGTCCGGTCACCTCTTCTCGTTGTGCAGCGTTTTTTGCCACACTTTTTCCTTCCCACAGACTTCCCACTGAGGTGCCTTGATACAGCACTCTGGGAACAGCCTATTTGTTCAGAAATTTCTTTCTGTGTCTTACCCTCTTGCTTGAGGGTGTCAATGATGGCCTTCTGGACAGCAGTCAGGTCGGCAGTCTTACCCATGATTGCGGTTTTGAGTAATGAAACAGGCTGGGGGTTTTTAAAAGCCTCAGGAATCTTTTGCAGGTGTTTAGAGTTAATTAGTTGATTCAGATGATTAGGTTAATAGCTCGTTTAGAGAACCTTTTCATGATATGCTAATTTTTTGAGATAGGAATTTTGGGTTTTCATGAGCTGTATGCCACAATCATCAGTATTAAAACAATAAAAGACCTGAAATATTTCAGTTGGTGTGCAATGAATCTAAAATATATGAAAGTTAATTTTTTATCATTACATTATGGAAAATAATGAACTTTATCACAATATGCTAATTTTTTGAGAAGGACCTGTATAACTTTATAGACTAGAATCAGTGGCTTCCGGTAACGGCCGTACACTAATTCCTTCATGAACCCCAGGGGAAACCCTGACGTAATGTATTTAATGTAATGTTGATAAAGAATGGAATATATTTTCTTTCTCCTTGAATTTTTGTATCAATATAGTACAATATTATCCTATTTAAATCAATGTAATAAACGAGTTAGGTCAAAAGTCATCTAAAAGTAATCAAAAAGTACTCCGATTATATTACCTTAAACTCCATTTTTTTGTTCATGTCATTTGGAATCAGTAATGGACTACACTTTGTAAGTAATCTACCCAGCACTGGTCATACATGTCAGTTTGGAAAATATAGAAATCCTTATAAATACAGACCAAAACAAATTAACATTCACAACTACATACCAACATCACTGCAGTACAGAGTTGATCGCCCCCTCTCAGAGGGAGTGGTGTAGCCCACTTGATTGTTCACGATGAGATGGATGCTTCCACCTACTCTAAAATGGGGGAGATTTGACAGGGTGAAGGTCTCCGTTACTATGCCTTGGCCTGAAAACGAAGCATCTCCATGAACCTGTTTAGAACAGATAAAGAGCTATTAGATTATAACATACACAACTTCCATGTATTAGTATGGTTTACGTTTTAGATAGTGATCTTAACTAAACAAAAAAGACATCTTTTCTCAGGACCTGCAGGCAGATGACTTTGTCTCCTGGCCGAGAATGAGGGTCAGTGGAGTAATCGCCGTCCTGTTTGACTTGCTGACGGCCACGAGTCTTTCCTTGCGCCACGGGGTTGATGGCCTCCAGGTGAGAGGGGTTGGGCAGCATAGTGACATGGAGAGGTTGTCCCGCCCCAAAGTCAAGCTCCACTGAAGAGGTTAAATGGGACAGGACATCTCCAATAGACGGAGAGTTCTCCGGAAACTCGCTAAGACCCCTCATCTTACGGAACATGAGCTGAGAGCGAGAAAGAACGACGTATTTGGTTGGTCAAAGCTTGGCTGCAGGCAATGAAACAATTATTATATTCCCCCAAAACTTGCCGGGACAAAATAAACGGTCATTTCCCGGTGAACAAGTTTATTCATGTAGAATGAAGAGGTGGAGATTGTGACTCAGATGAACAGATGTTTAGAGGAAATAATGGGGGACAAATTAAACCAAGATGGCATTATATATACTGTATTCACAAAGAAGAAAAACAAGGAATCAATTCCAAGGTGAAGCTGAGCACACAATCTTTTTTAATTCTGTCACAAATTTTTCACCCTCATGTTGTTCCAGACCTGTATGACTTTCTTTCTACTGTGCAACATAAAAGTAGATATTTGGAACAACATGAGGGTGAGTAAATGAAGACAGAAATGTCATTTTTGGATGAACAATCCCTTAAAGACTCAACACAGACATGTACAAGTCTGAGATAACTAACGAAAATATTTCAATTTTGCATTTTCAAATGATTCAAATTTTTTTTTACATGAGCTATCTTAGTATTTGATATGTGCCAAAATGAGTGATTTGTGACATAAAGTATAGCTTTGCCAGTTGATGCAAAAAGTGTCATCCAGCGGTCTTTTGTCAGCTCCAGGGCTTTCATGAAAACTACAGATTATACTTCCACATTTCTGTCTCCCCGGCCACGGACAGTCGGATTGACAAAGGGGGTTATTAACAGAACAGTTGTTGTAAGGGTAGGTTTTTTCGCTGAAATTCATATAGTATTTTGTCTACTCTTTAAACAGCATTATGGAACACTATTGCAACAACTTTCTCACTTGGCATTTAGTTTTGGCAGAACTGACAGAATAGCAGTTTCTTTCATTTTTTTTCCTTTCTGTTTGGCCTAAAACATTGTGTTCGTGGTCATCCAGTTTGAAATGTTGACTACAAATACGGAGGTATTTACAATTCTATGCAGCCTTTAGCCACTGCCTACAATGTGCTGAAAAAATTGGTCCAATTAAATATTGTTCTTTATATTAAATATTGGTGCAAGTCCACACCATTATAGTTAAATGTTTGCTAAGCAGTATTTCCTACTAAAGCAAGGCGGTATTTGACTCTGGTCAAGCATATCTATAGCAGACTCTTGGGATTGGCCTTGGATGGCATACATTGTTGTACATTTTATTCCTTTTTCTTTATTATTCCATTAATGTCTTTTTTTATGTTTCAAGTAAAATACTTTGAAAAGCAACCTTTGAAGGAGCTATAAAAAACAAATATTATGATTTACTCATTTACGGCACAGCTTTTTTTGTATGGAATTATTCAATATCCTTAAATTGTTCATTTCCAGGTTTAAATTCAATCAAGAATCCCAAATTTTCAACATGATCTCATTGTGTGGAGCCCACTGTACAATCAGTACACGTTACAGAATCCTGTCTAGACATGCTTTAAACTGAACATTAAACCAGTCTGTTTAGTTTGCTACCTATAAAAATTATGAATTAACCTCCGGGGGGAACTGCAGTAGTCCGGTGAGCAGGTTGAGGCGTCCACGGTGAGGCATTCCCATGACCACGTCTGTCACTCCACTGTACGCCGCAGAGCGGAATAGCTCATAGAAAAAGCCCATCATGCTTTCTGCTCCCTCACCTCCATATCGTTTCACAGTGGCAAACTTCGTGGCTAAAAAGTGGTCAAATTCCTTTAAAAAGAGAACAGAGGAGATATAGAATTGCTGATGCCACTGAAATCAAGTAGGCTATGCAATGATTGATAGGCTATCAAGATGTAACAGATGTCATGGGGCATGCAAAGCACAATAAAAGTGCCTAAATGTAAATGGTTGTCTTACCTGTGATTCAAGCATTAGTTTAGCCAGCTGTCTCTTCTCTTCTGGTGAAAACACCTCTTTCTTGAGCTCTTCAAATCGGTCAGCGAACCATTCTCTCTCCTGTAAGCTCTGGAGCTGAGCGGTTTCCACTGAGATTCCCCCACAGTACGTTCTCTCCAGGTAGGCCATGACCTCTTCAGCCGTCGCCTCGGCTTTCCCAAAATGCCGCAATCCTGGAATTTTTTATAAGGAATAAAAAAATACAACAAAAAATGACAATGTATAATAAAATGTAATTATTATGTAATTAAACAATGTAAAACATACTGTAATCCCTTTTTTTATTATTTAAGGAAATGTGCAAAGTATTCCTTTTGAACATAGGTTTTTATACATCATATATGGCCTTTCACAGAACTTAAAGGGTTAGTTCACCCACAAATTAAAATTTGGACTAAACCGCTCAATTCGTATGGATTAGTGTCAGTATCTCTCTATGAACTTTTCGAAGCGTCAAAGAGGTAGTTGCATAGCTGTCTATGGAGGGACAGAAATCTTTCAGATTTCAACAAAAAGATCTTAATATTTTTTCCCGTAGTTGAACGAAAGTCTTACGGGTTTGGAACGACATGAGGGTGAGTAATTAATGAATATCTGGGTGAACTATCACTTTAACAGAGATTGAACCCGGAACATTCCTTTAATAAGACGTAAGTAGATTAAGATCAATTTCAAAACCATGTACCAGCCAGGAAACAACCAGAAACTAACCAGTAGTATTGAGGACCCCATGAACAGCTCCATTCAACTGGCTGATCTCCGGCACGCTGTCCAGCACAGGAGTTTGGGGAAGTAAGGGGTTAATTTTAGCTACTTTGTGCCCATGTGCTCGATAGGCCTCCACCAATCTCGCCAGTCCGTGATCTGTTTACATAAGACAGTCAGCGAATAAATCAACATGCTCCATACACTAAAATATTGTACATCTCTAATCTTTCTGTAGGTTTAACGTTACGTATGCAACGTTAAGAAGAAGCTAAGCTGCTGACAAAAATGAAAGCATAACCATATTACAGACATCAAATGCAGTTAACAATATGTAAACACATCAACCTTGGTTAAGCGCTGAGATCCGCGGAAACCCATCGTCTCTCTCCGGAGTCTCTCTCGGTCTGAAACCGTACACTCCCCGCTGAGTGTGGTATAAACTCGCTAAAAACGGCCGTCTGGCACCGAAAGAACGGTGCAAAAGTCGATGGAGGTGTATAAGCATAATACCCGCTGAAATGCTATAAATAAATAAAATAGACTCCGTTAACGGACGATACAAAGTTCCCCCAATGAGCCACGCATCCTAGAGCGCGGCCATAATAACCGATAGCGGTATCCAATTCGTGAATGAATCATTTTTGAGAGTCGACTCTTCGCAATGAATCAGTACAGTCTGTACGACTCGTTCATGAAACGGATTGAATCTGTCAGAGCGGTTCTCGAGTCAACAACAACTAAGTAGTGTTTACATGCACACTTTATTGCGTTTTAATAACGAAAAGTCTGAATGTAAGTCACGGAAAACGGCCTAAATGGTTATTTTATAGGGTAAAGCTCACGGTTAACGCAAATCACGATCTGCAACAAGATTTTTGTGTACATTTTCGCGAGATCTCGCGTGCCTTATCGTCGTCTGACTTATAAACCTGTCAAAACCTTATTTATTTTAAATATAATGTGAACCAGATTTTTATAGATTTGATTAATTGTTAGAATTAGTTGTTTTTTATTGTTATTTTAGGCGGTAGCATATAGGCCTATTGCATATATAGGCCGAAACGCACTCACTGAAACCGCGAACTGTATAATATTTAAAAAATATTATAGATTTTTAGGATTGTCTAATGTAAATTCACATATAAGCCTATATGTTGTAAATAACTGTTCTATGAGGTGAGTCATGGACACATTGAACGCCTTGATAGATGTAATGAACTGTGATACGCGCCTAAAGGCTGTACGACTTTGATGTTTAGAGCATGTATAAATGCCACGCCGTCATGTCAGGAATCACTTGATGAAGTACTTGCGTAAGAGAATTGATTAAACGATTTTTGAACAGGTTCTTTAAAATGAACTGTTTGAAAGAACCGATTCGCAAAAATGAGTCGGACTGAACATCACAGTGGGAGGTGATGATTTACTCGTCGTCTATTGGCTGGAATTGATGCTTTAGTTTGTAAGAGGGTTCGGATAGGTCAACTGGTTTATGCCTTTGCAGAATGTGTGTAGTATGTTAGAAACTTCCAGACAGGTGTGTGTGTTATAGAGAGAGAAATGAGAGATGTTTCCAAGAAGTTGAGGACACTTACTGTATGACAAAGATAGCTTGTTTATTGGTGATGTTGACTTTCATGAGGAGAACTGCACAAACATCTATGTAAAACTTTGCAAAAGACGAAAGAGTGACTATTGTGAAACTGTGTATTATGAAATTTCTACTGGAACATACAGTAACATGGAAGATTTGTTACAAAATTAATCTTGGCTGGAACATATCTCTCACTAATTTGAACTTTTACCTCAAGCTCAGCAGACTGGTCAAATATGGTGCCATGTTACTTTTGGATTAAGATGAGTAGACATTTTTCACATGACCCAAGTTATTTGCAGGGTCCCCCTTTTCAATATTCTCAAGAATTAGGCTTTTCACTCACTGTCCCTCATCTCCAATCTGTATTCTCCTGGATACATCAGCAATTTAATAATAATAGTGTTTTGCTATTGTTCTTCTCTGAGAAAATCAATAATATCAGAAAGGTGGTCAGCACATCCTTGAGTTGCTGGGGTTAGATAGATCAGACCACAACCTCAGAAAGTAGTTACTATGTCTGATTTCGAAGAAATTGATGACAAAATTTTGGAACACTGTCGATCACAATATACTTCTCGACAGGCTGGAAAACTGGGTCTGGGTTTCTGGGATAGTCCCAAAATGGTTCAGGTCATACTTGGTAGGGAGAGGTTATTATGTGAGTATAGGAGGCCATAAGTCTGAATGGACACCCATGACATGCGGAGTCCCTCAAGGCTCAATTCTTTCGCCACTCCTATTCAACCTGTACATGCTCCCAATGAGCCAAATAATGAGAAAAAAAAAACAAATTGCTTACCACAGCTATGTAGACGACACACAGATCTACTGAGCCCTATCGCCTAAGTATTACAGCCCCGTTGACTCCCTGTGCCAATGCATTGATGAAGTAAACAGTTGGATGTGCCAAAACATTCTTCAGTTAAACAAAGACAAAACTGAAGTCATTGCGTTTGGAAACAAAGATGAAGTTCTCAAGGTGAACGCATCAGTCTAGGGGTCAAACAACTAAAAATCAAGTCAGGAATCTTGGTGTGACTCTAGAGTCAGACCTTACTTTCAGTAGTCATGTCAAAGCAATAACTAAATCAGCATACTATCACCTGAAAAATATTGCAAGAATTAGATGCTTTGTTTCAGTCAAGAAACTTGTGCATGCTTTCATCACCAGCAGGGTGGATTATTGTAATGGACTCCTCATGGCCTTCCCAAAAACACCACAGTTGCAGCTTACAGAACGCTGAGCAGAACCAGAACATATGAACATATCACACCAGTCTGAGGAAAAGGACCCAAGGTCTAACTAGGACCAAGGAGCAGGACCGGAGCACAGAACGTTAAACGTTCTGTGCTCCGGTCCTGCTCCTTGGTCCTAGTTAGACCTTGGGTCTTTTTCCTCAGATTTTTGTGTCCTGTTCCGAGAGCACTGGCCAGGCTGAGGCGCAAGTGATTCCTTTCTATATCACACCAGTCCTCAGATCTTTACACTGGCTCCCAGTTACATTTAGGATTGATTTTAAAGTATTATTACTGGTATTAAAAATCACTCAATGGCCTAGGACCTTAATACATTGCAGATATGCTGACTGAATATAAACTCAGATCATTAGGATCACATCAGCTAGAAATACTAAGGGTTCACTCTAAGCACGGCGAGTCCGCCTTTAGCTACTATGCCAGCCGCAGCTGGAACCAGCTTCCAGAAGAAATCAGACGTGCTCCTGCAGTCGTCACATTCAAATCCAGACTCAAAACACTTCTGTTATCTGTGCATTTACTGAATGAGCACTGTGCCACTGTTCGTCCGACTGTTTGCACTGTTTTATTTCCTTTTTATTCTAAACTGTTTCTTATTTATTATTCATTTATGTGTATGAAATGTGCTATATAAATAAACTTGCCTTGCCTTGCCTAGTTAAAAAAGAAAATAAAGTAAACATTTTACATGATAAATATCCTGACAAAACTGTATTATTTTGCATTAGCAGTTGAACATTATTGTGACTTTTATTCATTCGAGGAAGACAGTTTATTGTTGCATATTTAATCAACAATATGGACTTAATATTGATATTCTTTTTGACTATTTTAAAGACAATATAGACAATGAGAACATGTTTAGGCCTACATGTTAAAAGTTATATTTGCTTTCTTATTTTTTGTATTTTCTAAAGAGGCACAGTCGTTTTTGAAATGTACAATTAGGCCAAGATGAATATTGAATAAAAGTTATCTTTGCTTTTTTATGTGTTTAGATATTTAATTAGAATATAACTGTAAAATGTTATTTGATATTTTGTGTACTTAGTGTCTACAATAAAATTACAAACACTTTGGTTCCACCTATCGGCAGACCGGAAGCATTGCAGGCTGTCACAGCTCAGAAATACCAGTACAGAAAAAAAGATTAACACTTATACATTAGTCAATTTAGATCTGTATCAACATCTTCAAATCTATTTTAATGACATTTCTACTTCTACTTGCTGTGGCTCCACTTGAGGGCTGGTGTGTCTGGTCCCTGATCAGCCTAAAGCTTCTCTAATGGAAAATTAAAAGCTTTTCTCAGTAATTTATGAATTCAGAGTTGCCTATAAGGCACAGTGAGATTGCAGCACACAAATGTCCCTGAAATTGAACAAATTACCCCCTCCCCAGTCAACTCTCCTCACACACACGGTCATACATGCCTCCCAGGCAAATGTGCTCTGATTTTAGCCGATCCGGAGCAGTTCACAAGCTGAGCTCCAGCATAAACAGAAGGTATCCTGCTGCTCATACAAATAGGACACAGTGTACATGACAAGCTGTTTTAAAATTAATGCTTTTTTTTTTTAACTACTAGAAAGTGACTCTTTTTCAATTTATTAGGCTACTAGTAGATATTCATCACAAACAGTCACTATTCCTATAGTAACTTTTAATTGGAGATATGTTGTTCAAAAATTTAACATTCACTTCAGACTTGATATGTATTTCAATGCATTGAAAAATATGTTTTAGAAACCATTTTCATTTGTAAATTGTTAGACAATTTCACAAATAATTACAAAGAAACAGCAGGTAACACATTGAATTAAACGTGAATTTTTGAGGTAGAAAAACTGAAATAGTATTTTGTTGTCAAACATAAACCAGTAATCTTTGTTTTATTTACAACTTTCAAAAAAAAAAAATCACAGTGTGGTTGCTGGTATCTATTCCAATTTTAGTAGGCTACTATTTATTTCCTAGTAACTATTCTACTTTAGACTGTAAACATATTGTAAACTGATTGGGACACTTTTTCCCAGTCATCTCAATGATAAAAAGTGTCCCACTAAACCTGAATTCACCCCTATATACAATATCCGATTCAAGTGTGAACAGGTCACGATACTGACCATCTGGAGACGTTGCTGCAGTTCTTCTGGATTTAGTCTGTCTGAGTTTCTTCTGTTTCTTCATGTAATCCCAGATGGAGTCAATGATGGTGAGATCGGATCTCCGTGTGGATCATAATCAGGGGCGGACTGGGACCAAAAAGTGGCCCTGGACTTTCTGGCCCACAGCAGCCCACCGTACGGTGGCCGAGAGAGCTCAACGCGCTGCAACTGAAGCAAACACGTGCAAATAGAAAAAAAACACGTGCAAATAGAAAAAAACATCATCATCAGTTTCACAACACACGTGTGCTCCAAATACAGAAACGCGCTGCAAAAGTTCACAACACAACCAAATACAGAAACACAACACAGACCACAACGGAAATGTTTCCAGGGGAACCAAATAAGTGACGAACCCGGCTGGGACGTGCTTATTGCCCGTGAGCTTCCCTATGCCCTACTCCCTTCGAAGGGCAATATCTTTCCTTCTTGATCTTCTTCTCTATCTTTTTCATTTATTTAGTTTAGTTTTCAGCTCATTGTTCTTTTCTCATTTGTATTCTGATGACATTAGACATATTGTTAATACATTTTGTATATTGTATATAAGTTGTATGTCATAAAAATGTAATCTCTGTATGTTTTGCAAAAATAAATAAATACATAAAGTAGAGTTTTAAGCTGTAAGCACCTGCCGGGTTAGTCATTTATTTGGTTCCCCTGGAAAGATTTCCATTGTGGTCTGTGTTATTTGCAGCGCATTTCTGTATTTGTGTTGTGAGCTTTTGCAGCGCGTTTCTGTATTTGGGTGGTGTTGTGAGTATTTGGAGCACAGGTGTGTTGTGAAACTGATGAAGATTGCGGTTTTTTTTTTCTATTTGCATGCGTTTTCTTCTATTTGCATGTGTTTTCTTCTTCAGTTGCAAGGCGTTTCTCGGCCACCGTGCCACCACATCCCACATAACAAATTGGCCCATTAATGTGCAGAATATTTTTTAACACCACTTATAGCATAAAAATATAACACAATACAAAAATAAATGCTATTTAAACATTTATTTTAAGTAACACAAAGCTAGTAAGGGGGAGCTAGAGCCTTCAGAGCCTGTTGAACTGCTACTCTTCGCGCCAAATGTATAATTGTTAATTTGAAGCATTTCACAGGATCTACCTCTATTGCTTTTTTTAACGCGTAACTTACATCTTCACCTTTTCTTTTCTTCCCGTTTTCATCCATGGCTGTTCTAATGTTATGTCTTCTTACCTGAGTGTTCCTTGGCGAATATTTAAATATTAACATGAGCGGAGCGGAATAAAGAAAGTCTTTAGCAGGATTCAAAACGGTAAGCACGCACTGCAGCGGGCAGAGTCGGTTTCTCTTTTTGAATGACGAATGTAGACGAATATATCTGCAGAAATAGACAGTTGTTTCATTTACACCCAGGCGCAGAACGCGCATTTTAGCTAACAGTCGGCTGTAGTTCTCTCGTGTCGTGTTCAAATGGAGCTTTTTTCCCACGACACATGCGAGGCGAGGGAGTCGGCTTTCATCTGCGCGGCAAGCTTGGTGTTGTGTTTTTCTAGAAAGTTAAAGAGGGCGTGTTTCAAGATACGCAACGGAGTAGACCAAACTAATTAACAGGGAGGGACAGTCACATGCATGCACACGAAACACACTCCTTGTCAGCCGCGCCCGCGCGATCGATTCCCTCATCCATTTGCGTAGAAAATGTAATATGATTTCCGTCATTGTTTTACATATATACATATTATATATATATTATACATATATATATTATATATATTTGTGTACCGGGCCGGCCCACATTGGCCAGCGGCCCACCGGGAAAAGTCCCGGTGCTCCAGATGGCCAGTCCGCCCCTGATCGTAATGGCTGTTGTAAGACTCCTTGTGCATACAAAAATCTCACTGGATTATAACAATTAATGGCAAAGGGAATGTTTGGTAATGTAAACAGATATTTCCTACTGACACACAGCAAAAGATATAAATATCTTGAATCCATTTTTGTCTAAAATACTAATGTGCCTGAGACTTTTGCACAGTTTCATATATATATATATATATATATATATATATATATATATATATATATATATATATATATAAACTTTTATCTTAAATGCAATTAATCGATTTGACAGCACTACTAGTAAATTAAACTTGTTTAAATAATTGTTGAATCATTTATGAAAGCATTTATGTTTAAATATGTTTTGAAGGTCAAAGAAAGCATTGCACAGTGATTTTCAGTACTAGAAACACAACAATGGATATTAGATTGTTTTAAGGACTATATGTTAAAACGGCTTGCCATACACAGTGTGGTCCACACCGAGAACGTGTTGCGTTTTTGTTCTCGTAGAAACACATTTTAGAGATTGAGCTCTGTATTGTGAATGAAAGACCCTCCCTTGTTGCTACGCCGCCTGTTTCTTCCAACACCGTCATCTCAAGCGATCTGCCTCAATGGGAGCACCATCGATTCTGCATATCTTTTGGAAAGCCACTAGAATTGCTGGAGGCGAGATCTGATGCTGGTGGTTTGATTGTTTGTTCGGAAAGAAAACGGACGTGGGGAAGCTTCAACACAATAGGAACACTGGAGTTATGAAGGCTCGACGGATGAGTGGCGCTGTCCGTTCAGCACCAGCTCGCGCTCAATGACACCTTAAAAAAACCTGTCTGACACCCTCAAACCCGAGCCGGGGGTCAGGATATAGGGTTATTTGAAGGAAAACGCGTTCGTATCTATCCTTATAAGTCATTCAAGTGCATACAGGGGTTTTGGATTTCCATTGTGGATCTGACTTTGACATGGACACTTTGACGCGCACCTGGCACGATCGTAAACATATTTGCTCTCTTTGAATTTTCTGAACATGGGTCCCAGCGGTATGATGACGGTCAGTGGGCTGGAGATATGACTAGAGAGGGACGCGATGGGCCAAGGGGACGACAAGGATCGCATCGTGATCAACGTCGGAGGAATCAAGCACCAGACGTACCGCAGCACCCTGCGCACCCTGCCCGGCACTCGACTTTCCTGGTTGGCGGAGCCCGACGCGCCTAACAACTTCGATTATGATGCGAACATCGGAGAGTTTTTCTTCGACCGTCACCCGGGCGTTTTCGCCCACATCCTCAACTATTACCGCACTGGCAAGCTGCATTGCCCGGCGGACGTGTGCGGACCCTTGTATGAGGAGGAGCTGGCGTTTTGGGGGATCGACGAGACAGATGTGGAACCGTGTTGTTGGATGACCTACCGGCAGCATCGAGAGGCGGAGGAGGCTTTGGACAGCTTCGCCGGGGGTGCTCTCGACCTCGGCCATGAAGACCCGGAGCCTGAGGGGGTCGTTGAGGCAGCCGAGGGGGATGAGGGTGTTGAGATGACCCGGAGACTGGCGCAAGGCGACTCGCCCGATAACAGGTCCGGGCGCTGGAGCAGGTGGCAGAAGAAGGCGTGGGCGCTCTTTGAAGACCCGTATTCCTCAAAATACGCACGGGTGAGTTCATTGAGAAGTGCAATTATATTCTTTCTGAAAAATATAAGCTGAAAACCAGCTGGCCCCCCTTTAAAATCAGCCTACAGACCAGCAAACCAGCTTAAGCATAATCCAATACCTTTTGCGGTCAAATGATCCTAATGAGCCCATCAGTGAGTCTTGAGTTTGATTGATCGTTTGTGAAATCAGTGACAGATACAGCCATGTCAACTGGGTAATTCCACAAAACGGGTCTTTGCCATTTAAAAATGAGATTTTGGGTAAATAAATAAATGAGTAAACTAGTATGCAAAGTCAATTTCTGTAAGATTTTAAACATTCTGTCAAAAATGTCTCTAGGTGTTAAAAAAATGTTTTGTGCCATCTCAAGCTAAATGTAATCATCTTGAATAATTATAAATAAAATATAATACATTTTAATATATGTTTGGGTGGGTATAACAATGCCTGCTGACAAGGGTATGAAAAAAAAAAAAAATATATATATATATATATATATATATATATATATAGGGAATAGGGCAAAAACACATCCTCATGGAGAAGGGAAGAGGAAAACAAATTAATTCATTCATTAATTACATAAATGAAAATAAATGGAATGTACAGTTTTGTTTTTTTTGTAGTTGTGCAAAACCCATAGCAAAAGATGGTGTCAGTTTTTACAAGTCACTGTTTACTCGTATCATATTGATCTTGAGATTCTCTTTCTGTGGAATGGCCCAATAACATTATTGGCCCAAATTGTGGTGTGATACTGAGACTCTAGGTGATCACATCTCTGAGCACATCCCACATCTCTGGGTGACCTTGAAATAATACCCACCTTCTCTTTTGTGAGATAAAACCAGCCCTGAGATGGGACCATAAGTGATGTCATGCATTACCATATTTTCTGGTATACAATAACTGTAACTGTTTGCTTGTGATTCTTTACCACAGTGCAGCTTAGTTGGTTTCTCTGCCTGATGAAAGTTATCAAGCGTTTGTGATCTGGTGACTGACTTCGGGGTTGGAAATAAAGACTGCTCACATCCTTGCTTGTCTAGACAGATCATGTTTTGTTCAAGAGCAAGCTGCCACTAACGGCAGCCCGACTGTTTTGATGTGTGACAGGCAGCCCTAGAGACAAATTTAAGCACTGACACACATGTACACACAACCCCAAGGCATGCAAGCACTAATGCATGCACATAACGTATTTAAGGGCAATGTGCTGTAAAAGACACACTCTCCTTGAGATTGTATGGCCATTTCATTAGCTCATTTCAAATGTCAGCTCTTTTCCTTCACCACTGTCCCATCACCGCTCTCAGCTGGAACCCTATAAGCTTTTAATCGGAGATGAGCACCATCCCAGCATTTCCTCGAGTTTTGGCAGCCAGGTTAATATGGGTCAGCTCTACTGACTATACGGAGCAGGGCATGGACGTCTTCCAAAATCGAAGTGGGCAGACTGTGGAATGAACTTAGACATAGAATTGTTTCGGGTAGGTTTTGAATGCAGACAATTCTTTTAAACAAGTAAAAGTGTAGGCCAGACTGGTTTTATAGAAGGAAATGTATTATTCATTTGGCTCTGGGCCGCTCTGCCAGGAGCCAGGCTGTCCGAGCCAGTCTGCCGAAGCGGAGAGCCGCTGGAGTTGAGGAAAAGTGCCCCGGCTCCTGGCAGCACCACTGAGAAACATGAGCCGTGCTGCCTCATAGCAAATCAAGCAGTAATGGGTTGATGAATCTGCTTATGGAGATAGTCTGCAGCCAGGATTTATGATTTACACAACTGGTCAAAAGTATGGAATAATTTATGCTTTTGAAATCAGCCTCTTATGCTCACCAAGGCTGCATTTATTTGGTAAAAACAGTAACATTGTTAAATATTATTACTATTTAAAATAACTGTTTTCTGTTTTAATCTGTTTTAAAATGTAATTTATTCTTGTGATGATAAAGCTGAATTTTCAGTATAATTACTCCAGTCTTCAGTGTCACATGATCCTTAAGAAAATGATATGCTGATTTGGTTCTTAATTGATCAATTATTTTTAGTGCTCATTTATTAATAATGGCTCTTCAGTGTTGAAAACAGTTTTTGCTGCTTAATTAGTTTGTGGAAAACGTGATGCATTTTTCAGAATTCTTTGATGAATGTAAAGTTCAAAAGAACAGTTGAAATAGAAACGTTTTGTAACATTATAAATGCCTTTAATGCACTTTTAATAGTATGCATCCTTTCAATTTAATGCATCCTTTCTGAATAAAATGATTAATTTCTTTTTTAAATTGAATTACCCCAGCCCAAACTTTTGAATGGTATCACAGTTTCCACAAAAAAAGTGTTTCTTGAGCAGTAAATGAGCATATTATGAAGGATCATGTGACACTGAAGACTGGAGTAATGATGCTGAAAATTCAGCTTTGATCACAGGAATAATTGTTATAATATTTCACATTTTTTTACTGTATTATAGATCAAAAAAATGCAGCCTTGGTGAACATAAGTTACTTATTTCAAAACCATTAAAAATTCCAAGCCTTTGTACAGTGTAGATAATCTGCAAGAGTCTGAGTAATCACTGATGCATGATGGGAAAGTTGGGTTTCGGCATCAAATATGCATTTCTGTCAACGGTGCTTGAATATTTTTCCACATTTTCTAAATGCAGCGCCTGTCTGCGTCTAAAGGCGGCTGGAGAACACACAGCACATTTCAGATGAATGAACTGGTGTTGAAGTCATGGCTAGACTGCGTGTGCAGAGGTGGTGTGGTCAACCGTGTAAACTGCATTGTATGTGGGGTATCCTCACTAGATTCTCTAGGGCAAGTCAAGTCAATTGTATTGAGTTATTTTTAGGTCGTCTCCATCAGGCAGCATATCTTAATTACATTACTCAGTTACTTGCTGTGATCACAGCTGACATCTTTCTTTATCTTTGTCTAAACTAAAAGCACAGAAGGCTGGGAAGGATGAAGCATGTTGTACATAAGAAAATGTTAAGGCTTCTTGGAGTTGGAAATAAAACAAATGCTTCTTTTTTTATATAATAATGCATATGCAGATTTTTTTAAACAATTGCATTTGACAAATATGCATTTATTATATTTAAAAAAAAAACAATACCTCAAGCATTCTTGTCTTTGATTGTAGAAACGTGGTTATGATGTGGTTAGCAGGCACCATTGCAATGTTTTATGAACTCTGTTGGCAGATATTGAGTTCATTTTGTGAAAACACGTTTTCTGTTTGTTTGTACTAAAACAGATAGATGAAATGCTACTTGAGAAAACTGTTGCAAACCTGGTGTTGGACCTCTCTTAAAATGATGAAGCTACAGAACTGTACCTCAATGCGGGTAGATTCTGTATTAGTTGCATGTTTTTTGAAATATAATAGGAAAGGATCATTTTGTTTTCACATGTTTGCTAATTTGTACTTTGCCTTACAAACAACAGATGCCACTCTGCGGTTGATAATGTGTAGTGTCATTCTTTAACAGACTGGGAGGGAGTGAATATAAAATAAATAAATAAATAAAGATGATGTCTGGGTCATATTTATATGATATATATTCATATATCCTACTTGGACAGTAAGTGATTTCGGATTCAGCAAGAGTCCAAAGGCTATGTTTGTGCAACTGGCCCCATGGACATGTTTTTCTGAGATATAAGGGAAAGTAAGTACTTGCCCAGGTCAAAATAATATTTTATTTTGCAACATGAGTCTAAACCCCAGTCATTGTCTAAACCCCATGTTTAGAACCCTGGACTCTTTCGTGAAAGGGAATACTGTATAAGTGCCAACTGTACGGAGTACTTTGCCGTAAATACGAGCGAACAGGAAGTGAACAGACTTCACTTATTAGGCTTATTGGTTCAGACTCATAATGACTGTAGACTTATCCAGACTCATCCTTACAGTAATTATCAAGTCGCAAGTCACTCATTAGTCTGCGTGATTGGGGTGTGTCACAGTGTGTGAGTGTGTTTAATGAGAACTTCTCATATCTCAGCTGTAGCATCACAGCAACACATCGGTTCATACACACATGCACTCACAGAATGAATCAGTAGAGCTGACCCATTATCCACCAACTAATTCAGTTACCAGCACTTTAAGTGAGTTTCAACATTCCCAGTTCTGCAGCTCGCACGTTTTTTTCAAAGGCTGAAAATGAAAGTGGGCTCTTAAACTCGTACTAAATGACTGCAAATGACGACGTTTTGGAACTACCATCAATATGTCTGCACCCAACGTCCCTATGGATGTGTTAAAGCACTAGATTCACTGAATGATAGAGTGCCGGAAAGTTGATCAAGACTCTGAAGCTCTATTAAAGGGATAGTTCACCCAAAAATGTAAATTCTGTCATCATTTACTCACCCTCATGTTGTTCCAAAACCCATAAGACTTTTGTTCAGCTTTGGAGCTCAAATGAAGATATTTTTAATAAAATAAAAGCAGCATATAACTTACACACATTTAATCGTATTATAGCTGATGTTTTACCAGTGTTTGTTCATTTTTGTGGAGGGAAGAAACATAAAATGGACTGTTACTTCAAGTCATCATGAGAGTGCAGAGGGGGAGAAGCGGATCATGTTGTGTCCCCCGAGATCAAGAGGATCAAGCTGTTCTTGTGCTTTTCTTGATCAATGGGAGAGTGAGGATAAAACGTTCTCATGGATCAGACTTGTTCCCTCTGGGATTTGCAAGGTCGTGAGAATGTTCTTTTTACCCTCAGTTTGAGGAGAGCAAAAGTGATTCAGCAATTAAATAAGAGGTTTTTTTTAATACAAATATTTGTGGTGATATACGTCGCATTTGTTTATTTTACAAAAAATTAAATGGCCACTGGGTTCTGTGAGGGAGAGAGAAAAAGAGAGAGAGAAAAAAGTAGTGGTGATTATGTAATTCATGTCTTACCTTGATGAATTAATTTACCACATTTAACATTTAAACTTTTTACCACCGCAGTCCGTTCACTGACCGTATGATACATGTTGCATACAAAACTGGAAAGCACTTGTGAAAATCCCAAGTTCCAGGTGCAATAGCGCTCATCTATAAGATGATAACTGTTCGCTTTTGAGCAAATAAAAGGCATTGTATGCACAGACAGGTGTGTAAAATTGGACGTGCATCAATGGAGAAATATGCTTTTTGCTCCATTTCCTCCATTTCCATAACTCAACAGCCTTTTCTACAGGTCAAATTGATCTGATCTGACTGGTGAAACGCCCTTATTTATGTGCGTTTTTGTATATGTGCTCGTAGGGCTTCCTCGGACAAAACGTTTCTCCTCCCCACAAACACAGGAAATGAAGCACATCTAGGGAATAGTGTCTGTCAGACTAAGCACTGGCTGACCCAGTTATAAACTGCCTGTGGAAGAAGAATTTGTGTGATAGAATGAACCGAAGAACTGAGAGGTGTTGCCAGCCGCCAAAACCAGAGGCAGATCAGGGCAGAGAAGGTGTATTAATGCTTCGAAACTTCATGAAAACATGGTATATGAGCAATTGTTATTTGATACTAGCTTGCATGTTGTAAACACATATACTTGTAGCATAAATTAAAAATAATTTGTTATTAATTTCAGTTATGATCCTTTACTAAATTATGCAATGAAATTTGGTCATGAGTTAGCGCATGAGTCAATTGTTTGTAATCGAGTGAATCATTTAGAAAAATGCTAATTTAACTCCATAATCTGTAATGGTAGCTACTTATAATTGAAAATAGGTCAAGCATTGTAGTTCTGGTTAGAAATGAGCATGTAATGCATTTGGTAGTGGTGTTTACTAAGGCATTGTTCATATCTGGGGTTAGTTGAACAAGCTCCTAGCATTAAACTTTGGCTTGTGACTTGTACTGTTTGTGCAAATGGCATGGATAATTCCTCAAATCATACATATTATTAGGATGAATAATGCTATTACTCTTCTAAGTGATCTGACTCACGATTCTCGCCTGGCAGAAGATAAAATGGGTGAGAAAATCCCATTCATTAAAGGTGCATTAAGCGATTTCTGAGAATCATTGTTGAACACTTTGTTTGACACAAATCAATATTTGAAATCAACCCAAAACAAACACACCCCTCCCTTCATTGCTCAGCCCCCAAAATGCACGAACACGCAATGCAAGAGTGGATGAGTGCAGCGCTGGAAAGCTTTTCTATTAATGCAGGTCCTAAAGCGCTTGCCTGATCACAATCCTTATTTTTTTCCAGTGATATTCCTCTGACCTTTTCTCTTTTGTAATGTCTCTCAGCCATCTCTCTTTCAGCAATCTTTCTTCAAATCACTCTCTTGCTCATTCTCTCTCCTCCCCCATCATGAGTGGACACGCCCCCTACTGCTGACTGGCTAGTTTGTAGTGGTGCTCGGTCCAATCCACTTTCAACAGCGTTTCTCAGAAATCAATTACAGCACCTTTAAAGGGGGCAACAGAAACTTGGTAAGCAACCAATCAGAACACCCTAGCATTGTGGTAGTGACTTTTGCACTGGCAAGCACCAATCAACCAACGCATTTGTTTTCCCAGAAATTATAGTAGTAGGGATTATGATGAATTATTAAATTCCAAGAATGCACTAAATTCTTATGTGTTGCATGAATGCATTATTCCACCCCTATTATATGCTGATGGATGATTTGTCTTTGAGATTCATAGTCGTAACTATTTAATTTCAGCAAAGTAATCAATATACATAATGGATGGTGCCTTTCACAGTTGCCAGAAGATCCCACGCTAGGGAAAACATGGCCAACTAGCACTTATGTAAATCTACCATTCTGCAAGTATTCTTGTCATCTTGTGGTGGGGCTCCCCTAGTGAAATCCAGTTCCATCTGTCCATGCTTGTTGTTCTCTCTTACAGTAAGCTGCAGTGTAAATGGTGAAGCTTCCCCCATCCTCTTTCAAAACACTCGAGGGACCATCTCACCAAATCTGTGTGGTAACCTTGCCAGAGGCTGACCAGAAATCCCTGGTGAGGGGAACTATGGCTAAATTTATCCCAGAGTGATGGAGGGCAGTTATGTCGGTTCCTTTCTGTCATTCTATGCTGTCCTTGAGAGCGCACAATGACCTTGAATTTCAGCACCCTACTTCTATTAAGCCCCCCGCTTGTTGACGTGGCACTTCTCAGTAGCACGTTGAGAAACTCAAGATGTGAAATTATCCAAGTGCACTTCCTCTAAATTCTGCTGAAATGGGCGTTTATGAGCAATTAGTGTTTTCATGGTGTTGTAATTGGATTTATTTTTGGGAAGTTGGGAAAACCTATTTATAGCAGATGTTTGTTACAGCTGTTTTTTTGAGGAATTTACTGAACAAGCATTTAAGGAATTCTGTCACTTACTCACCCTAGCGTTGTTCCTGTATAAACTTTTTCTTTGGTGCAACACAAAAGGAGGATTTTGAAGTATTGTATTGATCGCTCTTTGCTCCATGCAGTTACAATGAATAGGGAATGAGGTTTATCATAATAGGGAATATCAAAGTATCAAGTATTCTATCAAAGCTATCAGAATAGACATTAGACAACAGACCAGTTCATTCCTCCAAAATTTCCCCTGTTGTGTTCCACAGATGAAAGTCATGCAGGGTTTGGAACGACATTAGGATGATTAAATATTGAAAGAATTATCATTTTTGGATAAACTATTTCTTTAAGGTCTTACATAATCTCTCTCTCTCTCTCTCTCTCTGTCTCTTTTTTTTCTCACAGTGGGTAGCATTTGCATCTTTGTTCTTCATTTTGGTATCCATTACCACATTCTGTTTGGAGACTCATGAGGCCTTCAATCCCATCGTCAACCACACATATATCTATACGGTCGGCAATGAAACTCGGGAGCAAGTCATCCCTGAGACGGAGACCATGGTGCAGTTAACCTACGTTGAGGGTGTCTGCGTTGTGTGGTTCACTTTTGAGTTTCTGATCCGAGTGACTACCTGTCCTAACAAATTAAAGTTTGTCAGAAACACCCTCAACATCATTGACTTTGTGGCCATCCTCCCCTTCTACCTGGAGGTGGCGCTGAGTGGACTCTCCTCCAAAGCAGCGAAAGACGTGTTAGGTTTCCTCCGTGTGGT
The DNA here is from genome assembly GCA_026230005.1 of Gila orcuttii. NCBI lineage: Eukaryota > Metazoa > Chordata > Actinopteri > Cypriniformes > Leuciscidae > Gila > Gila orcuttii. The sequence continues at coordinate 7,381,414 of JAPDVR010000025.1, forward strand.
GCGATTCGTTCGAATTCTCCGAATCTTCAAGTTGACACGACACTTTGTGGGTTTGCGGGTACTAGGGCACACACTCCGTGCCAGTACCAATGAATTTATCCTCCTCATCATTTTCCTGGCACTCGGAGTCTTGATCTTTGCTACTATGATCTACTATGCTGAACGTATCGGAAGAAACCCCAATGATCCCAACGCTAGTAACGACACACACTTCAAGAACATCCCCATTGGCTTCTGGTGGGCTGTGGTAACAATGACAACCCTCGGCTATGGCGATATGTACCCTCAGACGACGTCTGGTATGCTGGTGGGCGCACTGTGCGCCCTTTCAGGTGTGCTGACGATTGCCATGCCTGTCCCTGTAATTGTCAACAACTTCGGCATGTACTACTCCCTAGCAATGGCGAAACAAAAACTACCAAAGAAAAAAAATAAGCATATCCCACGGGCACCCCAACTGGGGTCTCCTAATTACTGCAAGTCAGCCATTAACTCCCCACGACCCAGCACGCACAGCGAAGCATGCCCCCTGGCACAGGAAGAGGTTTCCGAGATCAGATACCAAGGTAGGAACTAATATTTTAGAATCTGTTTGTTAACCTTAAAGGCGTCATATCATAAATTTGTTTTCCCAGAGCGTCACTGATTTGGTGTTACCATGAAATAACCTATTTCTGGCCCTTATCCTGCTACTGTACCTTTAAAGGCCGGGACACACTAAGCCGATGGTCAGATGTTGGGCAATGTCGGTCAGCTTAGTTTTTTCGGTGTGTTGGCTCTAGTCGGACGCTGTCTGGGTTTTTTGGGCCGATTCAGCATGTTGGTGAGAGAGAGAGCTCTGATTGGCTGTTCAGCTTAGAGTCAGTGCATGAGAATAAAAGCAAAAGTGATGAAAGCAAGCTAAGAAGTCAAGATGGTACAGACAGATGGCTGTTATAATTTTACGTCATCTTAACTGAGCATTCGAATGCACTAATATTGTCACAATAACACGAGACGATTGGATTGAAGGAAGTCACCAGCGTGATTGATATTCAAAATGGTAAGCAAGGCTGCTTTGTTTACGATTTGTATTCGGTTTCCCTTTTTTGAATGACGAAAATAGACTATTGATACCTGCTGAAATAGACAGATATTTAGTTACATACAGGCGCAGAACGCACATGCTAGCTGACAGTCACCTTTAGTCTAATTGGTGTGTTCAAGCGCAGCTTTTTGGTTGAGACACAGCCGACGAGAGGCGACAACATAGTCGGCTTTTGTCGCTGCTAGTTCTTTGACTTCGGCTTGGTGTGTCCCGGTCTTAAGACTTACAAACAATCCCTTTAGCACTTCCTTGTTACTTAGCCACAAGCTAATGAGTTAGTTTGCTAAACTCGGATAGGTTAATGTAGGTGGTCATGTTTTTGCAAAGCGTGTTTGCAGCTTAGTTTCAATAAATTGACTTTTTGGACAAGGAGACAAAGTGTTTTAGTTAAGTTCTATGTTTACAAAAGATAATGATTGTGATATGCTGAGCCCTGGATGTTTAGCTAGACTGAATTGCAATTGCAGTTGGATGCATCTGAATAATGCTTATACTGTTAGATTTGATTTTAAACAAGAAACATGTGATCAAGATTTATTCTTGTTTGTGTACATTGACATGAAAGGGCATGGTATCTATTAAGGATATAGAGGGGAAAGGGTTTGTGAATGACGCTAAATTGTTTGAAAAATTACTTTTGCTGCAATGCACTTTGATGAAGACATCCGTTGACTAAAGAGAATTTCAGAGAGACAAGTCCACGTCTACTTTCGGTCATCCAGATTGATTCCTACTTGGGAAACCGTCTAATGCAGAAATACAATAGAAGTCAAATTTCTTACATCTACGTCAGGGGTATTTATTTCTGCTCCTAGAGTTTAGGTTCAACCCTGCTCCAACAATGTTCAAATAACACTGAAAATTATTAGCTGGTTCAAGTGTGTTTAAGGTTGAAGCTAAACTCGAAAGGGCAATGGGTCTCCAGGAGCAGGGTTGATTACCTCTGATCAAGGTCATGATATTGCAGACAAATATGGTTTCCTAGTGTTTGTAAATTAAAGATAAAAATCCATTTGACTAGGTATAAAATCATGCATGGTTGAAAAAGCATCAATCTTTCTTGCAGAAATGTCATTTAAATATCATCAGGTCTGAACTTTGTAAGCAGTTTGGCTTTCAGGATGTATCGGCGTGTTGATAGCGTGAAATAAATCCTGCATGTCACCTTGCATCAATCTGTAATGAGTCATCTCTCTTTGCCTGTGACTGGAGATTTTAAAGTGAACGGGGAGCCATCTAAAGCTGCCCTGGCCAATGAGGATTGTCCTCACATCGACCAGGCGGTGTCGCCAGAGGAAGTCTTCAGCCCCGTGGACCGTGAGAGACCCTGCTTCCTGCTCACTTCCGGAGGAGAACGAGCCAATCGCACAGGGGGGAGAGTCAGGAAGGGTACGTAACCAGCCAATCACTGCTACCCGTCAGAGCACTGCCAGTGCTGTGTCTTAAAGTGGAGCAGCTGTCAATCAAAGGTGCTGTTTCGGTGCAAATCGACCGACTGTCACTCAGCCTTCTTTCTTGCAGTCTGATAGCTCTTCAGGTCTGCCGTTACCCCAAGGTTGACAGGAAAAGCTGTGATAGAAATAACATATCCAAGTGAGCCGTCAACGGGCCACTTGATTTTTAGCTCAGTCAGCGAAAGATCTTTGAGAAGAACATGCAGTGCCAGTTTTTTTTTTATGTGTTCATGCGAATGCATATTGCAGTATTTCAGGCAGATTCAATGGACCGTTATGTAAGGGTCTAATTTTAAATGAAAAAGTGAATGATGGGAAAAAAAAGATGGTTTTATACAGTAAATGAAATAAATTCAGTATATTACCTAGCGGTGTGCTTGTTTGCATGCAGATTCACAATGGCGGGTGGTCCTGGTGATGGTGAATCTCACAAGAGATGAAGCATGGGATATGGGGCATGTGGTCACATGACAAGAACTCAGCCAGTCAGAAGCTCTCGATCGTAATTTATAACAATGACAGCAAACGGGTGCCATTAGCAAGTCCATGCTACCCTACTGAAAAGACCAGCATAAATTCCCATGCTCATCCAGGCTGGTTGGGTGCTGGTCTTTCTCTCAATGCTGGATGATTGAGGAAGACTTGCTGGGTAGGCTAGTTAAGAAGTTTTGTTGGGACTAGTATGCGTAATACAAACAACAATGCTGGTCTTTTCAACAGGGTAGTCAAGATAAGACTTGGCCAGGGTTATTAAGAATCAAACTCTTCCTTAACTCTTATAATAAAGGTAAGACATTGAGCAATACTTTAGGATAAGAAAGAATTAAGATACAAATGAAATACTTCTGTTAGCCCTGTAGTTTGCCCCATATTTAACAGCATTATCTTGTAACATTTACCAATAAACTGGGTATACAAATATGATTGTCGCTTGTCGGGCTGACGAATCTGGCTGAGTTCTTTGATGTCTCTCTGAACCTGTGTTGTGCTGTAAAGCACTGTGAAACCACTCCATGCATGCAGTAGACAGTTTGAAGCATAGAACGCATGGAGGATGATGCAGTTGACTTGGCAACGAGTCAATGTCAACTGGCTAATCATGAACATAAGTACATGACAGGGCAACACTAACCAAATCTAATCTGTGCAAACACCACATACAGTACACACACCTCAGCTTATCTGTCCAATAACCATATTTATTCACAAGCAAGCCTTGGAGGAGAGTCTTTGTCTAAAGTTGAAGGCTGCTCTGAGGTTTTACTGAAAGCCCTTTTTCTCTTCAAATGAAGGTTATGAAAAGCCATGGAGCCACAGCAGCATGTCTGGAGGCGTGGCCTCAGTGTCGGCCCTGCCCTGCAGCCCGTCCTGTCTCATGCAGCAGGTCCACTCTCCCATCCCATCCATCCTGTAGCATGGACAACAAAACTAACCAATCAGAGGCCCTCGCTCCGCAGTGCTGCGCTGGGACGCCTGCTCACACTGTGTACCATCCATCCGTCTCTCATTAAACTCTCCTTCATTTCAAACTTTTCTCTTCTCAATTCTCAAACCTTCTCCTTTCTCTTCCCTCTCTGCCCTTATCCCTAATCTTCACCAACTTCTTTGATTCTGTTTCTGCTTCTCCTCCCTTCTTTTATGTTTTCTTATTATTTTCCCTTCTTCTTCCTCCTCCTTTCTCCTCCCCATTTTCCTCAACTTCATTTGAAACTTCTCTTTTTATTTTTTCTCTCTGTTTCCTTTTGCTTCCTTCCCCACTTCCTCTTCCACTCCTTATTCTCTTTTCCTTCCTCATCCTCTGCCCTTCTCCTTCCTCTTCCTTTCTGCTCTTCTCCTTTTTCATCTTCTTAATTACCTCTCCTTCCTCCACCTCTATATTTTCCTTTCTCCTATCTAATCTTTTTTTGTTTTCCTTCTTTCACAATTTTCCTTCCTCTTCCTCCCCCTTTCCCTCTTTCTCTGCCCTTCCCTTCTCCTTTATCTTCTTAGTTACCTCTGCTTCCTCCTCCTCTTTCTTCTCCATTCTCTTATCCAAGCTTTTTTCTTGTTTTCCTCCTTCTTCCACTATTCTCCTTCCTCTTCCTCCCCTTTTTCCTCATCCCTTCTCCTGTCTGTTTTTTCTTATTTTCTCTATCTTTAACTCTTCCTCTGCCCTTCTCCTTCCTTTTCTATTCCTTCCCTTTCCTCCTCCCTTCACCTGTCTATCCTTGTTTCTTCCTCTTCTTTTTCCCCTTCTCTTCTCTTCTTCTCTCTTCCTATGCAGTTGTGTCATCTACCTTCCCTTCTCTTTGCAGGCTTATTTCTTTCCTCACTTTCAAATTTCTGCACTTTCATTCTTTCTTATCTATCCTTCATTGCTCCTTTTTCCTAAACCCTGAGTGTTTTAAGCTGTGGTTTTCATAAGGTGCTCATGGACACCATCAAGGAAAACAGATGAGACAATGGCTATTTCATATATAAGATAAACTTAGTTTGAAGAAACACCAAACAATCATGACTCTGCACACATCACCAAACATAGAAAATTGACTGGAAAAATCTCATTTGCATTTGCATGCCTTGCATGGGAAAGTATCTGAGAAAACAATGTAAGCTTATTGAAAATATGTAAGAAAAAAAGTTTTTTCACCCAAAGCTTCTTTAACTATATCTGATGCAGAGTATGATATCATTTATGATGACATACAATATATGTAGCAACTGTTATTTTATTTTTTTTGCCTTTCCCCAAACTATGATCGCTGGTGTGTTTTAAACACCCTGTAACTGTTAGTAGCAGCAATCGATTTGACCATCTGACTTTTTGACAAATGTATTAAGATGCAAATAGTGAAAAAAAAAGCACTTTAACTAATTTTTTTCTCAACCAGAGCAGGCAAATTTAAATAGCAGAATTTCAATTACAATACCAGCTATTATATAAAGAAGCTTTATTTTCACAAAACCCATATTTTTCATAAATTCAGCTTCAAATGTGATTAATCTGGAGTAAATACATGTGTATATCACATTTGTAAACATTTAACACTGTAGCAAATCACACGCAATCACAGAAAATATACAATATAGATGTTTCGTGCAGTCAACAGAAAAAAAAGCGTCTTTTAAAAAGAAAATAATCAATGTACTTTTGGGATTACTTGGGGAGAGGTAAATGCATGGACTTTTATGCAAAAATAAATATGCGAATGACAAAACTGTAAATATGAACCTTGCATGAAATAAATTTTGTATCCAATCTGTATATAGACTCTGGTTTTCTTTGACAGAACATGCATACATAACTCCCCGGTTGCTTGGCAATAAGCTGTGCCTGTATTGTAATGTCTCTTTGATCTTTCACCCCTTTTTTATCACCAAGATTTTTTTCCATCAGCTATTTTTGGACTTTACAGTCCATATTTAAAAAAAAGAAAATGTTGCAATTATGCACCAGTGTTACTAGCTCATAATTCAGTCCTGTTAAAAGGACGCACAAGCACACTTGGATCGTGAAAGGTGGGAAAGGTCAAAGAGAAAGTGTGTGACCTCCCGGTAAAGCGGGGGATTGAAACAGGAGAGCCGAGGCAGGACTAGCGGTGCCCTGTTTCGCACACCGGTAGCATGCCACAAGTCATTAACCAAGCATGTCACACCGTCCCACTGCGTACAAACCCAAACACAGCATGACCTGAATTATTCATATTAAAGGAATAGTTCACCTAAAAATGAATTTTTTGGGGGGATTATTTACTCATCCCAAACCCATCCAAGATGTATATGACTTTCTTTCCTCAGCCGAAGAGAAATTAAGGTTTTGGAGGAAAACATTCCAGGATTTTTTTTCCATCTAATGGAAGTGAATGGTGCCCAACGTAGACCATTTTTAACGGTCCAAAAATTTATATTTAGGCAAATTCAAAGGGTTCCAAGGGTCTTCTCTAGCAAAACGATCAGTCATTTTCAGAAAAAAAAACAAAAAAACGTTTTAACTGCAAACGCTCGCCTTGATCCAGCTCATAGACGGTCAAAAAAAGATGGACGACACAACTCAGATTCCAGATTATGTAATTTAAAGCCCAGGTCTGCACAGTGGTGATCTTGAGGTGGAACCGCAGTATCAAAAAGTGAAAGTGAAGGCCAAGTATGGTAACCCATACTCAGAATATGTCCTCTGCATTTAACCCACCCAAGTTAGTGCACACACATTAGGAGTAATGAGTAGTGAACACACACACCCGGAGCAGTGGGAAGCCATTTTTGCTGTGGCACCCAGAGAGCAATTGGGGGTTTGGTGCCTTGCTCATTTCCTGCCGGTATTGAGAATCGAACCCACAACCTTCAGGTTACCAGTCTGACTCTCAAACCATTAGCCCACGACTGCCCCTCAAGGTCAAATAACTAACTAAAACCAAACGCATTGGAAAAACCGAACACTTGAACATGCGTCAGCATGATAAGGACTACCTAAAATGACAGAAACCATCTTCAGGGAAAAATTATTGGAAGTGTAATTGGATTTTTACATTTTTTAATTAATTTGTAATTGAAGTTTGACTTGCGGGCGAGATCTATGACCTATACTGCAGCCAGCCACCAGGGGGTGATGTTTTGGCTTGACTTGTCAGGTTGTGTGCGGCACACTACATCCAGCCAAAGCCATTTGAAGGCAAACCTGCACCCTTAGCCGGAAAAAGTGTAATGCCTGCTAGCGCTGCGGTATGCAGGGAAGGAGACGAGGCGTTTTTTTTAATGGATGTCAATGAAGGACAGGCTTGACTACGCCGAATAAGCCGCGTTTGTGAAAAAATAGCGTATGATTTAATGAATCGGCAGCCCATCAGCTAATCTTCAACTGTATCTTCGTTTACGGCACTTCTCATTCATTTCAATGGTATCCACAAACAGTGATTGACTGTCGCACAACTCTGAACGAAATTCAATGACGTCAAGGCTGTAATGTGATTGGTTATCAAGGTTAGCGTTGCACTTTCTTGGTAGTCATGGACCCTCGTATCTCCCAATAATTAGACCATCTCTGATCCAGCTCTGCGAAGCGCATTCATGAGACAGTTCATGATCTCATGCAATGCATGAACGTTTAGTAGGTCATGTGTGATGTAGGCGGTAAGATATTGTTTACACGTGTGGAGAAGTGTGAAGAACTTAATGGCCGTTGCCGTATATTAATATTTGTCTCAGTTTACTGTTAAAAATGGTCTGTTTATGTGTGTATCATTGATGTTAACTCTTCTTGTAAACAATGGGGCGGTTCTTGCCACCTACATCATGCGTAACCTTTCCAATGTGCAAGAGGTCGTGAAGTTACTCAATCGTCTCATGAACGTCCTTCGCAGAGCTGGACCAAGGCAAAAAAATTGTAGATAAAAGTATATCATTTTGATTATTTTGCTAGAGAAGACCCTTATTCGTCGGCTGGGGTCATGTGGAGAACTTTTAAGCTGCCAAACCGTCAAATATGCGAAAAGAAAGTCATACACATCTTGGATGGCACTGGGGTGATAAAATAATCAGGAAATTTTCATTTTTGGGTGAACTGTTCCTTTAACAATAAACTGTAGACTTACACTGGATCTGAATGAATGCAGTTTGGAGCATGGGAGAGCGCATGGTAAAAGCCCAAGTTTACCGTGAGCCTGTAAAGGAGGTCATAGTCACCCGCTTGACGAGTGTCACTCTGTTTGCTTGCACGGTTCGAGGGACAACAATCCCGCCAGCCGTCTCCATCCGCCCCCCTCCCCCATGTTTCTGTGCCGTCCGTTTGGTGTATTAATATGATTTTCCTTGTTGTTTGTTGTTGTTGTTTTTCTCTTCGTGTTTTTTTAGAGACCCGGCGTACCAACCGAAGCAGACAACCAACCGAGTCAGTGTGTGTAATGAACCATGGTGTACCAACCACTATGTGTGTCAACCATAAAGCCAAATCCCCCACCTGATAGTACCGTATTTTGCGTGTGTGTGTGTGTGTGTGTGTGTGAGTGAGAGAGAGAGTGCGTGCTTTGTGTTTGTTGCAGATTAGCACTTTTCTTTGAGTTGTGACTGAGAATAATTCCGCGTAGATGTAGCACAGAAGCTAGCTGTTTAGCCGTATGTAGCGCTGTTTCGTTTGTGGTTTATCGTGCTGTGCGAAGTTGTTTTTTCGTTCGTGAGTGTCAGTGTTGTACACGGTGCTTGTATGTGCTGGTGTTGAGTAAATCTTTCTTTTATCTCGTTGAAGTGTTTGTTTTGGTGGTTTAAATGTTGTAAAAATGTTACTCCAGTCGCTAATCATTTCAGTGGAAAAAAAAACAAAAAAACATGTGCTCTGTGATCATGTGTGAGTAGGGAGAAAAAAAAAGCAATAGTTTTCCTGTATTTTATACTACTGTAGTTACCATGTAGAAATGCCTTTTGCACTGTTTGCACCGTTCACTTTTACATTCCTTTCTGTAAAACAAACGACAGATTTGATATATTTTGTAGCTCACATGTTTGGCTGGTAACTTTCGAGATGCACCGTGTCCTAATCAGGCGCGACCTGACACGCTGGGAAGCTCTGCCCACAATTGAATATCATTGGTCCAAAATTTCACTCATATTTGATGTTTAACATACATTGTCAGTGGCTGTGATTGGCGTGTTGCATAGCATTTTCACTTTGAGCGTAAAAAAATTGAGTGTCGCGCCTGGTTAGAATGTGGTGTTGGATTTGAAGGTAAAATACCAAGGCTTGTAAGCGCATCATTGGGACCAAACTCACAATTTTTGAAGGAATGACACCATCACTGAGTTTGATGAGGAATATGTTTAATAAACGCTTAGTTTGCATTTGAAAATTCAATGTGAATATACAAGCTATTTTGGAAGCCACATTATTATAGCGGTTTTCATAAAAACCATCATAAGAGACAATCC